>BMAV01000294.1:193673-228985 GCA_019973955.1 Trichonephila inaurata madagascariensis
GTAGATTTTATAAGGAGTTAAAATGATTTACTAAGATAAGATTCTTTTTTTTTTCTCTAAAAAAACTGTTCTGGTATTATTTAATCTAAATGTAGCATAAATATTATCACATGCTATAATTTTACAGTGAGAGAAATAGCGGCAACAGATGGAAAGAGCAACACACACACACACAAGTACTTGATAATGAAAACATCTCTAGTTAAGGCATTCTGATTTTTGTATAAATAATTTCCGTTGGGGTGAAATCGAAATAAAGTAGTTCTAAGGAATGATAAAGTAATATTTTATGCACGAAAGAGAACATGAAGTTTAAAAAAAATATATCAGTTTATAACGAAATTTCTTTGTACATTTTGGACTTCAAAGTACTAGAACAATATCGCTTTTAAATATGTTAAATGTATTTATAAAAAAAAACAAAAAAATATCGAGTTAAAGTATTTCTGTGTAAAACAAAATGGGGGACAAATATTCTTTAGTTCTTAACCTTTTAAGCAAAAGTTATAGGAATATAAAACTAGATAGTGACGCTGATATATATAGTACATACTCTTTCCTCGTTTACATACACAATCATGAAATAATTTAGCTAATTTAATCGCTCCCACTGGATAAAAAGGTATAACAGTATTAAAATGTTAAAAGTCTAAGTGACACGTAATACGATTTTTAAATAAAAAGACCCATTTATAAAATAATTCAGTAATGAAAAATACTTTCGATAGAATTTATACGACTTGTGACTAATCTTTTGCTTTTATACTAATACAAAATAATTCTTGGAAAATTTAGTTGGAAAAGATTATAATCTCATCAGTTATATTTCTACTTCATATTCATTATATTAAGCTTATAATATTTTAAAATTATTGAATTTGCTTTTATTTCCTTAGCAATCAAAAAATATTGAATGTACTCATAATTTTAATGCTAATAAACAGTAAAAATATATATAAAAAAATAATAATAATAAAAAAAAAAAACTTGAACATTGCTTAAACTGAAAAAAAGAACTGTATGGCAATTTAGAAACTGATAAAATTCAAAAACGTGATGTCATACACTGGAGAATTTAAAGTTAATCTAAAAAGCAAACGTTTTGTCAAGAAATAATCAAACTGATTACGTAATAGTATCATCATGAATAGAAATTGCATGTTATTCACAGAAACGTGGCGTAATTCACCTAATTGCGCTTATTATTTAGAAATGAATTTAAAAAATATCTTTATGTACTAGTATTAATTGCAGTAAACAAGTTATTTCCTAATAAACTTGCAGAACTGAAAAATGTAAAACTAGTATTATTTTGTAATGATTATAAAAATGCTTTAACATGCATATATCTTTGGCAAATAGAAGTCATATATATTGCATTGATATTGTGTGTATGTTCTCATTTATGTTTTGAATTCTGAAGTTGTATAAAAAATTATAATTCCTAATGTAATTTAATACAATGAAATTAATTCTAGATTGACATAAGTATTTTTTCCATTTTTTATTATTTGATTTTTTTTCAATTATATAAATATTTATTTTTTAAAGTTAATCTTGATAGTATGATGGTAAATATAAAAATTTTAAAAATGATTGCGTGTTTGAATAAGAATTATTTAAAAAGTACTCATTATGATTTCTCACGAGATTAATAAGATATCTTCTGCATAACTGCACAAAAATAACGTTTTTATTAAAAAGCTCGAAAGCGAATAAAACGCCTAATTGAACAAATACAATTAGAAGATATGGAAAAATACGCATATAATTTCCCTTCTCAAATGGGCTTAATTTATGTGACGTCATAGTCACATGATAACTACAATTACGTGTTTCCATCCAATCTATTCATAAATTCATGTGACATCATAGTCACATGATAAATGTAATCATGTTTTTCCAGCCAATCAGTTCATGCGATTCGTTGTCCCAACTTTTGCTTTTCAGAAAAACTTTCTTCTAAAAAATTGCACATTTCTCAACAATAATAACGTACATGGGTCAACACACAAAATAGACTTAAAATACACGTGTAGCATTTTTTTTTAATTTTGAAAATTTTTTGGAGAATTTTAATATTTATAAACATTTTTACCTAGTTATTAAAGTTTAAATTTTATAAGTAGAACAACAATAAGTAGAACAAGTCTAACGTCAGTTTTATGTTCAATAAAGAATACGTGATTGCATTTGTCATGTGACCGTCATGAATTTAGCTCATTAAAAACAAAACTGAGAATAGACAACAATCACATTTACTGCCAGGTAGAAAATATTTCTTCAGGAATCCCAATATCTTTCATTTTAAATACCTCTGATCAAAGTGAAATATCAATATAAGAATAACTTCAGTATAGAAAGAAAACTCACTGATGTTTCGATAACATGCACAAAATTTTCGACATACACTTGACTCCGAATGTCTGCGTACAGGCGATCATCTTTCATATTCATGCAAAAAGATCGCTAATAAAATAAAGTCTTTCTGAATAAACACTATTTTTATTGATTCTTCTAACGTCGTAAATTCAAATAGTATAAGCAACAATCGCCTGAATATTACATAAAATAATACAAATATTTATAACTTTGAGAATGACACAAATCATGTGCGTCAAAAGTCTGCGTACACTGGAAAAAAGCTGTACAGTAATGGATTGTAACTAAAAGTTAATACTTTTTAAGCTCTATTCCGTTCTTTCTATTAACTCTCTCAATATATTTGGCAAGTATTTTACTAGCTTAGTTGCTTCATCTGTGGATATTTTGTTCCTTCTATTATGACAGATTTGAGCATTTTCATGGATGTTATTACGTTCTCTCTGATTATTCACTTGAATAAATCCCACAAATGCTGTATTGTTCTTAGGACTAGGGACTAGGTTGACTTTCGGTATTGGTTTGGGACATGTCAGAACAGCCATGGCTTCACAATTACTTCACAATGTGACTTGGTACCTTTGTGCCGCTGAAAGAAAAAATCATTACACACCGCAAATTTCTCAACATATGCCCTGATATTCTACTTCAGTAAGTTTAAGTAACCAATTTTGTACATCGTTGATTCAATTAATTTCAGATTACCAGCAGAAAGGCTTCCAATACACACCCAAACATTATGCCTCCTCCTCCATGTTTGATAGTCGAAAAAGGATTCTTTTTCTTAAAATCCGTCCAAAAATTTTTGCAGGCATATTTTTGTGTTTTTTGATGTTAAATTACAAAAATTATTTTCAATTGAATATATTACATTTTTCTAAAAAGTATGTGTCCTATTTAGGTGTTTTTTAGCAAAGGTCATTCTCTTAGCTCTGTTCATTCGAAAGATGAATGGCTTCTTGAGTGCAACTTGAGCATGATAGTCCTCCTTTCTTATTTTTCTTCGAATTGTAATTAAAGTCACACTTTTTTGCAATATCTCAGCAACACTTTAAGATATTTGTGTAGCTTATAGTCTTGTATTTATTTGTATAGAGCGCATTACAAAACAAGATTCTCGAAGTGACACTGCAGACGGATGGCCGGATCTTGGCTTGGACGTTAAAATTTTAGTTGATTTGTAGTTTATGAATACTTTTTGAATCATTGAACGTCTCCTATTAACAATTTCAACAATTGCTTTAAAAATTTCCTCTTTTCTGAAGATTTATGATGATTTTTCTTTCAATAATACATCGATCTCTATTCTGTTGCCTGACATGGAACCATAAAAGCTTTCAAGTCTAAAATCCTAAATAAATCGTAAAAGAAGCTTATAATAACTTAAAAACACGATTTAGTGCAATTATTTTACAATAAAAAGTCTTTAAAAGCTCTATTTTGTAAGTGTACGCAGACTTTTGGCGCGGATGGTTGGTGATTACTTGGTGGTCACTCTTGTTTTTTCTCGTTAAGGTGAATTTTGTTGCTTTTGTTTGAATAAGGACATTTTGAAGAATTTCTGACAAATATTTTCATTTTCTAAAGCGAGATTTTAACGGTAATTATTGCATAAACATGTAAGATGATTGCCTGTACGCAGACTTACGGAGGTATGTGTATCTACGAGCACACATATTCTCGAACCAAAGTTTTTTTGAGAACACTTTTCGTTTTGAATTTATTCTGTACATTTCATAACCAATTCACAACTAGAAATCCTCTAAACAACTTTTTCAAGCATTTTCAATCAACGTTCCATTTTCGTGAGAAAAGATCAACTCAGAAGCACAATGCAATGCTGGTCATCTGTTCGAGGAAAAGACTTCGATGAATTCTTCACCTTTAAATGCACCATTTCTTTTGCAACAATAAACAACCCATTTATTTTGCATTATCCATCCCGCCAATTCTTCTCTCATTAATGGCAGAGTCGTAGAGTAAATCTATTAGCCTCTTCGCATGTTGATTCGGGCCAAATGATTTAAAACAGGATCTACAGCGAGCCTGCGTTAATGGTAGCACATTACTCGTATGGCGCCGATCTAGGTGGGGAAAAAATGAACGGTAACAACGAACAAAAAATACTGAATTGTTTATGCTAAATGTACGTCAAGCTTGACGATTCTGCTTGTAAAACACTGAAAAGAATAACAAAGGTAAATTTTGTTCGGTAAATTTGAGGAAGACAGTTTTGGATGGGAATTTCAGGAAATAATTCATTGTTTATTTTCGTGTTTCAAATCTTTTTTAAGCTCCACTGGCGTAAAAAATTGCATATTATATTATGTTACACATTTAATTAAAAATTCATTTGTGTGTGAGTTACCCATTAGTTCATTTGTGAATCATTGCATTTTTTTCCCTTTATATAGAATACGTCCCCATTATATAATGTTGTTTTACATTGAAAAAAATTAGGAACTACTTTAATGTTCCTAAATTTGAAAATTTCTGAAATAGATCCATAGATTTTTAAAAATTAAGGGACAAGGGATCTTTTGGGGCTAATTTTTGAAATTATGTAGTTAACACAAGAAAGACTGAAACTTAGTATATACCTATATTGCCCAAAAGCAATCAAAATGACTGCATTGCGAAAGAATGATTTGTTTAAAATTAACTTTTAATATTTTTTATATTATTTACAGTCATATAACAAGTTATTAGTAAATATTAACAATAATTTTTTTTTTTTTGCTTCACTTCGAAAAAAAAACATTCTAAAAAAATTCTAAGAAATTGTGCATTATATATGTAATTGTTTTTCTAATGGAAATTAAAAAGCAGTCAAAATGACTTCCTTAGGCAATCTAGTGTTAAGTACAAGAAAATTACATCACATAATCTCTCTGCATTTGTTTGATACATAAAAAGTTCGTGCATCTGAGCTTGGATTCATTTTTAATATTTAACACAAAATGCTGTAAGGAATACCAGAATATAACAACCATAAATAAATTAATGCATAGTAAAATTAAAAACATTCAGAAAATTAATTTATCATGGATGAATTAAAAAATAGAATACACATTACAATTGTTTTATTATATTTTTCAGGCGTTTTGATTACAAACACACTGAAATTTTAAAAAGTATTCTGTAAAAAAGATTTTGCAATAATAACAACGCAAAACAGTAATAAATAAATAAATAGCGATATAATTCGCAACATTGCTAAAACATTTTAAAAGCTTTCAACATAATTATATCTTTATCATACGTAATGTAAATAAAACTTAATATTAATATTTAAATGAAAAATATATTCGCAACATTAAGCATTCCAAACTCGCGTGAGTGTTCCATAGTCAAAGGTCACTAGATTTAAATTGCTTTTAAAAATACAAATAAAAAAGTCATTATCGCGAAATTCAGTCATACATCATTATGATTAAATTAAAACTAAATGAAATTTCTAAGAATACTGCCTGTATGTTCTTCCATTTGTTTCTTGTTAATTACAAATATAAATTTATATTGGGTGTTTCCGTAAAAACCGGTTGAGCGCTTAGCCAATGTGAAAAGAACAGATGATGTCGAAACGTAGCTAATGTTAATTTTTTAATATCAAATAGTTGCTTAGTTCTCCAATTTGGCTGTCACTAATTTATTCGTTACAGTTAAATTATATCATTATGATTGCATAATGAGTTAAATTACAAATAATACGAATAAATCATACACTTGAAACTCAGGAACATCCAACTTAACACACTTTTTTAAGATGACCATCAAATTACATGAACCTCACACTGGTTGTGTCAACTTCCAGCATATTTCTATTAAGTATTATTAGTAAGAATATGCTGCAGGAAAACTATATTGCGCATTCGAAATATTTAGTGCTTTAAAAAAATAAATAAAAATCGGATATTCTAAATTTTTCTCAGAAATTACTCGATTTACTACTTCGTAACAGAACTTTCGGATTTATTGATTTTGAACACTATAAATGTGAGTTTAGCCTATGTAAGAAAAGGACAAATACTCTAATATTAAATGCACAGAATGTAAGAGGTACTTTCCCTCAATAGCGACCTTGACAAAAATAATGTGCTATGGACGCCAACATGGCAAACTTGCATCGTACAGAATCCGAATTTTTTGTTGTATCCTGTAATAGTAACCGAAAAAAAAAATGCAATCGTTTTTGGCAGATTAAATGGAATATTTTGCATTTCATTGAAAACTCTGAATCCTCTAATTTTCTTTTCTGAATAAATTAAAATAATTATGTTTGTATATTTTTCAGATATTTCGAAATCTTTTCCTGCTGTTTTAGTGCATTGCAATTATTCTATTTTTTAAAAAAACATTTTGAATGCATTTCAAAGTAAAATATTTAAGCTATTTTTGTGTTGTTTATTCTTTTTATTTCTAATAAAAATAAATGTGGGATTCAAAAGATGATCAGTTACAATATCTAAACATCGAAATAGTTTCACTTTAGATAAGATAAAAAAATTCTCTCCTGGAGCTTTTAATATAATGAAATCAAAATCATGTAATGGATTCAAAAATTTTAATTTCTCGATTTCGTTTTATTTTTACAACAGCTTTTAGAAAACGACAGAAAATAGGATTATATTATTCAGATTCATCACAAAAAGTTTTTATATTTTGCGTTATTCTTAAACCTTTTCAGAATTCTAAAAAAATTTGTTTGAATTATGAAGTAATTTTGATGGGTTCATGATTTAGCATTATTTTGTATTTCAGTTCTTTAATTTTTCATCTCTTTATCTCATTTGTATTGTAGTATTATTTTGATTCTTCTTGAATATATTAAATGCTTTTAGTTTTGCTATGAGATCCTTACAAAAGTTTTGAAAAAGTGTTTAAATTTCCCGTTTCCTTCTCAATCATAGTAAATCACGAAAAACGGAATATGTTTGGTACATAATTTATTAAGCAAATATTGGATAGGATCAATTCTATAATTCCAGTTATATCTTTTCGCATTCTTAAAATTATCAGCAACAAAAAATTATATTCTGAATAATTTTCTCAATCACTGAGCCGAAAAACTATTGCAAATAGTAAACTTATTTTACAACAGTTTAGTAAAAACGATAATAGTCAACAGATGAATCACTTTACGTGACCTGATTCTTCCTTTTAGGAGTATTTTGAATGAGATTAACATAGTTACCGGTGGATTCTTTTCCACTCCGATTTGAATCGTTCCGTGAGATAAATTCTAAGTCAGGTTCTAATACTTCTTAGCATGTTTTACAGCCTTCAGAAATAGCCCATTTCAATACGAAAGCCGTGTTAACTCTTGTTTAAACAAGGCACTAAATCTGCTACCAACTAAAGCATGACTACACGAAGAAAGGAGGGATTACCCCATTCCTTAATAAAGACAGTTCCATTGCTGTTTTGGTATTTTACAGAAGATTCAACTCGGGCGGAACGTAACTATGTTTTTTTTTATACGTCGGATGCTAAAATTACTCGTGCATGCATTTACAAAAAAGCTGGAAGAAGCCATGCGATACAACATAAAAAGAGAGGAAGAACCTAAACGTGTTTTGTCTAAGTGTCTGAGGAACAAAGCTTTATTCTTATATACGTACTTAAAAAAAAGCAATTCTCAAAAGCAATGTTATCGAAAATAAGAATTTAGCTGTAATAGAAGCATCGAAAAAAAAAAGGAGTTTAATGTCTTTCGAGGAATATAAAAACGCGAGATTTTAACGAGAATTCCTAAATGCCGGTTTAGGTTTCTTTTGAGTGACCTTTTTTGAAAAGTACCGCCAGCATTTTTCAAATATATCAAAGTGGATGAATACCAGATAAGTAACTTGCAATCTTATTAGCCTCCACGTAGAAAATTAATTTCTCAAATTTATACAGTTAACCAGGGACGTAACTACCGCCGTATCAATGATATGAGGCCCTCGAACTACATGAGCAGTAACTTTTTTCCCTATTATGTAATATTCTACTTTTATATATTTTAGTTAATTAAAATATTTGAATTTCTTCAAAAAAAGGGCGTAAGAGAAATTTTGATACTGGGCTCATTCAGGACTAGCTACGCCAGTGCTGTTAATATTGATTTAAAAAATACATATAGTTCTTTCTATCTAAAATATTTTTATTCAGTCCTATTTAAATATACTACAGTTAGGAACTTGAACATAAATCAAAAACTCAATGTGTTCAATAGAAGCATTCTGAAATAATTTTTGTAACTACATTTAACAAAGAAATAAATACTTTTTAAAAGATTCAAAAAAAGAATATTTTTTAGAATACTTAAAACGTATTTAAGAGATTTGAGTATGGAAAAAATACTGCATTTAATCTTGTTGAGTAAAATTTTAATACATTAGTTTTAATCTAATGTGTGATGAGTGAATAGTAAAAGTAGAAAGCAAATATTTATTTGGAACGTTACAAAAAGGTTTATCAAAAGGAAAGATCATATTCCCCGATAAATCGTTATTATCTCAGTCATTGAATTTTTTTGTAACACAGAGAATCTGCCAATATTTTTAATATTCGAATGTCCTCAAAACTTATTTTCTATATTATTTACGCACAGAAAAGGAGAACATTTCCCAAGCATTTTAAACAGCAAAGATTTTTATGCACATTTTTTTTCTATGCAATTAACCTTAAAAGAGAAAATTTAAAATGATTTAAAAGCGAATTCATTTCTTCTCGTAAGCGTGAAAATTCCCTACATTCATTCACTACTCATAATAAAATAAATATTAAAAATAGATCTAACGTTCATTTTAATAGTTTATATAATGGTAGGATCCAAATGACATGCACTACTTAATTTCGCACTGTTAAGTTTTTAATAATGCCATACACACACACAGCTTTTTTAAAAAAGAAGTCGAATGTTAAGAAAACCGTTTTTAAAATCATCTGATGCATTTATATTTGTAGCATCTTACCATTAAAGAAAATTCATTCTACCTTTTTATTAAATTTACCTTTTAAAAGGCTTCATATTGAATTTTTGTGGCATATAAGGAGTCTTCTTTCTTAATTAAAAAAAAAAGCATCGTATAAGTTGTATATTTTCCGATATTTTGAAAAATTAAATTCATATGTTCAATTACTCCATTTTTTTTCTTTTTGTCATTATATTTTAATTTTTTTAAGATAATGGTATTGATTTCCTCACAAATATCAAAAATCTCTTTGTGGAATAAAGGCTAAATCATACTAAATTTAACGTGGGAAAGTTTTTATCACCAGTTTTAAGAACTCTTGGGTTGATAATGACCTCCAGGCACTGTTTTTAAAACAAATAGCAGCTTGTTGGGATTCTTGAATCATTGAAATACTGTTCTGAGTAACTTTCAACAGTGCCGGTTTATCCAATGGGCTCTTGGGGCCGGGGCCCAAGGGGCCCAGATAAGTTGGGCTTAACCAGATATTCTGGTTGTAAATTTCGATCCGCCAGTGCCAAGGGGCCTGTTGATCTTCTGCGCCCAGGGCCCGAAATGAGTTTAAATCGGCACTGATTTTTAAGCATAAAAAGTAAACTCGAAAATTTTTGACAGATACTCAAATAGTGACAAAGTGTAATAGACTTTCTGGGACATTCTTCAATTAACTAAGTAACTTTGTATATAAATGCCAAAAGATATCTATTGGCAACAGTAGGATAAGGTTGATTATATGTAAAACAAAAATGATTAAAAAAAACTAAATTAAAGAAATTTTGTCTCATCCTATAACATATAAACAGGGGGGGGGGCCCGGAGAATAATCATAAAAATATCCAACGCATGCAAAATAATAATAATAATTATAGCTGTAAAATAAATTAAAATAAAATACAAAGAATTCCTAATAAGAAAAAAGTGTATACAATCTTTTATTCCTACTTGTTTTTTAAAAGTATGTCAAATATGTTACGAATGTGTTTCTACTTTAATTACGTTTTTTTAGTGTATAATCTATTTTTTCCAAATTTGCCACATTTTTCTCAATTTAGAGCAACGTTTCTCGAGTTCAAGTTACAGTTTTCATATTTGCTCTTTTAAATACCTGATCGTAATATTTCAAACTCGACAAACTTGATCCTCTGTTCTACATTTCAAAGTTATTCAGGTATTTTTTTTATAATTTGCTTGATGAATAAAATATATCCGTCTGAATATTTTGTAATTTTAATTACCTATCTTAACTCTGAAGTTTTCCCATTTTGAGAACGAAGGTGAATTCAGAGTATGTTTCGCAATATTACCATTAGTTAAAGTATCATCTTTAAGTCAAATTTCATATCAATGTTAATAGCAAAACTATAATTTGATAAATAATATTAATGAAACATAATAAGAGAAATACGCAATAATATAGTTTTCTGAAAGCTGCCTTTGAGTAATGTTGAAAAATAGGACATCAGTTTTAAGCACATTTTCGAATTTAAAAAAAATTAACATTTACTTTGTATTTTAACTTCACTATCCTGTAGAAGAGCAGCATATTTTATTGTACTATTCATTTTTAGCTGAATGAATTCATTTTGGGGGCATAAAAAGTGTTCCATATATCCTCTTCTATTAAGAAATGCTAAATGGGATTGAACTTTCCATACTAAAGTAAAAAATTGTGTTTTTATAGATTTAAAAAAATTTTAAGGACGTAGTTTTGTAAAAAAAAATATGCATGTGTTAAAACGTCATAAATTTTTATGAATGCTTTTTTCTTTTAATCGAAAATGTATTCTACGTTTTGATTCAGTCTTTTTGACACTAAGTTAAGATGTTTAAAATAAGTTTTCTAGAGAAAACCAGAAAAATATCTTCTGTTTCTTGTAAAACCAGATATTCCTTTTATTTGTGAATTAATGAGTGTTGTGTAAAGAATAGATGAAAAAAATTTCGAGTAAAAATATTCAATGCTTTAAATTCAATTGAAAGTATTTTTAAATATTAAAATGGGTTCCAATTACATTCCAAAAAAAAATATATTATGGTAGAAATACAAATAAAAGGAGAACAAGTCTGTTCTAGTTATTGAAATAAAGCCTTCTCCTTTAAACTCAATGCTCCTGTTCCAGCATAACTAACAGGAAAATTACGAATAAAAAATCATATTCATTCGTGATATCCGGATACGATAAAGACGTCAGTTTTCAGAGCATAAACCAAAACGTGTCCTTAAATGTTCAAAATATAATCATATCATTCTCATTAACGTCCTGGAAAATGGCATCCAGCAGAGCTTCGAAGCCGAAAAACTTAAATGGCGTTTTTATTGTCATAATTTTATTATGTTCCTTTTTATTTTCTTTCCATTTCTTTTTTTAACACGTGCGCTGCGAATAATAAACTGGGGAATAAACTGGTCGCTCTGGCTTCTGTTGTAGGGGCAGATAGCAAATGGTGGGTTTGCCGCGTGTTTCTTTATGAAAAGAAGCCGGTTTTTCGTCGTTCTTTTTTTAGCAAGATTTTTTGCTTTTATGAAGTATCGGTGTATTGAATTTAGACTTGGGTTAACGTTAGGGTTGGACTGTTATTTTAAAGTCGTGATACCTGTCTGAGTGGAGGAGAATTTTTCAGAAAATGAAATAATATCGTATGCGTGAATACAATTAGAACTAAATTGGCTAAAAAAAGAACTAATGGCTGAAAAATTCTACCCCCTTTTCCAACGTAAATTCCGAGTTCTGCGTTATCCAATGATATTAATCGTTTGGCAAATAAAATTTTATTTTTGTTCTAAAATTGTACAAAATTAAAATATAAGCATTAAATAAATCAAAATTGTTTATTCCACCAATTTTTAAGGATATAGTATAATAAATGGATATATGTGTTAGAATGACACGAATTTATTTTATTACTGGGATACTTTTTCCTATCTGAAAAAATGTCGCAAGTCTAGATCCTGCTGCGTGACATTTGGTAAAGACGGTCCTAAGGAAGTCAAAAAGATTATCAATCTAGTAATGCAACTTTTAGTTCCTATTGCTCAATATAGAAGATTCTCGATTTCAAGTTTAGTTCAAAGGGAAAAAAAAATATATGATCGTTAAAAACTATAACTTGTTTTGTAATCCACCGATTTTTTTCCCTATTATGTAATATTCTACTTTTATATATTTTAGTTAATTAAAATATTTGAATTTCTTCATGGAAAGTTTTATCTAATAGAATTTACACTGGGATAGGTAACCTTCGATAAATGTATTATTTAAATTCAATAGAGGAAATTTGCTATTGTTTATTTTCTTAGTGTAACAAAATATTCTTGTATAAAAAATATTTATTATAATGCATTTCATATAATAACTGCTCATAAAATATTGTAAATTATATTCAGAGTAAAATAACGTGAAAATTAACAATTAATCCTTCCAAAATTCTAAACATTATCTCATTTTCTCTTCAGGAAAAATCTCGCATCGTAATATGAATAACATTTATTCCTTTAGAATATTAAAATTGTAAAAATACTTATAGCACAGAGTAGAACTTCGTAATTTATTGTAAAGAAATTTAATTTTAGCCATTTATTAAAAATTATCTAGATTGTACATAAAACAGAAAATATAATTTTATTTGCTGAAGTATGCATGGAGGAAAATTTATGATTAGATTAAAAAGTATTTCAATTCGTTACGTAATAACAATTATTTTAAAAGGAAATAATTGAATTATATTCGATAATGCGATTTAGCAGTAAAGGCGCTTTTATTTAGGATACCGAGCATGATTCATCACAAAAGAAAAAATCCACAATGATCTGTCATTTTGACCTATATTTTGATCATAATATGATAAACTTCACGGACCAAGATTATCATGCTTACTTAGACTCTTCAAAAAAGAAAAAAAAAATGTATTCGCTCTAATTACGGACGCTATTACGGGAAACTTCACGGAAACTATGTATCAATTTGACGGTCTTTATTTCATTTATAATGGAAATAAGTTCTTTTTTAAATGAAGAATGGTATAATGAATGATATTAACTAAGTAATGGATGATATCAACTATTTTACCTTTATTGCTTAAAATACGTGAAATTTGCAGGTTCAGCGCTTTTGTTTCCTTAAAATAACCTACTATATTCACATACTTTAAGATTTTTTTTTTTTTTTTGATTTAAGAAGATTTTAGAAGCATTTCCGAATTTTTTTGTGGATTATTATTCGAGTTAGACTAATAAAGATACTTAAAACATTATGAAAAATGTATACAAGCATAATATGTTTTACATTCGTCGTATTTTCAAATCATGTAAATCATTACTTATTAATTTTTCGTTTTAATTTTTTAAATCAATTATCCTATCAAACTTTTGTTGGATTGTTTTCTAAGCAATCTTTACATCAATGACTTTAATTAACCAGGGAACCTTCAAACTATTTATGAACTAAGATTTGTAACCGATTTGAAGTAACAGCATTCAAAAACTGCTCTTTTTTTTTTTTTTTTTATACTCAAAAGGGAAACTAGAGTCCACATGGACTACTAATGTTCCATAGAAACGCTGAGAAAATCTACAAGGGGAAAAAATGTACTTAGGTGCTGAACTAACTGGCTCATGATAAAATATTAGCAGTATGATTTAATAAATAATAAAGTAAATTAATTATAGAAAAACCCAAAAATTACCCTTTAGAAGATATTCATATTTGAACCTCCTTTGTTTAACGGGGGAAAATATGTTTTTCCCCATGGAAAATTCTCGAAGAAATCATTACTTCTATGAAAAAATTAGGTAAAATTAATCAGTCTGAGGTTGCCATTTCATTCTATAGCAGTGCCGACTTAAGCTAATTTCGGGCTCTGGGCTCAGAAGATCTAAAGGACCCCTTAGCACTGGAGGATCGAAATTGATAACCAGAAAATCTGGTTAAATCCAGCTTATCCAGGCCGTTCTTGATCCCTCCGGGCCTCGGAAGCCTGGGCCCACGTCTCAAGGGCCCAATGGATAAATCGGCACTGTTCTATAGCGAACAATCGGTGCGTTGGGGTAAAATTTTGTGTTCTAGTGAAGTGTGTCTGTGGATAAAGAGTGTCGGTTCCTGCAATGAGTAATAGTCCTACCGAAAAATAAAAAAAAAAAATGTTTAAGTTTCAGTTTTATAAATAAACTTCTATTTCATTATTTCCGTTTCAATATTCAAACTTAGACATTTAAAATCTATTCTATAGTTGTACAAATAAAAAATATATTTCATGTATTTTGTGGAGGTCCACGTCGGCGTCGTAATGTCGACTCAGAGGGGAAAAAAGGTTGGGAACCCTTGGTTTAGAAATACAAAACCAAACCTCTTGGAGGAAATACATTTGTGTGATGGACCAGGTAGTTCGAACAACAGTCAAATAACAAAGATTTCAGAATTGGTGCTCCCTTTCTTAATTTTTACTCTACGTCACGTGAGATCTTTATAAGCCCAGTTCTTTTTAACTTTCGTAATGTTTTCATTATAACAGAATCTTTAGTGGAATCGGTATTTTAACCAGCGGCTCTATTCCAAACTTATACACCTCATAACTCGTGACCATGACCACTACGATTTTCATGCAAGATTTTGCAGTTAAATTTTAAAGTAATTGAAATATTTTGGGGAAAATACAAGTTATACGAAATTAAACAGGGATGCATCAATAAATCGTTATCTGGTTTTTGAGAATATTAATTTTTTTTTATTTCAAACTATCGAAATATGAAACTGAAAAATAAATATCAAGTTTCGTATGTATTTAAATATAAATAGAAGTCAGTTTATGACATATCTTTCTGAAAAAAATATTATTGCTGATAGTTAAGTCTTATTTTTTTAACTTATATAAAATAATTAAAATATAAACTGAACTAAAACTTAATTAAAAATTTATATCATATTTTTTAAAACACTAACTCGATTAATGATAAACTTCACTACACTTAAAGGATATTCTGCTTATACTTTTTTAAAAAAATAAATTTTTTTTGTTGATAAAACATGATTTATTTAATTATCCGTAATGTTTAATCAAATATTTATTTTAAAATAACTAGGTTAAGTAAAAATAAATATTAATTTTTTGAAACCATTAAATACGAAAAGTAGTAGGGTTACACCTAATATATTTCTATGCCCACATTTGAAAAAGAAAATGGCAAAACTTATATCAGTATAATGTTTATTTTTTAACAGCTCTAAGTTCAAGTAAGCCAACTTTCAGCAAACACTTTTTTTTTTAAATGAACATAACAATTCTGCCTACGTATTAAAACCTACATAGTAAGGATATGATACACCGACTTAAATTCATTGTTTACTATATTTTCGCCTAGTATACACCGGCTGAAAAAACTTGTTTCTTTCATAAGTAAACTGTAAAATAGGGCGTTTAAATAACGAGGTACGAATTGTCACAAATGCTTTTATTTTTGCTTTTGTAAGAGTTTCTCTCTCACACATAAACACTGCATTCTAAAGAATTCAAAAGCTTTAAATTTTATTTTAATACTTGTGCACATTTTTTTCTTCTTTTCACATGTATTTAATAAAATGTTTTGGTTTTCAGTCTCTGCATTTACTGGTCATAACACACCTCCTGTGTTCGATTTCAAACGGGATTGGTTAATTCAAGAAAATGAACCCGTTGGTAAGTTATAAAACCGTTTTCCTCCCTTTTTATAAAAGTAATATTTTTTTAAAACAAAAGTATAAAATAAAGAAAAGAAATTAATGTTTTTAAGAAAATTTTTGTATTTTTAATGTATGTTTAGGGACGTCATAAGGTATTGGCCAACTGGACCCGGGCCCAGGGCCTCAGCCTCAGCGGGGGCCTCGTTTTATTCCGACTCTGTCTTAAAAAAGATCATAACCGAGATAATTTTAATGGTCAAATATTATTCCCGTACATATTCTTTGGAAAACAGGGAATTTCAAACTACATGTTAACTGGTAAAAGTGGTAAGACTGTATTATTATGTGATGACCGTTGTCCATGTCTAGGCTTAGGCCAAAAACTATAAACAATCATTGAACTCATTTAGTTGAAATGCGGTCATCGGTCGAGCCGGTTTGTGCCTAGGTTTTTTTAGATAAAGAGTCGTGCGCATTTATTGGTTTCAAATTACCGTTTGAAAGAGTATTTGACAATGTATGCTACTGTGTCTACTTTTAAAGATCTCAAGTAGGGCCTACTTCGCATAGAGGCCCAGGGCCTCAAAGAATCTTAAGACATTCCTGCGTATGTTAAGCTAAAATATTGCTACGATTACTGTAAACTAGTATCGGTGTGTTCATAATTAAGTAATTCTAATTTTAGTAATATGACGGTTTATTTAAAAAAAAAGAATTAAAAAAATGTTGAATATATGTTTATATTATTTTTAATTACAAGGAAATATTTTCATATTATTTAAACACAGGAATAAAAAAAATGCCGTTTTTAGCTGGCAATAAATGTTCTCATTTCACGTTCAAAAATAATTTATCTAAAATGAAATAATCATCTTCCGCTACCGAATAATTGCTATTACAGTTTAGCAGAGCTCATTATTTCTATTCTGCTTTTATAATTATTTTCACAATTGAAGTAGAGATTTAAACGTATGAGCCCTCCGAAAAACTTTTGTTTAAAAATATATATAATTCATCTTTTTATTACTCTCATAGCAGATATGCTTATGCCTTCTCTATCTCATTCTAAAATCTATCAATACATTTCATAATTTTGATCTATTTTTGATTTTACACTTACGGCGGCTTATTTTAAATTATTTTTGAAAACTACGTTCTCAAACTAGGAATTCTGCGAAGTAGTACTTTATACATAACCTAAAATTCAAATTTGAGAATCAGAAATACTCAGAAAAAATGACAGACCACTAATGTGACGTAACTTTCCACGAACTCTCTCTAAGTAGAATAACACTTTAATTTTATTCAAATGCGCAAACATTTCGATGACGAAAGGAAAGACACGTCGGCTTATATGATGATTTCAAAGAAATTATATTTGGGAATAAGATTATACTTATGATTTTTCGATCAGAATACATTAATTAAATCTCTTTCTCATAGAGGATAAGAATTAATTGTAATCAAAATATTAAATAAGACAGGAAATGTTTAATAAAATCGAAGCAAACTTCCTAAATTTTTCATAACAGGATGCTACATTCAAAAAATATTTAAAATTTTAATTTTATATGGGAGAAATATTTTAATAATGAAGACTAATATTTTAAAATAAATAACAAGACTTTAAAGCAAAAAATTTTTTAAGGTACAACTTCATTATAGGGTTATTTTAATGATTGAGATAATGATAAGTAAGATGCATAAGAACATGGTGTGAAACGAACCGGAGTTCATACTGAAGCACGACACTATGTTGTTTTCCCTGCAGCGATACTACCCTTTCAGGAAAATTGAGTTTTACAGACTAAGTTCGATTCCCACCGTGAATTTGAAAACTAAGACCACAGAAGATGGGACCGGGTTACCAAATTGATGACTTTATCAACCTCGGTGACAAGCTTAACAAAAAATACGATATTGCGAAGGAATTATCGAGAAGCCTTTGGAATCGAACCTTCTAGAAATTTCCATGAAGCTATATAACAGACCTTTGAAAAAAGTTCGAGTCAGTTCAGGAAGAGTTTAGTCGTGCGCATTGACTGCGATAAAAGGGATAGATTTTATATGCCTGAGTTCTGCTAGTGGAACTACGTAGAGAACCGTTTCTGGAACGTTGTAAATGTTTTTTTTATAACGAGTTCAATTAGCACTATTGTAAATATTGTGTAATATTTCTTTGTGCATATACGTTTATTTGTCTTTATGTAATAATCTGTTTGTCCTTGTCCCTCAATTAATCTGTAATTATTCAAATAATTAGAGTCTTTGGCTGCTTTCCCCACTCGAATTTGCAACGATATTAATGTGATGAGAGAATAAATTAAGCAAATCGAAAGCCATTATAAAACTCAACAACTTTTATTTAATCTAAGCGCAATATCTTAATCCAAGATTTTCAATAAACTTCGAATCTTAACGAATAATAATAAAGATTCCCTTAACTCTTAAAAGAAGATTTAAAGCTCAGTTGCACATGTTCCACTCCATAATACATTCTGACACAAGCTGCACTCAGATTCAGAAGCTACAACCTCACTCGCCAATTCCAATAAAAAATAATCTCAAAGTTAGTATTTCATTTTAAAATCTCAAAAACATCTCCTTGCAATTACAATCTCAATATTCCTTTCTTTCCCACTTCAGATCTCTTTTAACAGCAGTTCTAATCTGCATAATCATGGCTCCTTTTAAAAGCGAGGTACTCAATTCAAACAATCTATGAGAAATATATTTCCCTAAAGATTAGTTGGAAACGCGTTGAGAGAACTTGCTGTAAATGTGTATATATTAATAAAAAAAAAAATATCAAGAAACTAATCAAGAAAAAGTATTTCAATATTCAATAATATTTGGTCTATATTTTTACCGCATTCAAAGCTATTTTTTACCAAGTAAAATATTCAAATAACGGGCAAAAAAAAAAAAAAAGATATATTGAAAAGCAAATACTTGAAAGTTCTCGTTTTCTTTCGTTTCATCAAATAAAAGAATTGAACATTTTACCTAACTTTTCCCAGAAGGTCACATGTTGTAGAGATCTGGGAAATTCTGTTGTTCATTGTATTAGCTTTGGCATTTAGAAGAGATAAATTAAGATTAAAGGATTACCTTTTTTTTATCAAAAGAAGTCGTAATTTTAGCGAAGGTCGCATTTTGTTGATGATAAAAAAAAGATTCTAATTAAGATAGGAATATGCGGCAATCCATAAAGACAATTTTTTTATACCTCCAACTAAAGCCGCTTACGTCTGACTATCCAGTCTTTAAAACCTTCATGTGGGAAATGAGTAAATTGATTGTGATTAACTTTGGACCAAAGACACAAAAATACATTTAAAGATATATACAGGTTTATTTATTGCAGTCATTTATTACAACAATTTTTTCACATGGATAGAAACTAAAATAAAGATATATACTTAAGTTATTATATTTACAAAAAGTTTTCCATAAGAAAAACTCAATTTTGTTTTTCAGAATGGAAAAATAAAGTTTTTTAAAAAATAACTTTTCAAAATAATTTGTTAATATTTTTACATGCTTGAAATATATCTATATATTTAATTTTACAAATTATTTTCTGAATCTTACGTATTCTGTAGTGATTTTTTGAGATTTTTAAAAAAAAAGAATATACTCCATGGATGAGGTAATATTTATCAATGGAACAGAAGAGAAAAAAGATGTAAATTTTCAACCTTAACTTCACTGGCAGACTTCTACAGTTGTTTTGGGAGGGTACAAAATATTTCATTAGAAATAAATAGCATTTTTCCTTACATATTTTTAGTATATTTGATAAAACTGAAAAAAAATAGTCAATAATAATAATAATAATTTTAAAGATAATTTTAAAAAGAGAGAGAGAGAGAAAGATTATAAAAACTTGATCTAAAAATTGTTAGCTAAGATAGCAAAATCCCTTTATAAGAGGTTTTATATAAACCAAGTTACACTTTATATAACGCTGTTTCACCGTTTGTGTTTAAATTTGAAAGGCATTGAGAATTTCCTTTGTCCAAATAGACAAACTAAGTGGTTGAAATTTACATTTTTTTTCCTACAATTTTCCTTTTAGATGAATGCATGTGTTCGTTTTTCTCCCCAGATCTTCCCCTGACTCTGTTTTTTAAAATGTTTTACTCTTTCGTTCATTTACTTTAAAAGTACTTGTACTACAGGCCTAAAATAGTCTTTGGAATGTATTAAAGCATACTATATGTTTTTTTTTACTGATATACATTTTTTTAGGGAATGAAAATCTTACTTCATTTTTCTCTTCTTATATAGAGCATTTTAAACAGATGCAAGTTATGCATATTTTCTTCATTTATTTCTCTACTTTAATTTTTTATTTATTTATTTAAGGTATAAAATATTGCTCACTTAAATGCATTTTTTAAATTAATTGATTTGCAAAACTCATATCATGCTCTACATTGCATAACATGAGGCTTGCAGACGTAAGTGATAACATCTTTATAAAATTTAAAACAAAATATAAAATTAAATTTAAGAGACAAATATAAAATAAGAGGAAGGGAGGAAATACACAAATATAAAGAAGAGGAGGTACCTATAAAACTTTAAAAATCTTTTCAACAAACAAATTTTCTTAAGACATATAGGCTTTCTGTACAATTAACCAACAAAGACAAAACAGGTAGCCATGAAATGCTTGAACGTTTAAATGAATTAATCAATACATTTACAATATTGTTGCCAATTACAAAGTTAGTATCAATTACAAACAAAAGACAAATCTTTTAAAATCACCATATTTGCAATCCTTCTCTTTGACTATTACCCCTTTTTTTCCATTCTCTTGTTTATAGTTTACTCTATATCACAAATTAAAACCTTTTCTCTCTATACATTAAAAAATGTTTGGCGACACTTAGCCAAAAATGATTGCTGAGCTAATTAAACCAGTCAAGGGAAGTTTTGTTTCTCTAAGAGACCCATTTTATTAAACAATGGAGAGCAGTTTCACGTTCTTAAAAGTTTATTCATGGTGTGGTGTGGAAATTATAGAACAGTGAGGTACCAGTTTAGGTGTCTTCTTCATTATCTGACAGTAGTTTAAAATTAAGCGGCTTTTATTTCCGTATTCCCCCGAGTTTAATTCAAATAAAAGATATTCTTAATTAACCCTAAAACGAAACATTAGTCGTCTATAGGAAATGATTGTCATCAGATTTGGAAGGAATCTCCTCTTTCATAACTTCCAATTTATCAGAATTAGAATCTACTTACAATTAAAAGTATTGCCACATTCCTTTCATTAAAATCAAAATACCCATTGCATCAATCACACAAAACTCTTTCATAACAGTAAAAAATTCATCAAACGATGTTTCATTTGAAGTTGAGAAACACTAGCTTTTTTGCCGGCTATTGCACTTTACTTTTCCTACGTTATGCATGTTTGCCTACAAGAAATAAGGAAAATTTCACCTCAACGCGACAATTTTTCACAGAGCATTCGGGCTTCGAGGAAGTGGCCTATATAATGGTCACACGGATTGCCCAACCAATAACCTACACCCACACTAAAGGACCTTCGAAGCCTTTCTTCTTGTGTTACAGTAGAACTTATAAAGATATCTTCTTCCTTACACCTCCTCAACACATGCATCTAGTTACAATCCTTTTCATTCCGGTTTCAGCAAACTCGAAATAACTTACAATCAAGAATAGATGGATTTGATATAGTTGTCTCGTTTGAACTTCCTGATGACCCCTTTTCTTCCCTATCTCCAGACTCGACGGGTCTCCGGAAAAGAACAACGGATTTTGTGATTCCGAAAGTTTCTTTTAGGAATCATTGAATCGTTTCGTTAAAGCTTTTTCTCTCTCGTTGGACCTTAACTATTGTCTTTTTTTTCTGTCTTCCGATTTAATTGCTGTTGCTAACAGCGGAAGCATTTTGCGTGCCTGTGGAAATGACTTGAAGAATTTTGTTCAATGACTGAAGCTTTGATTGAGAAATTCTTTTCCCTCTCTCTCTTTCTCTCTCTCTATATATATTCATGCACGTACATTCAGACTCATATATTCGGTACATTTATTTTTAAAGGCAAAGGAATATAATATATAGAACTTCTAGTAGCTCCCATACTTCCTCATTCAGAGCTAACTCTTTCTCTTCATTGAGTAAGTTAGTTAATTTACTAATAGATTATAAAAGTTATACCAGTTGCGTAAATTAATTGCAAAATGGCTTTGCTTTACTACTTCGTGATCCATTTTGGTAAAGAATAATTATTTATTAACCATCCAGAAAAATCAGTCTGTATTTATTTAATTTAGCATCACTTTAAGAATTAGTAATGGCTACTAGTGATGATTCTCTTAAGTTTTAACGTGACCGCGGTAGCCGAGTGGTATAGGTATCGGATCGTGGCTTGCCTTGTCACGAGTTCGAGCCCAGTACCACTAAAGACCCGCCATGTAGGGCAGCGATGCACGTTAAATCTGTCGAGAGCTGAAACGTCCTCCCGTTGGCGTGGTGTGGTAGTTAGGAGAGGAGGGTGCCAGCTCAGGTGTCGTCCACGTTACTTGACCATGGTTCAAAATTACGTTGTCCGTCGCCAAAAGCCCTCGTGTAGCTGAACAATGCGACGTTAATATTCGATAAATCTTAAGTTTTAATCATGATCTATCAACTAGGACGACACCTGTGTTGGTACTTCGTATTCAGAGAGAGAGAGTTTTATTTACGTCGCACTATAAAGCCGCACTAGGGCTGTTGGTGACGGACCTCTTCATTTTGCACCATGGTCAGGTGACGAGGACGACACCTGAGCTAACACCCTCCCACTCTCCTAACTACCACACCACATCAATGGGAAGACGTTTGAGCCTCGATATATTCAATGAGTATCGGCATCCTCTGCACGGCGAGTTCTCAGCAGTACTAGGCTCGACACGCCTGCCACGAGTCCGTTACCATGACCACTAGGCTACCACGGTCACTCAAAATGTACAAGGATTTTGAAGTTATGTTTCATTTGACGTGCTCTGCAGCTTCTATTATTCCATTAAAATTTGTCTTTAATGTAATCAGAACTTGAGCTTGCAACTCGACTTCGATATACCATTAGCTATTAAACTCTCTCTCAATCTCAGTTATTAGAGTACTATACCTGATTTGAATATGCTGTTAATTAAGAATATATAAATTATTTCACTTATGATTTCAGTAAACGCTAATTTCGAACTATAAAACCCATAGAACCAATACATCTTATCCAACCAAATTCCAATTTTAATTAAAAAAAAAAGACAATATGTAGGGAAGAAAAATAGATTTATTTAAATTTATATGAATAAGAGAACATATGTAAAGAATTTTAATATATCTATTACATTTCTCAATAATCAAAGCAACTGTTATTATACACTTATTATTTTCGACTTTATTTATTGTTGTTGTGGATATGTACTACGATGTTAAAGGATTATCTCTATAAAATATGTTTAGTCTATTTGTTTATTTTAGTCTTATTATAAATACTATATAAACATACCGAATATATTCCCTTTTACATCAGTTTCAATTATTCTTGTGAGAAAGAGTAATATAACGGTAGAAAAACACACACTTTGATTTAAAATACAGGTTTCGTAAGAAAACAAGTAATATAAAAAAAATTTTTTTTAAATCAATTCCTACTTAGATCAACAAAGAAAATTTTTATTTTAGCTACTTTTTATTAAATAGTTACAATTAATATACATATGTATATACATATGACAAAATCACAACATTAAGTGGTAATTCATTTTTATTAATTATCATTAAAGTATCGTATTGTCATCCAAAACAATCGTGTATATAAAATTTCAGTTCAACTGAATGCTTCAAAACGTGAGAAAAAAAACCTTTTCAAGTTTTGACACAAGTCCCAAAAGGGTCACTAAGTCGCCAATGTTGCGGCATTTGTAATTCTTTAAATAATTAATTTTAATCAATTAATTTTTATTAATTATAATTAAATTATTGTATTGTCATCCAAAATAATCATGTATATAAAATTTCAGTTCAATTGAGCGCTTTAAAATGTATTTTAGTAACGATTGAAAATTCCACCAAGATAAATAAATAAATAAATATATAAATAAATAAATATATAGAGATTGTGAGCTAATAGTAGAAATTGAAAAATTCACATAACATTTCACAAAATTCTTGTATTAATTTTTTTACGATTTTAAATACAAAACTTTCACTATTAAACATTTCGATTCAACAAAATTCAATGTGTTCTACTTAAATTTGTTCACATTCAAAATTACATCATTATTTACTTTTTCCTTTATTTTTCCAGAACACACAATACAATAGCAATTTTTGCCATTAAATAATTTTTTTTTGGAAAGAAACGCGTTATAATTTCCTTATAGATTCTTCTTTTTATTATTCTAACGGCTGATTCTAAAATCATTTTCACCTTGCAAAAAATGCACCCATTCCAGCAGATTCATAAAATCTCTCTCAGTTCTATACAAGCTCCAATTATTTATTTATTTATTTTTGAAGGAAATCGGAAGCACCTACACAAGCAATTAATGAACTCGCACAATAAAGGCATGTAGTCTACGTACCTAACAACTTCGGTTGTTTGTTATTGAGAGAGAGAGAGAGAGAATGTGTGTGTGTGCGACTATAAAAGCCACCGGTCCTTGAGTTTGCAAAGGAAAGTCTTCAGCGTGGTATCAAAGAATGAGACGATTAGGGCCAACGGTGAACAATGGCACGGGGATTGTAGATAATTCGCTCCTTGCACATGAAGGTCGCCTCCCGCACAGGCCGAGTCAAAAGGTGGGTCAGATAAAAACACTGTGTGACATCCTCAAAAAAAGAAGGAACGTGTTGCCAAATTTCAAGGATATTTCTCCTTAAAAGACTGTCGAAGCGCATAAAAACCACCACTTGGCAGCATTCCCTAATGACAAAAAGCAGAAATGTGACATTTTCAAGATGGCTGGGATAGCAGAGTTAATGAACACGAATCCTTTGAGTTCCTCTTTTTTTTAAAAAAAAACTTATAAAATGTACTGAAGTGAAAAATTCATTAGTAAAAAAATCAGAGGAAAAAGGTCTTCAAGAGTACAGTTTTAATTTCTTGATACATTCATTTTCTTAATCATGAAGAAATAATGCTATTTACAAAACTTTTCCACATGCAAAGTTTTGCTATTTAAAAAAAACAAAATAGTATATATTTCCTGTAAGGAGAAGGTTTGTACATATTTGATACAACAATGTAAAATAATCAAATCTGCTTAACTCGATTGTCATTGCATTTCGATGATTTTAAGGGTGAAAAAATATCGACACATACTAAAGGAGAAGATAAATTAATCCAGACATAAAAGTCATTGAAAAAATTTGTATTGTGCAAAATTTCCTCAATTTTGATTATCTTGAGAATTATGTAATTATAGAAATCTGTAACTCTGTACAATAAGTACTTCATGTAACTGAGCTTATGTTTAGAATAAAAAATTTTGTCACATAAAATTTTAGATTTATACTAAAATTGTATCTTTCTGAGATTCAGCTTTAGAGAATTTTTAAGAATAAAAGAGCAACACAACTAAGATAAAAATTTAAAAAAAAAATAGCGCTTATTGTTGAGTTTAACAACATACGTACGTCCTTTGGGAGAGAACATCCTTTTCTTAATTAAATCTTAATTTGAACTACTTCATCACTGAATTACAGAAAATAAACTCCTTCTATATGTTTCTGCTAACAGATAGTTCATTTTTAGTTATTTATTTTGATTTCAAATTTAAGTTAAGTTTAATATCGAGTGTTTATATATGCCTTCATTCAAACTTTCTTTTTTTTACTTCAATAGGAATGGATGTATTTTTGAGATTTTTTGGCGAGAAACAGTTTCAAAATTAAATTTTTTTCTTTTGGTATAACATATCTGAAAAAAAGAAATTTTTCAATTCAGAAGGAGAACTTTATTGTCAAAATATTAAATAAAATTTAATTAAAGTTGTACTTTTTGTAACTAACAAATGACGTATTTATTTCTTTATAGAATGGGAACAGTATTAAGCACGCTATATATGTAAAACAAATTTAAAAACATATTTAATAATAAAATAAAGACTTCGAAAATAGATTTCAATAAAGGTTAAAAAAAATGCGTTATTTCTTTTCAGACAATTACAATTTTTTTAAAAAAGCGAGTCAATCCAAATACATTTTAAAACAAAGGTTCCTGTCACACTTCTGAAACAAGTTTAGATCGTAAGAAAAATAACTAATCTAAACTATTTTTTTACTGTATGAGGTGAAATGCATTGTTTCGGAATTCATAATAAACCTATTAAACGCGATCTAGAACACTAATACTTGTCCAGGCCGTGATTAGATGAACGAGGTCAACTAGATAACGTAACGCTGGAGTGTGTGGTTGGGTTTTCCAGCTTCGATTAAGTTGGAGCCTAGAAACAGGTTATGCAAAACCAACTCTAGGGATAGATGCATCAGTAGATGGAAGAACTGAAAAATCACTTCGTATATCTCCATGGAACTTGATTCACGCACGGGTAGTCGTGGTCGATGCCCTGGGTGTACACTCTTATTTTAAAACTGACACACGAGATTAGGTGGAGTGGCTTATTTAACCAATCACTACCACGGGTGTAAATAGTTATTTGTTTGTTTTCCGAGTGAAAGAAAGAACGAAAGACAAGCTAAAGAATTTCGCGAAGGCACTTGAATATGATGCTACAAACTTTGTTTGGATTTGAAAGAAGCCATATGAATTTCTGCCAAACAAAATCAATATAAATGATCTTTTAGAGTTTTTCCTTCTAAAATGATATATATTTTGTGAAGAATATAAACAAAATTTATATTTCAACAAAGTTTCAGAGATACTTGAAAATTTTTTTTTTATTTGCATTATGATAATGTTTTACAAAAAGGCTTGTTATGAGTTTCAAACCTAAAAAAATGTGTTCTAATGGTTAGATTGTTTCGAGCTAAAACATATATATATACACACACACATTATTTTTCAAGGAAGGATTTATCATTTTGAAAGTTTATTTATAAAAATCTGAGGCTTTTACAATCAGTTGGCCAAAAGATAAATGTGTTACTAACAGGAAAATACAGATTTTAAGCTGTCAATGGTTTCAGATATTTCGGCTCTGAACTGAAAATACTCAATGACATAACTCCAGAGGTTCGAAATAGAGTCATTGCTGGTAACAGATGTTTTTATGGACATAAATATTTAAAATATAATTTCATCAGCAGAAAAACAAAACTACTCATTTATAAATCATTGATAAGGGCTGTTATCACATACGCTGCAGAAACGTGGGCAATGACCGAGGGAAACAAGGAGAGTCTTGCCATAATTGAAAAAAGAGTCATTAGAAGTATTTTTGGATGATTAAAATGCAATAATATTTGGAGAAGAAGAATGAATTTAGAAATTTATAAACTTTTTAAAGAACCAAACATTGTTATAAATTCATTGCAATACAGGGTTAAAATAAGCAGGACACCTGATATGATTGGATGATAATCGAGTCTCAAAACAGATCTTTATGACCAGGCCATATCGTATAAGAAAAAAAAGGAAGACCAAGACTCAGGTGGCTCGCTTGCCAAAAAAAATATCTGAAAACTATTAATGTCAGAAGCTGAAAAAGTCAGGCCAAGAGCAGGACAGTCTGGAATAGAATTATTAGGAAGGCCAAGGCCCACCCTGGGCTGTCGTGCCATTGAGGAAGAAAGGAATGTTACCAAAACGTTTTCTTATACTTCAAAAATATTTTTATTAATATTTTGAGTCTTTTTTTCCGCTCATGTGGTATCACACAGAATAACATCACAGGAAATATATGTTTTTATCTGACCTTTTGATTTTAGAATTTCATGCAAAATTATCATAAAATCAGCATGTATTGTTTAAAATAATCGATTAATCTTAAAATACAATTGCTTTAAATCTTTTATCCTTGTTCCATTCGACATAAGCTTAAAATTTTTCAATCAACACTATTCTTTGAAAGAGGAAAAGGCTATTAATTTTCAGGATAAGAGTATTGTTCGCAATGTTCTTTGTTTTCAACTTTATTCGGCTTCGGTGATGTTTTTTCAAAACACTGCAAAGCATATAATTTTGCAACATAACAGAACTCAATCATTTATTTATTTGGTAATGTGACAAAATTTATTATTTTATAAAGAAGTGTTGTATTATCGAGTTCAAATATGTTTCTAAGGTTAACTTCAATATATCCCTAAGAACCTAACCCGACTCAAAACTCACAATTTCTTTTGTTTCACCAAAACGTATTTTAAGAGGAACAGTGAAATATAAGGTTTTACTTTAAAAGGAAAGGAGAATTAAATATGGTTGCGGGAAAAGATCGAAATTACAATTTAATGTCTACATCTCTAAGTTTGAAAAAAAACCTAATGTATCCTCATTTTTTATTTCTGTGTTGGAGTGACTATATAAACGAAAGGCAACGATGCCTCTTATGAAGCCTGAAAAATCAATTCAATTTCTCTCTTTTTTTTTTTTAGTCAGAGAAAAGGAATTTTATATAAACGAAACTTGAAGCGATGGAGTCAGTAGCTTACATGGACTGCTTTCATGGGAGAGAGAGGTTATATTTAAAAATAAATAAATAAACGTAGACAAAAGCACCGAAACGTAATTTTTTTTGCTAAAAATTAAAAGTTTTTTGGTCTACGGGAGGAGTTAGGACTCCCAAATCTCACCCTTGTGTACACCGGTGGGTGGAGTTAGTGGTGGGCTACTAAAAAAACTTAGACAACAAAATTCTCGGTCTATGAGGGGAGAGGTTGAGCTCCCGAATCCCATCCCTGTGTATGCCAATGCTGGATGGAGTTAGTTTCACTTCTTACATTTTCGCATGAATTTCAATAAGTGAATGTAAACTCTTTGGAAGAAATAGTATAAGAGTAGAATAAAGTCATACAAAATTATTTAGCAAAAATAAGAGAATCTCGAATCACTGCGAACAACAATTACATTACATATCTTGAATTTAAGCATAATTCATGAAACTTAAAGGCCTAAACCTGTGTCATTATAGTATTTAAAATCTGTGTTTTTCACTTTATTCAAAATTTAATCCAATGCTATAAGAACTTTCAAGCAACTCAGTTATCTAGATTTAAAGATTTAATGTGCAATTAACAGTTAAACGCTAGCATTGATGATAAATAATCCTAATCAAGCTTAATTCCAGACTTGATTCGTGGCAGTGGTCACGAGCTCGTGGCTGGCATGTTATGAGTTCAAGCCAGAGAGACATTGAAGACCCACCGTGTAGAGGGACTAATCCACGTTAAATTTTTTGAGGTCAATGATCTCCCTTTGGCATAGTGTGATAGTTTGGAGAGAGGCGTGCTAGCTCAGGTATCATCCTCGTCACTTGACAGTAGTTCAAAATTATCCCAAGTCCTCATGTTGCTTTACAGTGCAGCGTTAATAAACAAACACTAATTCACTCAGGACTTGGTTTTTATTCTAGCCAAATATAATTCTGCAAAATAGTTCGATGTTAATCATTTTTTATTGTCACTTATGAATTAAAGTACCAATCTAGTACCAATTTTCTTCTTATTTACATCTAGTTAGACTCCCCTCCCTTTATGTTGCTAAAAAATATAAGTTATCTCTATGAAGCTTTATTAAGTGAATAACCAGCATGCCTCTCTTCTTATCTACCATCACATTTCAAAATTCACTCAGCCATACCCAATGATACCATGAAAATTACATCCGAAAATCCAAAAGTATCACATCTCTTATCTTTCCATGAATATATATATATTTTAACGAATAAAAGTATCCAAAAAATCGAATTCCGGAATGCATTCCTATAACAAAAAACAACTTTAAAAAGATTCTAATTTGGGTTACGTCGCTCCCGAACCCGGCGGAAGAAGTTACGAATGAAGATTATACCAATACATTTTTTGAAAAAGTCGGTAAAAGATGAGATAGAGAGAGTCAGTGTTGCATGACATCTAGAGCATGAAAGGTCTTACAACATCTTGTTTTAAAACACCGCCTGGGGAATGTGGTCGGAAAATTTCGGAAGGAATCACGAATTTGATGCTATTGTGTGTGATGAATAAATTCATTCGAATAAGGGATTGTGTTGGGATATATAAAATTAAATAAAGGCTTGTGGGTTTTTCTTTCTCAATAAAAGGAAGAAAGTAATTAGAAAAAAGTTATATCTCTCTCTTATAATAAAAAATATATTGCTTTTTGATAGTCAATTATCTGTTTTAAGTCCAAAAAAGTAAAAAATGATACAGATCACAAACACGAAATTAATTCTCAAATTTCTATTAAGATTTTTACTCATAAACAGGAACGTCTGAAGACTTCTTGAGGCCCTGGGCTTCTAGGTACAAAAGTAGGCCCTACCTGTAATCTTTAAAAGTAGACAGAAAAAAGCATGCATTATCGAATACTCGTACAAATGGCAATTTGAAACAAATAAATGTGTACAAGACTCACAACCTCACAAACCGACTCTACCGACAGTCACATTTTGACTAAATCACAGTTGAATGATTGTTCATGGTACTAGGCCTAGGCCTAGACATGGACAATGGTTTTCACATAATAATACAGTCTGGCCACTTTTGCCAGAAACATGCAGTTTGAAATTCCTTGTTTTTCGGAGAATATGTACGGGAATAATATTTAACTATTAAAATTATTCGGATCATAATCTAATTGAGTCTAGAACGAAACGAGAGTCCCATCGAGGGTGAGGCCCGGGCCCAGTTGGCCCATGCCTTAAGACGTTTCTGCTTATAAATCTTGCACACAAAACTATGTTTATTATGTTGCTTTTGATATATATTAATTTAAACTATTATTTTATTCAAGAATTTCCAAAAAATGTAATAAATATAAGCAAATTCAATTGTACGTTGTCTACTATGCTTTTTGTATGTAATTCTTTTTGTCTATTAATGCAAAAATGTAACTTAAACGTTATAATTAAAAATGATAGAAATAATTTCAATAGCAAGTAAAAGCACGTACTTACAAACGCTTCTGGTCGCTGCAGCTTAATGGTCATGATCACGAACTTGTGGCAGGCGTGTCATGAGTTCAAGTCCTTGTACCATTAAAGATCTATCGTGCAGCAGGTATGATGCGCGTTAAATCTGCCATAATTCAATGTCTTCCCGTTAGTGTGGTGTAGAAGTTCAGAGAGTGGGGGATCTAGTAAGGTGTCATCCTCTTCACTTGACCGTGGTTCAAAATTACGAGGTTAACACGAATAACCCTCGCGTTGCTTTGTAGTAAATTCCCTTTCATACAAACACTTAAATTTCATCTTGATTCTTTTAAACCAGCATGAATGTGTGTGATTCTGATTGTCAAATACTTTCCAAAAGTAATAAAACTAAAAACAATAAATATAACTTTCAACTAAATATTTTATCTTTTGTGTGATCAATGGGTAAAATTAACCTTTTTATCATACCTCAAGGAACTTGAGTAATATACTCGATTCAGGATTGGAGTTAGATTAAAACTCAATGTGTATTCTTATGCCATATTCAGTTTTGTGCATCATCAGGTATGAAATTTTGAACAAATTCACATTTTCGAAGTGATAAATTCTATCGACGCTTTTTGCTGGAGAGTGAACTTGAATGAACGTCACGACGCTCGAGTTTGTAACGCTTATTCGGTCTCTTTCGTCTTTAGTCCGATAAGGTCATCCGCGACATACACACCACTAAAAAGAAAAGGAGGAATGTTTCCCCCTCCCCCCACCACTCCCAAAACGACATGAAACTCGGTATTTTGTCCCACCACCAATATGCCGTAAAAATAAAGTTCCTAGCTTCGATCTAAGTGGGGCTCCCCCGCTACCTCTTTCTACAAAAATAAATGCGTATGGAAATTCTGCTAGTTGAAGCATGAAAATGAAACATGCAATATTTTTAAAAAATAAGCTTAGACAGAGAGAGAAATCCCACACTATAAAATTAAACATAAAATGTAGAAAAAGGACATATTTTTATAGAACCAAGTAAATAGTATAATTATCATTAGTAATATTGCAGTGAATTTAAGAATAAAAATCTATTTTTGTAAGCGGATCAGAATAGCAATGAACAAATAGTTCTATTAATCACATAATTACTTAAATATACTTTGAGTCTAAAAAGAAAATTAACACAATTAAAAATTTAAAATAATAAAATTAAGTACACAGGTATTAAGAAAAAAAGTTACATTAAATAATTTAATTACAAGAAAACAAAATATAATTAAAAAGACTTACCTTGCAACAGCACCGGATATATTTGTACAAAACTGCCATACAATGACAAAAGAGCTAGTTTAAGCCAGAGATTATGTGATATAAATTTTCTGATTAAATCCCCTTTTTAAAGGCTTTGACCTAGATTCCTCTCTTCCTAATCAACTACCTGTCTTACTATCCCTTTGCTTGAATTAATTCATGGATAGAATTGAATATTGTTAAATTACAACCAAAATTCACAAAGCCTAATCGTGTCTTCTGAGCAAATTACCTATGATTTTAAGTGAGAATTTTAAAGTAGATTTTTCAAAAAACAAATCAAAACCTTTAAGTTGACTTTTTAAAATCAGAATTTAATTTAATTATGTCAAATGATCCAAATGAAAGCAAGAGGAAGTACGGAACAACGCTTGACGGAGTTTTTTTTTTTTTATAGATATTTAAATTAAATTTTGAATCTAAAGTATATATATATTTATAAAACCTATTTCAGCTACCATAAACCTATTGTTTCCTTCTTAGAATACAATTAATTCACAAATATGATTGTACACATTTCGCACAAAAATATTACTTTATGAGTACAGGCATATGAATAAGTAATTTTATAGGACAATACTAATATCCCCTTGTTTTTTATTCACCGAGCTAATCCCTGCAATAATATTACAAAATTTGAAATTATCACTTCTATCGTGTGTCATAAGCACACACACTTTTTTTTTATTAGAAAATATTTCATTTCCCTCAATGTATAAAAAAATTTAGCATTTAAAATTTTTCTAACAAGTGATATATATTATTTTAAAGGAGGAAAAACTCTATGATTTATGTTCAAAAAATTTTTTGCTTCTGTAAAATGTTACAATAAGGACTTTAATCAATAAGTTAGAATTGGTTTATTATTATTTTTTAAAAATTTTTTTAAAGATAGTCGATTTTTTTTTCTTCTTCTGTTTTCAGCGTATTTTTAGGATATCCCTTCATCAGCCATAACATTGACTGCGTTAGGTAACAATCTATTGGAACTACACCATATGAATAGACTAAATTATATATATATATGCAAAAAATAAGGCATTTTGTAAAATCAATGGTTTGAGTATATTCAATGAATTATATATATATGAATTGTTAAATTTTCTTATAGTACTTATAATTTTAAGCGATTCATACTATAGTAATATATTTATTTATTTCCATGTATTTGCTTATGTATAAGAAATGTTGCAAATTAACAGCTACTTGTATCGCATTTCAGGTAGTCGAATTATCACGGTTCGGACGCGGGATGAAGATAATGATCCCATCGAGTACGGGATCGAACCTGCTAGATACGTGGATGGGTCGGAATATTTTCGAGTCAATAAAGATACAGGAGAAGTGTTTCTGCAAAAGGAGCTGACTGGACAGGTAATTTTTTAACATTTTACTATGATGTATTAAATCTTTTTTCTGTGCCTTTGTCATGCATTTACTAGTAAGAATTAATTATATGAAATTTGTAATTCGTATCAAAATAATGAGTGTTATTTCCTTTTTATTATTAACATAAAGGAATTGTCATTAATTATTGAGTAGAAACTGATTTTGAGTGCTTATAAGGGTGTGAGAGTGTGGTGTTAGTAGTTAACGAGGTAGTGAATTAAAGCAAGGTTTATTCCACGGACATTTTTTTCTTCTTATAATCATTCAAATGATCGAAACGATCTTCAGATAAACAATAATATTTCGAAAAAATACAAAAAATTAATACCTATTGATTTGAACCAGCATGGATTATGTGCTACAATTCTTTTCTCTAGCTGAAAAAAACGTATTTAGAATAATTACAAAAGATGCCAACTTACGCAACATAACTTTAACAACAGACGATTAAATATCAGTCAATAAATTAAGTAATCAGATAAATTAGATTCACTAGAATTAAAGCAAACGATAATAATATTGGAGAGAGTTTTCAACCTAAGCAATATCTAAGATAGTCAAATAAAAATTAGTTCAAAAGATAAATAAAAAGAAATTTAAATAGAACTGGATATTTTACAATACAAAACAGAGAGGAGGTGATATGTATTATCCAGTCATATTTTTTCCTTTTTTTCCCCTTCTTTTTTAGAAATTTGAAACTACACATGATAAATAGTTTTTATAAGCTTGATTGTATATAGAAAGAACTCAATATATTAAATATACTATTGAAAATTGAATAAGTTTATTTTTAAAAAATGAAGCTTAGAATCGTAAAGATTATTTTAACTGTTACTAACTCTTTAATTAAATTTTTTGAGAAAACTGATATGACAAGAAAATATCTTTATTTTGAATTTATATGTTAAAGTAAAAAAAATGCGTGCTTATTAAATATTTTTCAGCTTTGAGGGAGTAACATGAAAACAAATGTGTAAATAAGCAACAACTGCTCGAGTTGGTATTAATATTTGGACAATCTGTGCCTTCGGAAAAAGTTGCTCCGTGTTTTGTTCTCATTTTTTATCATTGATAAAATAACTTTAATAATCACATCTACAAATAAAGTAAAAAGTTCTAGACACTTTATTTTATCTTCGATTAAAAGTGATCCATAAAAAAAAATTAATGGAATTATAAACTGGAACCCTCTTATATGAGAAAAAGAACATTAACTTGTCTAACAGGCTACAAGGATTTATGAAACTTACGTAACCTTCAATGCGATCAAACTAAAGAGACGTTCGATTTTAATTATGGATGTGAAAAATCGATTCTGAATATAATACAAAGAGTCGAATCACTGATCGTTATGACCTGACCTTGAGGAGTTCATAAAGAGATTCATTATATATCTGTGTCACTAAACAAGATTTCCAAGTAAACCATTGTGGTATAATATTATGTTAGAAGATTCATTTCTTAGCAACCTGAATCTAAATTATTGCTATTAGATAAATGCATATTAACATCACCTCGTTTCAATTCTGGTTTTCCTTATACATATTTT
>BMAV01000294.1:233985-244318 GCA_019973955.1 Trichonephila inaurata madagascariensis
TGTTAATGGAAGACGACAAGAATCCAGGTCTCCCTCTGAGGGGGCAAAGACGGTCCTGTGTCGTCAAGAGAAGACACTTGTCCTTGATTACTGCTGTAACCGGTGAAGGTCATACCTACCTGCATTGCAACAGCCTCTGGTTACGCGTCGCCTCTCCGCGATTATTTTTTTGCACCTGGTCATGCCTTTGACAAGTCATTAATTTCATCTCGATTGAGAAAAACGCGGCGTCTCATCTTTTTTGGTAGCTCGGGTGGCTACCGTGAAAAGCGGTCGTTCAAGGACACGGCCAGTCAGTCAAGACGACAAGTTCTTTTCTCTTTGTGGTGCTTATATACCCTCTTCTTCGCACGCCATCTCCATTTCAATATGAGGCATCGGGCTACCGGAATAAAGTGGGTTTTTTCAGAGATTTTTATTTGTTTTTAACAGAGAGTGCTTCTTCAGTTTTTGATTGTGATCGGAGTTGCTTGTACGTGAGCATTGAATGTCTGTTGCATGGGCAGGTGATAAAATTCCAGCCTTAAGAAGTCTGTCAAGCGTTTATATTATACTAATGTTCATAATTCAATGATTGTTTTTGAAAAAAAAAAATAAATAAAAGATACATTTAAGAAATAATCATATTGCAACACTGGCGTAGCTAGTCCTGTGTGGGCCCTGTATCAAAAATTTCTTGGGGGGCCCTTTTGCGCGTCCTTAATATTCTACGATTTTTTCCATACCCATGTTGGGGCCCCTGTAACTGGGGAGCCCCGTACCAATGATACGGCTGATACCGCGTTAGCTATGCCTCTGTATTGCAAACTAATCATGATAGGACAAAATTTACAGTACGGTTACGTACCACCGTGTTTTAAAAGTTTTAAGGGTTATAATTAGTTTTAAGTTCCTTTAAACACAGATTTTTAGGGACTCCTTTCTATAATTTTCATACATTATTATCAATACACCCCCATTTGGTATTTTTCAAAAAATAAAAATCTGACACCCTTTTCGACAATAAACCTAAAGGTAATTAGTATTAGACAAGGCAGTGTATTATCCCCACTATTTATTTATTAAAACTATAGAATTCATTTTTAAGTTCATATCAAAATTTAATTTAATTTTTTTCCCTTAAAAAATAGCACATTTTACCTTGTTGAAATAATTTAATTTCGAGAAATTACATGCATCCTCAATGCAATTTCCTAATGAATTTTTTTCGAGAAGTAAAAAAACATTTTTTCTGAATGCGATGAAGATCTTAGAATGATATATTTTCAAGTAAAATTGGAATAAATGTGACCTTTTGACACTAGAAAGTCATTCGAAGAAGATATCGAATCCTTCATATTGAAAATGTAAGCAGGTCTTCTCAACAGTGTGATTTAAAAAATAGCAAATAAAATCAATCTAATGAAAAGTTATAAAAGGATTTGAGAACGGGGTTCATTTGAGAAAACAGAGATCTAGTAATTTGCACTATCCCTCCCACCGTCTTTGAGGACCTGTGTGTGTGTGTGACTGTGTTACTTCTTTTTATTCATTAAATTCCATTAATTAAATAATTTCCGGTCACTTGCATTTAATTTCCCTTGATATTCAATCATTTCCTGAAAAAAAAGACAACTTAAAACCACAAATTTTCTTTCATGAATTCGAAGATTGCGAACCTGTATGTAATCTTGAATAACAACCTTTTTAGAATTTCCCCCCTGTATATGTAAATGCGTATAATCTGCGGCCGAATCTATCTCTACGTCGAATCAAGGACTGGAATAACCCTTTCGTGTTTAGACATAACCATTTCTTTTTTCTTTCTTTCTTTCCTTAAAATAGCACTTATTTCTTAGTTATATTCAGTGTTTTTAAAATTTTCAATAGCTTAGTTTCCCTTGTACACGAGAAGTCAGTAAGTCATGAGAGTTATAAGCAGAATGTGAATTTTTAATTTAATACATTTTATTGTTAATACAGTTGTAAACGAACTGTTAATATAATAATAGATAAATTGTTCTTTATCAGAAATATTTGATTCTGTCCTAATCCTAGAAACCCAGATGCCCGCAGAAATTTTCGTAGATATTAGTAACTTATTATTAATTCATTGAAAAATATATAACTCGGTATTTTTAAAATTGAGATTCCCTGATAAAAAATGTTGTAAGGAAGTGTAAAAAATTAAGTTGAATATATACTATTTACCAATTATTGTAAATAATTGTCATATTTTTTTGTGGGAGAGAAAGAATTCATTGTGACATATTTATTGAATACTAATCACAATTTAATATCTTTGATTGTATTTGTATGGCGGGGACTCATATTTCTCTACAAATGTTCATTTAAAATTTATATTATCTATATTTTGATTTAATGAGCAATACTGAAAAAATCCATTCAGAATCGACATGTAATGGATTGTTTTTTCTTGGAGGAAATAATTGAAAAGTTTTGACAGATATTTATTGCGAAAATTCATGAGAAATATCATCAAATAATGACTAAAATTAAATATCCAACTAAAAAAAGAAATGAAAATGCATGTTACACTTAACTGCACTACTTATTGCTGAAAAGTGTTCAACAAAAGAATCATATATCAATTACATTATTTATTTTAGAAATATTAATAATTTTAATACATTAGTTCGACTTTTAAATCCTCCAATGTAAGTTTTAATCACCACACTATAAAACATTTTAGTAAAAAATATTTTATCACCGATGACTGATAAAATTCTCTTCTCAAATTTCGTGTTGATATTATTTGAAACATGTTTTTATTAACATCAATTTATGAAATTCAGTTAAATATTCAGGTGCATACATTTGTGGTTCGCTTTCTTGTGTATCATTGTTTTTTGAGCCGATCTTAATATTTTTCGAAAAATACGTTTTACATAGAAATGAAATTGAGAATCTAATTAAAAACAGACAAATTAAATCTTTCAAGAAATTTAATGTGTCAATACGTGTAGATCAGTAGCGCACACAGGAATTTTTCAATGGGGGGGGGGGAGGGTTCAGGGTCGAAAGTTTACCATTCTTGTATCATGCTCCAATACATATTCTTTTGATTTTGTTGATTTTCGGGAACAAAAAAACAGTAAAAAATTAATAATTGAATAAATAATAATACAAAATTAATTTTTTTATTAATTTCCTTTTTATTGTATAATAATAGAATCTAGAATATAATAATAGAATATTCTTTCTTTATAATTTTCATTAGTAAGTTTTTATATTTCATTATGATAAATATATATAACAATTAAGCATAGCTTATAAACTTTTCTTTAATTATTTTGTATTCTGTTATATTTAATATATTTCCAGACAAAAAAGCAACTTTATTGTATTATCTTTTTTAGGGTGGAAATGACTTCTATTTGTACATAACTGCAAATGATGGCCATCAAATGGTAAGTCATTGATAATATACATTAATCATTATGCTTACAAAGATATATAAAGTCAAGTAATTTATTTTTGATTTAAAAAAAAGTATTCGAAGAATGGTTTTAAAGTTTCTTTTTTATTTTTATAAATGTAATAAATACATTCAAATCAAAAATCACTTTTACTGGATGAATACCCATTTATTCCCTTATTCAAAAATGAAGCAAAATTTCAATTTTCTTATTACGCAAATTAATATTTTATTGTACATATTATGTGCTAAGTTCTTTAATATTCAGAGTAATCAAAAGCTAACGTAATATTTGCTAAATATTTCATCAGCCTGCGGCAGAAAAATGAGAAAAAAGAAGCAAGAGTGGAAAAGATTCCAATTCCACTTAAAAATTATAATATTTAATATGCTTGAAAATTTATCACGTAAATGTGAATATTTTATTAAATGACTTATTCATTTAAGTGGTATTCTTATATAATTTATGTCCATCATTATTTGTTGAGGTCTTGAGAAAATTTTAAAAATGTATTCGTGTATTCAATGTCTACTTTCAAAAGGTTCATTGTATTTAATAAATTTAATTTTGGTTTTACGAAATCCTTAAAAAACTGCTTGCCTTGACTCGATTTATAATAAAACAAAGTTCATTGATCTGTTTAAAAATATAACAGTTCTTTAAAAAAAGAATTTATACACACTCAATCGTTGTGTAAATAAGCTTCAAATATTATTTATTTAACTTTAATTATTTATCACATTCAAGAAGGAATTTCTTGCAGGTGAAATTCAATAACCTTTTTTCTATTTTTTCTAAATTTTAAGAGACAAGAACTTTTTGCGTTTCTTTAAACAGAGAAAACACTCTACATGACTTAAAGTCACAAACTTATAACAAGTAATAATTGTAAAAGTAATATAATAACAATTGATAATGGTATAAGTAATATAATAACAATTGATAATGGTATAAGTAATATAATAACAATTGATAATGGTATAAGTCAGTCTTGGAAGACGCAATTTTTGTAGTCTATCTGTAAGAAACTTTAACTTATTTTTATTGCTTTATGATACGAAAAATAAAAATAAATAAATGTTTTTTAATTGCTTCAAAGTAAATTTTAATTATGTATAATGAAAAACAATGTTTACTGAATGAATTACAGAAAATGATCTTACAGTGGTGCATTTATTAATTTTTCGATATTAGATTTGATTAAAATATAATACATGAAAGTATTATAACATTTAAGGATTTTTTTAAAAAATTCAGCAATAACTAACACTGCTGGCCATCCAAAATGCAACACCTGGGACAATAATATCACAATCAAATTTGTTAGAGAGATAACGAACAATATAAGTATGAAGTGATTGAAAATACGATCTTCTACGAAATAAGGAAGCTGATGTACTGAGTGTTGCCGTCATGGATGGCAATAATTGCTGCTACACGCCTTGGTATTAACTGAAAGAGGTTTTGGATTACTAGAGATACGACAGCACACATACTCCTCCACATATTACCAAAGTTAGTTTGGTGTAGCAGTGGATGATATAAGCTCTGGTGTATTCGATAGGTGATAGATCGGAAAAACGGGCAGCTCAAGGCAGTAATGCAAACTGGTGGGCAAAGAAGCCTTGAAAATTGCACGTCTCAAATGGTCATATATTGTTTTACAGGAATGTAGCCGTAGAAGAATTCTGAAGGTAAAGGAAAACAAGCTCCAAAACCTCAAAAACATAGAAATGTCTGATCATTGTACCGATATTGCAAGAGTGAAATCCATCCCCAAAACTATAATACCGGAGGCATGATCAGTATGGCGATACATACGACAATACTCAGACAATTCTGTGTCTTTATATTTCAATTCGACCGATGTGGATTGCAGATAGAAACAAGATTCATGTGCAAAAATATGTCGTACTATTCGGTTGTCTATGTCCATCCTTCATTGCATCCTTAATGAAGCTAACGGCTGTGATTTTGAGACAAAATTAATATCAGCACAATGGACTCATTGTTGTTAATATCCCATTGCTCTGCAAATAACGTCGAATGGTATATGCAGATACCGATAGCTATGAAAAAGATAGTATTTTTTTCGTCATGGTTCCTAACGTAGCAGAGTGATCCATCATTGCCATGTGCAGAATATGCCTGTTATCGCAAGTAGTAATGCAACGATCCTGGTGCATTTGGTGCGTCGGTCAGTCATTTTCTCCTACATCTATCAATTACAAATCCCTCATCACTTTTGCCTGGTTATATCAGATATATGAGCACCAATTTTTTGGGAAATTAATCCACATTCTCTATACGCAACAATTTTTACTTGGTTGAAAGAAAGATAATTCTAATACTTCAAAACAGCATTTTGTTCTCCGTTTATATAGCGATTGTAGGTGGTCCTACAGACTCCACGATGAGCTTCTACACCGAAATGTTAACTATTAGCACATCCCATTGCAGCAAACGCACGGTGAAAATTTCACACAGTTTGAATTCTTTCTTCCCGGAGTTACATTGCGGGCCAGTAATGTAAATGCACTCAAAAATAAACAAAATTTCTACAGCTAGATTTAAGAGTTAACGTATGGGAAAAATGTATCCGAACTTGTTCCACTTAATATTCAGAGCAGATTTGTTTTGTCTGTAACGACATCAAGAACACGTTAGGCAATAAACTTGACCCAGAGAGTTGTTTTTAAAGGTCAAGAGTTATATTTCCCAGGGAAGTGATCATCTCTAGTAATTGGTTGACAACAAAGGTTTTCAGATTCTGCTTAAGAAACTAAGAAAAATTTGAAGAACATGCCTTTTGAAATAAAATTTTTCTTGTTTAACAGCATATCTTTGTCAGTATTATGAAGTAATTGGGCAAATATTGTCGCAAACGACAACTGTATACTTGACTACTAGTTTCGGCCCTCAAGTATCATGAATCTACATTCATTATTGCTCGAAAAAGTATTCTTAAAAGATAAATCCAAATGTGGATTACATTTCAAATTGGCTTAAACTAATTATATTTAACAATTTGGAAATGGTATTCTAAATAATGAGCGTTGAAAAAGCATATTTTTTCGTTTCAAATTCAAGTAAATTTATAAGTTTAAACCGGTCGACTCTGTAGCTTGCTTTCTTTTAAACAAAACTAAAGATGACCGACTACGTTCGAATCTTGATTTTGAAAAAGCGTATGAATGAATAATTTTTTTTTATATTCAGTGTCAAGATTATTTTTTTATTCAGTGAATTAAAATATGCGTATAATCTTTCTGTAAGAATATTATTACAAAAACTGTTTTAAAGCAATTTTTTTGGCAAATAAAGGAAGAAAAAATGACGTATTTTCAAAACATTCTCTTTTTATGGAAAACGCTTCTATCATAATGATATTTTCCACCTATATAACTATATATAAGACTTCTGTACAGAACCTGAACTAGAAATTTTGAAATATATAATTAAGAAGGGATTTATTCATGTTTTAGTATATCAGAGAGAGGAGAAGAGAGAAATTTATATATATAAAAAAAAAATGGTTATTATTTCCATTGATCGTAACTCTGAAAATAAAGTGAACTTTTCAAAATTCCTAGTTCAGGCTCTGTATATAAGTCCTAGCTATATATAGCTAAAATATTATTATTGCAGAAACTTTTTTCATAAAAGGAGAATGTTTTGAAAATAAGTCATTCTTTCTTCGTTTTTTTTTTTTTTTTTTTTGCTAAAAAGTTGCATTTAAATAATTTTTTCTTGTAATAAAACCCTTAAAACAATTTTATAAGTATATTCTAATTTAATTGTCACACTAATTGTAAAACAAAATTCCCCCCTTTACACTCTTTATCAAAATCAGGGTTCCAAATGTATTCAGTCATCTTAAAGCAATTTTTTAAAAAAAATTACTTGTTACTTCTTTTTCTTTTAAAATACGATGTTAAATATTTTTCAAAGATAAAGATCATAGTTTATCCAAGGATAACGTGCTCGATTTGAAACATTGATACATAAACTGAATGATGTTATCTTTATCTCAAATGCAATCATTTCAATCGGAAGGACTTTTAAATTGCTCTTCTGATTATTATCTAATTACTTGGACAATAGAAGTTTGAATGCAATAATATTGAACTTTGATCGCTTAAAGGCTATTAAATTTTGCCTTCATATGTTTTATGCTGTTAAAATTTTCGAAGAATGGATGACACTAAGTTGTTATAGCGACCATTTTCATCATTTAGCTGATTATGAAAACCGGTTACAATTTTTACGGCTATTACGTGATCTATAAATCCAAGCTACTAACAAGTTCAGAAGTTGAAAATTCTTTAATTTCCTACGTACAAAAAAAATTTAGAATTTAGTTACTGAAAAACTGAAAATAGTTTTTAGCCTTTTCACAAAATAGCTCTTTAAAAAAATATGTCCCATTATATTCTTATACTTCAAACATATCTTGTTTCATAAATTTTTAAAATTTTTATTAACTTTTTAGAATTTGTATTTCGTTGTGTTATGATGCATTTTTCTCATTACTATAATAATCAATTGATTACGCAAAATATTATAATTGAATAATATGTGATATAAAGATAATAATAAACTCAACAGAGTGAAATTAGTTTGAAATTCTTTTTCAGTATTTATTTTAATTTAACTCTTTAAATTGATATTTTGCAAAAGAATGTCCGAAACTTCCTTTTTTATTATTATTGACTTTTAAACTTTATTATGAACATAGATTACTAGTATAAATCTTGTTTGTGGCCTGATGAATATCATATATATTATCTATTATAATTTATATATAATAAATTATGACTATATTTTATTATTGATAGAAATATATATATAGATACATGTTGTCTAGATACACAAGAGTATTGTCGATATTTTGAGTTAGGGTTAATGTATACCTTAGGGTTTTTTTTTTCTTTTTTTGTGTATAGTTTTCAGATGTTTTCGAACGTAGTTCAAAAATAATCACGAGAGTTTTGCTCTGTAACTTACCTAAGAAACTGTCGAAATAAATTTTATTAATAAAAAAAATAATTTTTTTTAAATTATAGATTGAAATGTGTAAGTGTGTTTTACGTATGTTTATATTGTTAACTGTTACTCCTGTTTAAAAAAGTAACTCGAAAAGTCTTAATAATTTTCTAAACACTTTGAATTCCGGTCATGTGAGGTTGTGTTGATAATTAATGCCATAAGAAAGCAATAGATTGTTCTCAGAAGCCGACTTACTTTTAAGACAAATATGATTCAAAAGATTCATATAGAATATTTTGTCTATAGAGGTTAGCGTGAAATAGGCACTGAAAGTAAATTTGTGTCCGGAAGACACTGTCGCTTAATGCGTTAAAAAAAAGTAACATTATGCTTTGCTTTTGTATTGAACTGTAATGTAAAGAATATTTATTATAAATTACGATGATATAAATCGTGTATTCTAGAATGCTAGGTTACATCTCTGCTCAATCTGAGCAGTAACTGTGAAAATCTGTATAAACTTTACAGATATAAGCAGTGTTTTTATTTCTTTTAGAATAATGACTTTTGCAATGCTTTTGCAGTATCTCTTCCAAACTTTTTCTTTCCGCAGCTTGAGCACAGCTCTTGATTGGATTGTCTCTTGAAATAGATTGCAAACACTCTGATTTTGAGGAGTAGGGGGAGGGATATATTCCATTAATGTTGAATCAATTTCTCAAATTGTTTCCTGACTGTAATGGCTGACATGTCACGCATGACTGGCTACTGCCCTTACACGTCTTGCAATTCTTCGGAATCTGAAATATCATGCGCACCCCTCGAACAGAAATGAATTCTTCTCATGGCTGTCATAACTAACAATATTGGAATACTCGCTTGAAAATCCAACAAATAACTTAACAAGTTCATCATCTTTTAAAGACTTACTACATTGTATTTTTTTAAACGAGAAGGCCCTGCAGAACTATCGTCTCCATAATTCATAATACGAGAGTTTTTTTAACAACCAATAAATATGTAAATTTGAATTTGAATTTATATCTTTTTCATTTAGCTTCTAACTTTTACTTGAATTCCAGCATGTATACCTCAATTGTATTGCTGGTTGAAGCAAAGAATAAGTATTGAGGAGCAGCACTTTTTATGCGCGAAAGCGTGAGTAATTACCGGTATATCACTTCACAATACGCGCTGGAGCATGATTGGCTTTTTAACGTGGACATCACGTTATGCACTGGTGTGAGAAATTTGTTTCTGATTTAAATTAGATTCTCTAGAAAAGTATCAGATTTTTATCAATAAAGTTTGGTATCAAATCTTTGTTCCATAAAACGATATTTCTTCCTCTCAAGTTGCTTTGCATTATGCTTTCTATAGATTTGAGAAATTCTAAGAAGTATACAGTTTCATATAAAAACAAAATCAAAAATTCAATTGCACTTTAAGAAAAATGTATCGTTTCTTCTTTTACTAAAGTAAGCAAATGTAAAAGTGTTTTTTCTTCCTTTTTGAATAACTGATTAAATGAATGTAATTGCATGTTACACACACACAACTATAAGTAAACCAAACAGAATCTAATCACCAACTTGCAAAAAATTAAAAAAATACCTCCTATTTATTTTTGTGCAGATTTCATTTAAAATTAGTTATATACATAAATTTATTTTTCCGTTAAAAATTTAGGCTTAAGTATTATTAAAAATTTCTTAACTTCAACCGCAAAATTAGTAAAAGTTATGCGTAATCTTTTCAAAATGATTTTTTAAAATTAAATTTGCTATTTTAAGAGTAAGATTTCATAGCAAGAAAACTCGCAAATTGATAAAAGATATTTTATTTAAATGCATGAAGAAATTTTACATAGATATTTATTGAATTTTCATATGCAAATATACTTCTTCATATATCTTTTTCTCTAT
>BMAV01000294.1:244418-277212 GCA_019973955.1 Trichonephila inaurata madagascariensis
CCCCTCCTCCTCCGCTTCCGGACCTTTTCGCCACCCCCCCGCGAAAGGGAACGCCCCTGCCCCCACCCCCATTGCCCCCTCCATCATCCCCTCCCCTGGCGATCAGCCCCCAGTTCCAAAGATTCCTTCGAGAGAGAGCGGCGAGCAGGCGGGCGGCCAGGGGGGGAGCAACATCTTAACTACCACGGTACTGCCTATCCTGGCTGTAACGGGATTGGCTCCGTTACTCATGCTTCTACTGTGGTTGTTACACAGAAGGTGCAAACACAACGAAAAACTGGTGGCGGTAAGTTGTCTTTTTTTTCCCTTTCATTGTTTTGTACTTGAAAAAAAAATTGTTTTAATGATGCAATTCTAATAATTCTGAAATGTTAAACAATTATGAAATTAACTAATATTAATGACCACTAAAAAATTAAATATTGGAAATTTGTGAAGTTGGAAAAAAAAATACATGAAATAAAAAATATTCCAAGAATTTTACACATAACTCAATGAATACATAACAGGCAGAATTTTATATTCTGGATTATTCTGTAGTTAATTATTATCCATACAATAAATAATTCGATTACTTAATATCTTATGAACGATAATAGAAATGAAATTTGACTTCAGTTACAGCACTGGAGGGTTTTAGATAAATCGGGAACAACATTTTACCTTGTAATAATATGAATTCATCACCAAACACGCGCCTTCATGATGATATTGCCTGCGGTAGCTGAATATTCATGGTTGCGATCTCGTGGTCAGTGTTGATGTATCGTGGGTTCAAGTCCCAGTGAAGATTCATCGAGTAGAGGGCTCATCCACATTAAATTTGTTGAATTGATCTATCAATCACATTCCACATATATTCGACAAGATCCATATCTGACGATCTAGATGTGACCAAATCATTCTCTAGAATGTTTTTTAAACATATTAAGAAAGGTTTTGGCCTGGTGACATGATGCACTGTAATTCTGGAAAGTTCCATCGTTGTTTGAGTGTATGAAGTCTCTGAATGGCTTCAAATTGTCTCCAAATAGCTGAACATAATAATTTCCAACCTGTGATTGGCTCAATTTTACCTAAGGTCCATGCCAAGTAAAAACAGCCCGTATTGTTTTGGAGCCACCAGCTTGCACGATGACAATTTGTATCATGTCCTCTTGGGATCTGCGATTCATTCGAGCCTTAAAGTCAGCTCTTATTATCTAGAATCTTGAGTCATTTGAGCAATAAGCAGTTTCCAACCATCTGGGGACCAACTGACATGTTCACTAGTCTAACAGAGCACTGGAGTCTATGGCATGTTGTTAGTAAAGGCACTCGAATTGATCTTCTGCTGCCGTATCCCATGAATACATCGTTGGGTGGATGACTTGAGTACTCAGCTCTTTCGAGCTACAACCTCATATCAGTAGGTATTTGAGTGACTGTAATTGATTGACTTTTGCCCTTTGTTGAGTATCCCATGAATACGATGCTGCGATTTCTTCACGGATGCGTCTATTGTCCCATTGCTTGTTACTGTTATTTGACACAATGTTGTTTGTCTGTTTACAATGACTACTCTACATGGTTGTTGTAGGTACTGAATAGATGTGTTGGGGCCATTGAGTTGTCGATGATGGGAAGCATTCTTTGAAATTATACATATTCTTGGCATACTTTTGGCACTATGAATTGAGGAATGTTAAATTCCTTAATAATTTATGAAATGGAATTCCCTTTTCATCTAGCTCCAATTAACATTCCGTGTTCAAAATCTGTTAATTCCTATCGTGTGACCACAGTCACGTTAGAAGTCATATGAATCACTTGATTATAAATAAAGCCCTGAGAATTACTTATTTATACATTTCTTATGTGCGATTTTACTACAATTTGGATATTTGCATTTTGCTATCCCATGATATTTGGACAGTGTATCTATACTATGTAAGTGAAGTTAAAGTGTCTATCAGAGTAAAATTTTAATGATTTTCAGAATTCTTCTATTCTAAAAAAAGATGCTTTGATAATAAAGTAAATTTTTTAAAATTATATTCTCTGTTTGACTAGGTTATAATGTAATATATTTCAAAAGGAATATAAAAGCAATCATTTTAACTGTTTCATTTTTTTCTTTACAAAATTAGTTTTAAATTCGTTCATTTATGCATGAAAACGTCATTAAGCTTACTTGCACATCCATTACTTGTTCCGCATGTAAATCTGCACGGTATCAAAATCATAATCTAGACTTGACATTAAGAACGAATAGCCTTAGAACAAGATTACTATCCTGTTCAAAATAGTATAATAACTTTAAACAACTGTAATTATTTCAAAAGCTGCTATTTAATGAGCTATAATTAAATTGTTTATACAATTACAACTTCATTTAAATCGTAATTATTGTAATGAGTGCTAGCATCCTACTTTCACGGCAAAATGAATATATACAATAGCAGTTCATAAACCGAGTGATGTTTGTTCTGTAGAACAAGGCATTCGTGCTTATTCATTGTAACCTTCCGTTGCAGCTGAAGAAAGCCTCCTCTGTTGGAGCTAGGAGAGAAGGAAGCCTCTCCGAAACAGTGGCCTTCAGTTACTCTCCTGCAGCTTTATTACGGCCAGCCACACCACCTTTCAGTACCACACAATCACCTTCTGGGATCGTTATTCCAAGGGTAAATTTCAAATCATTATATATGCTGTTGTTGTTGCATTACGTGGTGTAAATCACTGACGAGTAATAATCATGCAGAATCATAATGCTAAGAAACATTAAGATGTGGTAAGGTTGCCACGGCTCGAAGTTTGACGATTGCTTATTTTAATTGACGCTTCGCAAGCATTGTTTAGGTTTCCAGAATTAAAGAAAAATGCATTAGTAATGGGAGAAGTTGTTTTCTGCTACTTTTTCTTTTTGACCTTTTTAATGACCATTAAGAGTACATTTTTGGTTATTTTTTAAGAAAGCATTTTTTGTCAATATAATTTTCAAGAATTTTTTTGTGTTGATATTTTGTCAATTTTTCTTTCTTACTATTTTTTTAAAAAAAAATACCTTATGAAATAATTGGGTTTAAAAATGAATTAATTAATTGTAGTTCTGCTTTTTTCTTTTCAGTGGCGTACACTAGGGGTTGTGAGTTCAACTTTTCTCCTCCACATAGATTAACAAATTAATAAATTTTACCATTGAGGTATATACCCCCTCGGTGCTTTCGTCTACGAGTTATTTAGAATGTACCCCCTTCCATAAGAGAGGTTTCTGTGTGTATGCCACAGATATTTTTGATTTATCAGCAAATAAGGTTTTTCATAAGAGTGTTTTCCTGAATTGAAACGCGAGAACTCATAATATAATGTATAGCTGATTTTTGTATTTTTGCTTTTACACTATGTTATTTATAAATCATTTTTATGAGACTTATAAAAATTTTTAGCGAATTATTACATTATTTTATTTCATCCCTGTCAACAGTCTCAAGATAAGTGTTTGAATTATGGAAGGGGAAAAAATGTAAAATTCCATTAAAATAAATCGCAAAACACTTAATTTTAAGTTCAATTCAGAAAAGGAATTTTCTAATTTTTGAACTGTTTTTTTTTTTTGCCCTTTTTTAATATATAAAGTTAAATTTTTTTTAATTATAATGTATTTTTCAATACTTGAAATCTCACTATACTAAAATTAGTGTATGTTTTTCATATGAAAAATCATTTTGATCCCTATCATTAAAAATCACTTTTAGTTATTCCGAAATTTTATTAAGGAAATGTTCAAAGAACACTTAAGCAATTCGTACATTTTTTTGAAATTTTTTTATTAAATTATTTAGTGACTTCGCTGAACATGAAAATTTTTAAAGAAATACAGAGAGACGACTCTGTTATATAATTAAATCCTGAAAAAAAAAGTTCTAAGAAATTTAAATGCAGAAAAGATTTCCTTTTAACTGTTAAGAAACATCAACATATGAATCATGACATGATTCTTTAACAGAAAAAAAACGTGACATAAAAAAGGGCCTGGATCTCATTTTCCTCTAAATTGCTACTCGATTCAGACTGATGCCAGCAATCATGTCATTAACATTGCTCAGTGGTTCAAAAATAATTCAAAACAAACAAGTATAAAACGCATTCAAATGTAGATAATACAAGGTTCATTGCTTTTATTTCGAATCAGTGATATTGATCATTTATAGGTCGCGTGATTTTTTATGCATGCTTCCATTTTGTAGGTCGGGGGAGACTCAGACAAGTGGGAATTTCCTCGTCACCGTCTGCAATTCATCGGTATTCTAGGCGAGGGCTGTTTTGGACAGGTATGGAAATGCATTGCTCAAGACATTGGACCCAGAGAGGAAGCTACTACGGTAGCAGTCAAGACACTCAAAGGTGGGTTGTCTGGACAAGGAATTAAAATGTTTTCTCAATATAGAATCTATTTTTTTAAAATTTGAAATGTGTGCTACTTTCTTTTTTTATCTTTTACCAGATGATATTAATTCGATTTTCAGAACTGACGCTGGTAATTTCTATATCCTATACAAAGTATTAAAATATATTTTCTACTTTTAATTTTTATCGAACGATAATTTGGCAGGGGAATTTTAAAATAACACATTTATATCGGAATATATTTAAAATTTAATGTTTTTCTGCTGACAGAAATAAGTACGGGGAAAAAATGGGGAATTGCAAACGGAACGAAATTAATTGTACAGCAGTATTTTAATAGAAGGTACGTATAAATGTTGAGTGAGTGAGTTTGGTGTTTTATGGCGCAAGAGCCAGTTTTGGCTATACTGGGCCAAACATTCATAGGTCTGTGGTCTGGACGGGAAAAGAAGAAAAGGAGAAATTGGATGACAAGATGGAGGGTCGAAAATAGAGAAGGATCACTGGGGTACCCCGGGATCGTGACACCCATGTTTACCAAAGATAGTAAACCCCTTGGGAAAAGGAAAATATCACTAGGGTACCTCGGGATTGTGACACCCACTAAAGAAGGTGAGCCCCTGAAGGGCGTATAAATGTCGAAGCCCAGTGGCTAGGGTTCAAACCCCAGGCTGAACAAGATCGACTCAGCTTTTCATCCCTTCAGTGGGTAGATAAATGAGTACCAAGCTTACTTGGGAACTAAACATTGGCAGACTGACCATCTGATCAGAACATCTCTTGCACCTCAGTGTCCAAGGTCATGAAAACTGATGGCACAGTAGATCTTGGCCCTCATAGGCTGTTGCGCCATTGAGTTCAGTTTCGTTTACTTATAAATGTAGATCATTCAATCCTGAATATGCTACTCTTAAAAAATAACTAAAAATATTAAAATATATCATTTATCTTTTCTCCGTTCTTTTACTTTCTGGCCACGGTAGCCTAGTGGTTATGGCTACGAGCTCGTGGTTGGAGTGTCATGAGTTCGAACCCCTTGCCAATTAAAGGGGATGATGCACGTTAAATCTATCAAGGCTGAAAGTTCTCCCGTTTGCGTAGTGTGGGGATGGGGAGAGGAAGGTATTAGTTCAGGTGTCGTCCTCGTCACTTGATCGAGATTCAAAATTGCGAGGAGCGTCATCAATAGCCATCGTGTTGTTTTCTAGTGCGCGCGATGTTAATATACACTCACTCACCCCCGTTCTTTTACTCTTTATTCGACTTTAAATTTATACTGCTCTATATAATTTTGCTATGCAAAGTGTTTAACAAGCATAACATTCTACAGTTTTAAAATCTCAAAAAGCTCAAATTACAGACAGTAAAACAGAACTTATCCTGTTTTTTGTTTTATTAAAAACTTAGTTATCTCAGATTTTTGTTGTTGTTGTCATTTGTTAAGTTTGGTCCTTTTCTCAAATTATTTGACAATTATATTCTCTGCTTAGGTTTATAAGAAATAGACAGTTAAATAGATCGCACAGATACATACATGCCTGCATAACACACATGTATTGAAAAATCACACCGTTGAATAACAGAATCTAATTTAATGCTTCCAGCATGTCTTAAAATCGAATTGGATTTATTTTTATTATATGACGTCTTTACAAATATTTTTGTATCATCGCATCTGTAATTAACTTAAAAAACCGCTCTTATATTGTGAATTAAGAATCAGGGTATAAAAATTTAGGAATATTTCTGGAGTCTTCCATCCGCAAGTACAAAAGTTATTATTATATATAAACGGAGAGTAGCTGAAAAAATCTCATCTTATAAACTTGTCTCAATGATTATTTTTAGAACCACTAGTCAAGAAGTGGACTATATAGATAACCCATTTTCATGTTTTTGAAGACTAGCAAATTAAAAGTACTCTGCACTCTCTAACGCGGTTATCTATTGAATGGAAGTTTGCCATGCTTTCGAAGTTTCTCGATATTTTTTTTTTTCTTCATATAGAATAAATGTACATACAAGTCAAACTCTTTTTAAATACCGTTCTTTACCTAAAACATCCGAGATCAGCAAACAAAACGTAAGACTTCGATCTCGAAATAATACTTTAAAATTAAAACATTTTTAACTGAGTTTATAAAATCGCAGATCCTAATGAAATTCTTTTTAAAATTAAAATGCAATGATCCGAAACCTACTTATTAGTTCTTTTTTTCAAACAGCATTTCGGTTTCTTTAAAATTAGAAAAAATATTCTTTTTTATGAAAGAAATTAGGAATGAAAATAATTTCGTAATAAATCCTACAAGTACTTTTAAACTGATAAGATGTTATTGGTACACATTATTTGCCATTCATAAACAAAAACGAGTTTCATTTTCTATTTGAAAAGATTAAATTTGTTCTTGTATGTATTTTTAACAGGGGAAAGGAACAGATTATTATATCGAATTTTTAAATTTACCATGAACAAAAAAGCATTGTAATATTTTTTTTATGTACAAATAGACTTTCAATAATGAAAATACCATAAAATCATAACCAAACACCACGTGTCACATTCCATTTAAAATAAATATTTTATGGTAAATATATGGTTTAAAAGGGAAGCTTTTGCGTAATATATTCAACACATTTGATTATTCATTGAATCGTTGTATTTATTCAGCTTGTTTTAGACGTGTATGTTACAGTTATCCATGCTTTTATAACACCTCCAGACTAACAGGTGCAAATTCGCACCTGTTATCAGTATTTGACAATAAAAACAATTTTTATTTTTATTATTTATAGAAAATGCCACCGAAAAAGAGAAGAAAGATCTACTATCAGAGCTAGAGGTGATGAAACTCCTGGAGCCTCATCCTAACGTCGTCACTCTTTTGGGATGCTGTTCCGATAAAGGTTATTAAAAATGCCTCAAATATATTTTGAACTAATGTTTGCTTTAAAACGAATGTTGAAATAAATTCCTAAAGTATAGGATTTCTACAGACAGAGCTTTAATTCGAGCTTAATTTTCATGTAATGCTTTTGTATGTAAATCAGATTTTTTTTTCTTTTTCATTTTGCTTTCTCTTTTTCATACTATTATACTCAAATCAACATCATGAAAGCAAAGTTACAACTGAATGTTATAAAAAGGCTACGAGGGGTATGATTATTAAGAGGCATTTTTCGAGTTATTTAAAAAAATATACCAAAGAATAAAACGGATAGTAGAAACTTAATGAAAATCAGAACTGTGAGAACCTTATTTTTTTCTAACAGAAAATTAATTCAAAATAAACATTTGGTTTATTCTATATATATATATATATAAGTTTCTTTATGATACTCATGAGTGTACGGATCATAAATATTGGGGAATTTATCGGTTTGGAAATGTTTTAAATTTAGGCCTAATTCTTTGAAGTTAAGAAGTAGGGCCGAAGATAGACTATTTTCATTGGAGGAATTATATTTTTTTAAAAACGTAGTTGAAAGCATCGAAACATAATCTTCATGTTAAAAATGAAAAATCTGTTAGTCTACGGGAGGTGTTTTTGAGCCCACGAACCCTACTCTTGTGTACGTCACTGTTAAGCAAAAACAGCTTCAAGAATAAGAAAGATGTTTTTATTTATAAAACTGAAGAGAGAGAGTCAGAAAGGATTACTATTGCACCATATGTTTTTTTGTTTGTTTTTTTTAAGGAAAAAAGCATTCCATGGTTAGATAATTTTTTCGATCAAAACTATAGTTCAAAACTAAAGCTGAGATCGCTGAAATGTTTTACAATGTTTCATAACTGTCCATGACTTAATAAAAGTTAAATCTAAATTAAAATAAAATATTTTCAAAAAGTGAACACAGATAATTTCTTTTAAAATTTAAATGTATTCGTTTTGAACTATAAATAAAGGTTCTTATGTCTTGAATTTAAAGCACTAATATTATACATTTTTGTGTGCTTGGTTAAAAATTTACTTAAATAGTTAAATAAGTTATAACAAAAGAAAAATCCTTAAACTGAAAAAAAAAACCTCTACTTGATTGTTTCAATTAAATGGAAAATAGAGAACCAAAATATATCCCATAAAAAAATTATTTATCGCATACAGAATTGACTACATTTGTCTTTTATTCTTGCAGATCCTATCCTAGTAATAATGGAATTCGTAAGTCGAGGCAAATTGCAGACGTATCTGCGTGAAAGTCGAGTTGAAAGACTGTACGGTAATTTGCATGGCAGCAGCAAACATCTTACATCCAGAGATCTCACAGCGTTTTCTTATCAAGTCGCCAAAGGCATGGATTACTTGGCCAACAAAGGAGTAAGTGATAAAGATAAATTTTGAAGTAAAAACCCGTAATTCAAATCCTATTCTCAAATAACACGGCTCATGATGATATTTAATATTCAATAGATAAAATTACAATGTAGTCCTTATATTATACATATTTTGGTCAATACTGAATAATGTTTTTCTTTTCTTCTAATGTTATAATATAATGATATTTTATTCTACAATACAGCAATGCCATCATATGTGTGCATGTTGTAGCAAACACAACCCCGGTGAAAATCATACCAGTCTTTTTATATAAATCTATAATCACGGGCGTAGATAGTTCTGAGTGGACCTGTGTATAGAAATTCCTCCGAGGCCCTTTTTTAGAAATAAGAGCCCTGTTATCGGGACTGTAGTTACACATGTCGGGGCCCCCGTATCATTAATACGGCAATAGCTACGCCCCTGTCGATAATGCATTAAAACAAACCGAGTTTGAATGATAAAAATCTTCAGTCAATCAAATTAATCGATTACGATTCAAGAAGAGAATCAGTCTTTCAACTTTTTCTTTTTAAATAAAAGAATGAAAATCACTCCATAATGGAACCAATTAAAATATGTTTATAAAAAAAGAGGGAGCGAGTATATATAATATAATTATCGTATTGAAACCTCTTCTAGCCCCTTGGAATATTTCTTAAGCTAATAACTATCTTCATTGATTTATTGTTCATCAATAAAAAAAAATTTAGACTTTAAAATTTCTAAAAATAAAATGTTTGATATTGCGGTCTCATTCTATTAAAATCCACATTATTAAAACACGAATATATGTAGCCCTGTGGACAAAAAAATAAATAAAAAAATATTTTGAAAGAAAAATATTTTATGACAGAACTTCATCACCAATGGTATTCCAGAAACAAGACAATAAAAATACTTAATCATATACCTATTTTGAGGATTTCTTGGAAACTGCATTCGAAATAGGAACAAATTATTTAAGAAAATAACTTCTTAATATTAAATGTTTAATGTGTAAACATACTGTAGTAAATTACAGCGAAATCATTTAGCCTTATGCACATTGGAATATGAGCAATAAAAATGACATTTTAAAAAAATATTACTGGTTCTTTTTAGATCATTCACCGCGATTTGGCAGCTAGAAATATCTTGGTGGATGAAAACAAAATATGCAAAGTAGCAGATTTTGGATTTGCCAGAGATGTTATAGCCAGTCACGTTTATGAAAGAAAATCAGAGGTAAAGTGCTTATCAATATTCTTTGCCATATTTCTTTAACAATAGATTATACCAGCACTTTTTCCGAACAATATATAAACAATTTTTCTCCCTCTTATATAAACTATTATGTGTTTCAGGGAAGACTTCCCATTCGTTGGATGGCTCCAGAGTCACTCTTTGACAATATATACACTACAAAAACAGATGTTTGGTCCTTTGGAGTACTTCTCTGGGAAATTGTTACTTTAGGTAGGTATTCCTTTTTGCATTAAAATATAAGGTAAGGAGAAAGATCCAAAGAATAAAGTTTAAATTAATTAAATATTTGTAAAATGTCAGCCAAATGGGAAAAGTCAAACTAGATACATGGGACAAAAATGAGATTACCATGATTGAATTAGATTAGAATTGAATTAAAATTTATGTAACTAACAGAGTTAAAATTCTTACAATTCTGAACAATGGTTAAATAACCATTCGAAAGAAAAATGCATGAATGCTAGGTATAGAAAAATAAATAAACAAATAAACTAAACTTTTTTTCGGAAAATAAGAAAGGAAGACGTTTTTTTTTGTTTATCCTTGTGAAATACATCTTTCTAATCCAGAAGTTTTCAAAAAATAGTTCTTAATGCTTCCATTATGTGCAAAACAAAGGATATTTCAATGAATTGAAATAAGAGAGAGATTGCACTTAAAGTACCTTTTTCAGGATCGATCCTAGGTTATCGGCCGCGTGCGCGTGCCAAGACCTAATGTGCCGCCTCTCAAGAAAATTTTTACATTTTAACTAATACTTAACGTTAACATTGTAAACTCATCTACCTGCATAAAAGTAAAACATTAATAAAAATACAATTAGATACAAAATCACTTTTTCCCTCTATTTTATTTCTTTAAATTGTAAGGCTATTATTAATGTGACCAACCGTCCTCCTTTTATAGGTTTTGTCCTTCCTCGAAAAGTGTCCTCCTTTTCAATATTTTAAAACTGATCTGTTAATCTCTGTATTCAGAGATGAACCCAACATGTTTCCAAAATGTCGAAGAAATGTCTGAAACAAATATCACAAGAAATAACAGTTTTCAATGATATTTTTTGACTTTGTCACATGTAAATTGGGCAGATATAGAAAATTAAGTTGAGTTTTTATCGAAAGAAATGCCTGATATTAAAATCGATGACAATTGTCTGTTTGAAATAGAAAGAAGACTAAATGTATATTTAAATTCTAATAAATTAGAACAATTGGAAAATCAACATGCTGAGAAATTGATAAAAGATGGATGAAAATACTTAAACCATTTAAAAAATGAACACATTCCATATGAAAATGTAATTATTCTTGTTGAATTTATGTTGTGTTGCCCTGGAATTAATGTAGCAGTTGAAAGAGTTTTTTCAGTTGGTAATGATTTTTGGACAAGTGAGAAATCAAGATTGAATGTTAATATATTAGATACAGTGCTTGACGTAAAATTCAGTATGAAGGATACTTTTTGCCCGAACTTTCCGATGTATTAAAAAAATGATATGTTGACAAAAAAAAATTCATTCAATAGAAAAATACTCGTTTAAGATAATAATTAAAAAGAATGTAAGCGTAATCAGCTTTGTTTGAATTAATAAAACGTTTCATACATTTAAGTTGTTATTTTTTCTAAAATTTTTAGTCCTCCTTTTCATTGTAAAAAAAAAAATGGTCACCTTACTGTTATTAAATTGAAAACTTTTAATTTCCCCCAATGCATAGTGAATTTAAACACTCATATGTGTTAGGTAATATTAACCATATTAGATATTTTCGTCAAGAAACTTTCGCAAAATTCATTTTCAGACGCCTTTGTTAAGCATCGAACCCTTTTCTATTGCGGTATTGCCAAATCTGCCCCGAATTTTGCTATCAAATGAAGAATGAGTGAAAAGAGTAGACATTCAAGGACAATGTGGATCAACACTATGTGCACTAACATTCTATTTTTTTTTTAACTATGCTATGCTATCAGAAATCTAGACTTATTTTGATTTTTCAATCGCTATTTAAAATTTGGCATATTTATTCGACGACTTATAAGTTTTATTTTGAGATTTTCGTAAAAAAATTTGCTTGATAGAAATGTGGGCGGCGGCCGCTCCTTGTTTGGGCGGTGCACGCACCACACTCCTGCTAGGATCGGCCCTGTGGCATTTCTTAAGATCATGAAGTATTTATATTATTTTGATATTCTATTTCTTGAAATCATCCTCGAATTATGGCATATCATTTCAACACACACAAGCAGAATAATTACCATAAATTAACTCTATATAAAGTGCATTTTACAGTTAATGTTATTAACAAATTATTTGAGAAAAAAGAAATGAGAATAAAGATAATGAAATGAGATTAAACTTGATGAAAAAACTTGACACTATATATTTTCAATTTCATAGAAATATAAAAGTTGTACTTAAGGTTTTTAATATCACTTTTGCATGACCTCTTTTCAAACTACTTTTCACACACACACACAGAAAATTTGATTCTAATCTATTAAAATTAATGTACGTTTTTCAATATAATCATGTATAAACATTAAAATTGATATAAGAAAAATTCACATAGCCTTATTATTAGATTCCAGCAAAATGAATATACATTAAAATGAGTGTGCAGATAAAAGTCCTCAAAATACCTTCAGAAAAAAAAATTTAGCCAAGTGGCTTTGTGTTGCAACATATTTTTTAAATTTGCATTAAAATGTTATTTTTATAAAATTCCAGGATCGACGCCTTATCCAGGATTAAGTGCAAATGAAGTGATTAGAAGAGTCAGAGATGGTTACCGTCTGGAAAAACCAGAGCATTGCAGACGTGAGATGTACAACATTATGTTCTACTGCTGGGACAAAGATCCCAAACAACGACCAACGTTTGGAGAATTGGTCAACTTCCTCGACAGGCTTCTGATTAGTGAACATACATACATTGAACTAGAAAGATTTCCAGACCATTCATACTACAATATCACTGATCTGTCAGGAGAAAAATTGTGATACCATTGACAAACATTATCAGTATATCAACCATTTTTCATTTTCATCTTTGCCCACCCAATACAGTGCTGAATTCCAGCATAGTGATGTACTTTTTGCTATAGTCATTTTAACACTTAACTGTTACAAATATCACAATACAAGACTGCATCTAAAATATACTCTTTCTTGTCATTAAGTTTTGAGTAATCACAAATCATTCTCTAAGTTTTATATCATAATATGTCATCTGTAGAAAGAGATTTGTCTTCCTAAGTGAGAAAGATAAAAGGCAATATTTTTTTTTATTTGTATACAGTTACAAAAAAGAATATTTTTTGCTCTGTTCATATAAAAATGAGCAAGAACAATCCTTACACAAGTCTACAGACCTAATATTTTTCGTAAGGCATCTGATAATGGTAGTTAGTATAGACTATTCTGTATACGATAATGCTCTCTAAAGTTATATATTATGGGAGAATATCTTCAGATGTAACTTGTAAATAAAAGTATTGTTCTAAATGTTGTTTGCATTTATCAAAAAATAAAGAGCATATACTTAATTTCTCATGATTACAAAATAAAGTATTAGTTAAACACTATGCAAGAGTTGCACATAGAGCTGTTGTGGCTTTGAATCTTGTGATTCACTATCACATTACTCTTCAAATTTTACACCTGCTAACATGAAGACTTGCAGGTTACCCAAGATTTAAAAACTGCAGAAAGTCCTTGATATATTTTTGTAAAAACTATCTTATAGAACTGAAATTGAGAATCTGGAACATAAAATCCTTTGTACAACATATAATTGCCACCAAGTACCACACAGCGCAAAATATCCAACAAACCTCCGTCTTTCTACACACATCTTGCATCTATTTTTCATTAATTTCTCTAAATATAATTTTCACTCAAATTATAACAAAAGCAGGAATAATCTCCCTCAATACAAGCAATAACAATATCTGTGACACAATTGAACATTAAGAGAAAAATTGGAAGCAGGGAGCCAACATACCACTACAAATATCTATATTTCCAAGAGGAAGATATTTCAATAAATTCATTAATTAAATGAGGATCTTAAAATTGTATTGTATACACCAAGGGTATGGGAGGTGTATAGAGGTATCGAAGAAGTCGGAAGATCAGAAAAGAAAAAGTAATAGTATCCAGAAACAAACATGTACATATAATAAGGTTAAATATGAAGTTTCTGTTCCTGCATAGAATTAATGGATTATAGCAGCAATAAACCTGTGGCCCGGTCATAGCCCACTGCTCTGAGAAATATTTAAGAACATTGTACTAAAAATTCAGTGGGTAATTTTTTGTCAAGAAATGAGGTATACCATTTTTGCTGTCAGTGTCGTACGGGTACAAATTGATATTCTTTTTCTGTTTGGAACAGTTACGGTCAGTGATAACAGTGGACTAGCGACAATTTTATGGGTAGAACTAATTTGTAATTATCTTTCATATCTTACAAGCCAAAAATATTCGAAGAAAATATATCGTTTCAAGAGGATTGGGAGGTTGATTATTTTGTAGTGGAAAACAAACATGGATCAGTAATTGTTTGATTTGTCACGAAAGTGTATTTAAAAAATACCAATAAACATGAATCATTAAATGACACTTTTCCTAGAAGATTTCTTTCAAGAGGTGATAAATAGGCCTTTTTGAATAATCTTTGCAACAGCAACAAATTGTTTTGTCAGTGGTAATATCACAACGGTAACAAAGACATCCCATGAAGTTTGTTATACTATTCGTAATCATATGAAACCGTTTACTGATGCAGAAATTGTGAAGGAGTGTTTCTTAAATGCTTCTAATTTAGTGTTAGAGACAAAAATAAAAAATATTTAAAAAAAAAGTAAAACTGGAGCTATAATATTTTGATCAATCTTCCAATGTTATCCTGGTCTTAACGAGCTTTCCCCCCCCCCCCCCCTCCTCTATTTTATTTCATGTTATGGCGCACGTGAAATAATTAACATATGTATGCGGCCCGCGTGAAGTAGCCAACATTTGTATGCGGCCCAGCAGAAAAAAAGAATACTGATTGAAATTTACATTATTTTTTCACCAAGTCAGTTTTATTTATGTCAACTAAACTAAACTCAGTGGCACAACAGCCCATGAGGGCCAAGGCCTACTGTGCCCATTGAGCAGATGTCCCAATCAGGTGGTCAGTCTGAAGCAAAACCCCTAGTGTTTAGTCCTCAAGCAAGCTTGGTTCTCATTTATTGACCCACTGAAGGGAAGAAAGGCTCAGTTGACCTTGCCCAGCCCGAGGATAGACCCCCGAACCTGTGGTGTGGAAGCGTAATACACTACCACTCGGCCTTATTTATGTCAACATATATTTTAAAGTTCATGCAATTTTTTTTATACATCAGAAATTCATTAATTTTTCAGGCAACTTCTTTTGTGGAATTGATGTGGTTCAGACTAGCCAAATAAATTTTGTGTTAAATAATGGAACTAACAATGTACAGACAAATATTCTTTTAGACTACAAAAAAAAAAAAAAGAAATTTTAACATTTAAATTGAGCCCTGCAAGACTTGAGTGTAATGAATAATGAAACTCAAAACAATGATCTGGTTAGATTCAAATCAAAGTGCCAGTTAACTGACTAATAATGTTATCAAAATCATAACATTGAGTAATTTGCAATAAAAAAGAAAAGTTATTCCTACAAATTAAGTAACAATAGAAACAGAACTTAACTACCTTTCTTTATTTTTAAAAGAATTTAATATTGATATATGACAAAAAATTAAACTTTTTAAGACAACTGCCAGAGTATTTATCAATGGTTGGACCAGCAAAATTAAAGATTCATCCATAAAAGCTAAATGTCGTTTAGCATTTCATTGCTCTGGAGTAATTTCATGTTCCATCATGAAATCTAATACATTGATAAAAAAATTTAAAAAATGAATTGGAGAAATGATGCAAAATGTGGGTATTAAACAATCAAATCTTATCAAACTCCAAAACATTTGCATAATGCCAGACCACATTAGACTACATAATGCTGAAATTTCAGAAGTAGCTCATTCTCTATTGTTTAGCAAATTTAGCCCATCGAAATAATTTTAGAAATTTAAGTAAATTTTTTTGTAGGAAAAAAATTTGATTTGCAACTAACATGTTCTGAAACTTCCAATATTCAATCAGTATTCTATACCAACAGATTCGGTAAACTACCCTGGAGTATAGAAGAACTAAATACAGAAAAAATGAAAAGTATTCAAAAGAATTGTTTAATACCAAAATGAGAATTTAATACTTAATGACTCCATAATTAAGACTTACCGTAAAATCCGGCATATAATGCACACTTTTAACACAAAAAATAAGATTGAAATTTACGGGTGTGTGGGGGTTATACCTTAGGTATAAAAATGAGAGCTTTAGAAATAAAAAAATGGGCATAGAACAAAATTAGACTTCTACATACCGTAAAATCCGGCATATAACATGCACTTATAGCACAAAAAATCAGATTGAAACTTAAGGGTGTACGTTATATACCGGGTATAAAATGACAGCTTTAAAAATAACAGAAGAAATGAGCACAAAAATTTTTTTTACTTCTATATGTATTGAAATGTTTATTTAAAAGAAATGACTTGTCTTATAAACAAAAAAAAAAAAGTTTTATTTCTAGAAGAAAACTATTTTTTCAAAAGTCTGGGATAATACCTCGAATAAATGACTTCAAAACATAAAAGCAATGTATACTAATATTTCAGATCTTTTCGTAAAAAAAGGGGTGCGCATTATATGGCGAATATACCTAAAAATTAGGCTTGAAAGTTTAAGTGTGTGCTATATGCCGGATTTTATTGTATATTGAAATACTGTTTATTAAAAAGAAATGACAGTTTCTTATGAACTTAAGGTGTTGTAGTTCTAGAAGCATACTATTTTTTTCCTAAAGCTTGGTAAAGTACCTGGAATAAATGACTTTAAAACATAAAAGCATTACATACATACATTTCAGGTAGGGATAGGCGTTATATGGCAAATATGCCTAAAAATCAAAAACTGCAGCTTGAAAGTATGGTGCTCATTACATGCTGGATTTTATGGTAAATTTTTCACAAAGGATATAATAAAAAAAGTTGTAGATGAACATAAATATTACATTTAAATCCACCATATTGAGAGAAAAAAATACAGTAAAATATTCTTGGAACAAAAATCATCCAGGTACATTAGATTAAAAATGGCTTCAAGATATATCAATGAACTGAGTTCTAAGAATGTTATTTGAAAAATTATGAAAAGTCTATTCACTGAAAATAAGAACTAATATTTGAAATTCTCTACTGTAACATTAATATTAATTACAATTCAGCTAGCAAGGACCTGCAATAAACTGATGGATATGGATTATAAAATTTAAATAATTGATATTTTAAGCATGCAATTTAAATGTTAGCTAAAAATTCTTTAGGACTGATATTTGAAAGTAATCAAAATTGAAACTAGAACATTAATTTTTGTACAATTCATAAAAGAACTTCTTTTGAAATAACACAACAAACACATATTATACAAATATTTTATTGCTGGTATTGCACTGCAATACAATTCAGAGAAATATGAAATTGAGTCTCACAAAAAAGTTTTCATAATGTTGGTGACAAAGGAGCAGTCTTCCATTTAATTGAAAGTATCACAATTGTACTCAGCATATTGTGGCTAGAAATCCTTTTGAATTCCCCATAAAATAGAATGAAATATTTATGAAAGGAAACAACACAGTACATCCCACATAACAAGTTTCCCTTGGCACTAAGTTATTCAACTATGGCAGAAAGTTATTTTGTATCACTGGTTACACAGAAAAAATTTGATTGATAGTCAACAATTATGAAAGTGTGCAGACTGTGCGTCAACAGGCAAAATGGACTATTCATTGCATAGCAGAATAACTATCTGACAATTTAACAATTTTGCAAATAGAATTAAGTCTGATAGGATTATACCCTATGGCAGTATAGCTTATAGAACTTTGAAACAAAAAAAGCATTGATGCTCAACACAAATAATTCGTTTTTTACTAAATATAAAACTAAAAACATTTTTCTTTGAAAAATATTTAACTGCCAAATTAACATTAAAAAAAGCATTCAACAGATGAAAAAAAAAAATTTACTTTCAAAAGATATTCTTCGTGCAATAAATGTCATGCAAAATAAAAACTCTCCAAAATAAGTTGTTTTTTTTTAAAAAAAAAGGAATTTCATATCTTAATATTGAGGACTATATGCAATTCAAATTCTGAATACTTCATATAATACAATATATTAAATATTTCTATACACATATTTAGAAAAAGAATAATAAACAGATAACTGCAACTTATAGAGCCAATCAAATCAGTTTAAGCACATGCAACACAAAATAAAAATTTAACAAGTTATTTAACACAAAGAACAATGCATCAATCTTTAAAATATTTTAAAGTTAAGTAAAGTGAATTAATAACTGGAAAAATTTTATTTAAATATTAACATGAAAGTTATGTTATAAAAATTTAATAATCATAAAATCTATAGAAATATGTCACAATCCAATTTATAACTTTAACAGAATATAAAAGTTTATACATATTGATTTAAATTCAGACTTAACATAACGATGATTTTAACAACTTTATGTCAAACAAATATAAAATAGTATATTAATACATTAAAATATTCATTTAATATAAACAAGATGACAATAATACTCGGTAAAATAAGCTGTCAATAAGCAAAAATTTCACGTTTAATTATATATTTATTCATCACTTCAGGAACATAGCAACATAAAAGGATTTAATAATAGAACACAATTAAATAAAATACTATCATAAAATCTTTAAAAATAAATTAATTTGTTAATCAAGGCTTAACTCTCCAGAAGAAATGTTTAAAAAACAAATAAATAAAATACTTCAAGAAAAAATTATTCAAATAATTTGTTGACAGTAATTATAAAACATTTGTAATTGTTCAATAAATATAAATTTGTATAATGTGCATATTCGAAATATATCTTAAAATTTAAACAAATTTTTTAGATTGACTTCTTTGATTACGTAGATCACTTCTTTTTCATTCAAAGCAAAACATTCAACAAAACTCTTATTATAAAAACAAAATAAAAAGTACCGATTCATATGAACTTTGCCTTAGAAATGATCTTTTACTGTTTTGTCAATCACCAATAAAGCTTTACTCCTTTTAAAAAGTCAGTACCGTCTCTAAATGATGTGATTTGACGACAGCTTTCTAGAGGAAAAAATTTCAATGAATATTAATTATTGAACTATATATATTGAGCCAACCAACGAAAGCCTTCTCCATAGCCTTGCCTTTTTAATACACTACACATAAAAAGTTCAATAGGTCTTCCAGGAATTTCTGACCTAGCAATCTTGCCCTAGAAACAAAAAGATCAAAATTATAATAAGATACATAAAAAAATAGCATGAGTTATGCATAACAAAAAATATACCATAAATCAATAAAAAATACTAAATTTTACTAATCTATAGCTATAGTTAAAAATGAAAATGTTAACTCTATAATTGTTAAATTTAAAAAGTTAAAAGAAAAGATAAAATGAAAAAATACCAATGCCAGATTAACTACATTTTTTTATAAACAGTTGCAATTATTAAATTAACAAGTACATGCAAGTTAAAATCTTTTACAGGTAACACTTTAAAAAATATTTCAAAAGTGAATCTTAATCTTCACTTCTACAGTTGACATTGAAAAAGTTAAAGATTATATATTTTAATGCCTGAAAATATTAACTTGACTTATAATCCTGATATTCTTCACTTCATTTACTATTAAAATGCAATTATAAAACAAGTCTATTTACATTTCTCATTTTCCAAAAATATACTGTATTGATTTTATATTTTTCAAATATCTAAATCAAGACAAATTTATCATAAGCAATTCATAAAATTATTGCATTGTTTGAACACATAGCATAAATTCTAATGATATGTTAAGAGTAGAATCTATCTAGAAAAAAAGAAAAATATTAATATAACTGATATACTAAAGTAATCAACTTAATTTGTTTTTGTAGACTTCATGTCCACACAAGCAAATTATAAAATATCGTTCATAAAACCGCTCTTAAAAATCTCTCAAGATAATCATAAAGAGGCATTTAAATCTAACCAATCTTTAATGTAGGCTATAGAGTCTAAGCCAAAGCCAATTAATATCCTAGACAACTATTAATATTTCTAAACAAAATACTGAATCATATAAAGTACAAAAGTAATAAAATTCTACAGTGAAACATATTTTTACAGGAAAAATATTTCCTCTTTAATATTACATAAAATTTTAAATTCGTATATTTTAAGAAATAATTGATGTTTAATTTTTAAATAAATGCAACCAATGAACACATTCAGATTATAGAATTGACCCAAAGTTTACATCACATTGCCATTTTCATTATGAGTTATATATATAGAAATTAAAATTTCTTGTAAAAACATTTTTAATGAAGTAACTTCAAAAAAGATTGAGCAGTATACATAAGAGCTTTATTACTCTATTGAAAAATTTAATGGAAACACTACCTTCCCTGTTGTTTGACCATGTAAACAAAAGTATGCTCTAATTTCATCTTCACTAGCTGCTCCAGGTCTGTCAATTTTATTTCCCAAAATCAAAACAGGACAACTTGACAATTGTTCATCAGATAATAAACTCTACAATTAAGTAAAAAATACAATTTTTACATATTTTACAAATATTCACTAAATATTAAAGTTTTTATACTGTCTAAATGTATCATTGTTGAGAAATATGCAAAAAAAACCTCAGATTTAACTTTTAAATATTCAGATAAATTCCTAGTAATTTAATCAAATATTTCTCTTAAATAGACAATGTTTCTAAAACAAAAAATTTAATTTTTATGAAATCTAAGTAAAATAATTATAAATTAGGTAACAGTAAAATATTTTTTATATTATATTTATTTGAATGAATTGCTTTTAATTTAATACCAAAAAATAATTATTCAGGTACAAACATCAATTAAAAATATCTGGTTTAATTTTAATATTAATAAAAATGAATATATACATTTTAAAGCTAAAGCACATAACTAATACTGCAGACATTTTAATTTTCATGTATAGCACATTAAAATGGCACACACAAATACTTTATTCTATTTGACAATACTGAAGTAGTCAAATAACTTTTTATATATTTGTATTTAATTTTATATTTCATCTTATGGGAAAAGTATAAATTTTTCCATTTACATAGCAAGTATGATTCTAATTTAAAGAGCTTTATTTTTCATTTTTATAAAAAAAATAATATTCTTTTATAAATAAGATTATTTATGAGTGAGAATTTCTAAAATATATATTTTTTACGTATTCTCAAACAATGTTCAATCAAGCATAACAGTTTATTTTAAAATAACTGAATGTAATGAATTTATCACTTACACACAGTACATAAATATATTTTGTATAAATATTCTATGCACGTAAAGTTCAAGCAAATGTCAAATAAAGTAAAAATGGTTTATGACTTTTTTTAATTAATGAATTATATAATGAACTACCAAATTGGAACTTATGACAAAACAAAAAAAAAGCCTTTATCCATGCTGTGATACCTTATCACATTATAAGGCTGATAACAAATTTGAACATTCTAGAATCATGAGATTATTGATGACACCAGAACTTCTAAACATATTCAAGATATAAGAGGATGAAATCTAAATTAATACCTCACTCTTCTTGCTTTTGAACAAAACCATGCAAGGATTTTGAGACTCTGTTATACAATCCTTATTATTCTACACAGTTGATCTTTAATAGTTAATATAAAGGAACCATTTTATGATCCAAGTATAAGTTATATGTACTATAAATCAAAATATTAAATGTTTAAAACTATTGTTTTACACCATATTGAATCTAATTACTATAACTTTATATACAGTGAAATACGTTTAATGCCAAAACTGTTTCAGTTAACATGAAATAATACAACGGTCTTTACAAACTACCATGTATTTTCATGCATTTTTTCCCCTCTTAACATGAAATAAAAATTGCTTAACACGAAAAGATTTTCCATCTGGGAAAGAACAAAATACGGAAAACACCAGCCAGATTGGACTGTCCTACTGTACAATTGAAATTTGTTGCAGTAGATGATAATGTGTGAACAGCTCTAATTATGGCAAACAAATACATTTTGTAGTTTGTTCAAGCTCAAAAAATATTACCGATGCAAATTCCAATGATAAAAATGAAATGAATAATGCAGCTCCAGTTCCCACATCAATCGAAATGAGGAATGTCATGAAAAGTATGCACAGTTATTTAGATGCACATTCCAAAGGTGAAATGAATAACAAAATGGACAATATCAAACCAATTGTTGAAAATTTGATACTAAAAAACAATGCAAAAACAATCAGATAATTTTCCAAAAACTCAATGTTTTGTTTTTCAAAAAATTTGAAAATTTTGCATTAAATTTCTTTAAGTTATTGTGAATGTTTTTGTTTCATTGACTTTTATTAAATATATGCAAATATACATATCTATGTAAATAAAATGAACTCTAATAAACTTAATTTTGTTGATACAGTTTTTTTCAATATCCTTTAACACGAAAAAATATTTCACTTCCTTTAGTTTTGTGTTAAGCAATTTTTATTGTATACATATATAAACAAGTAACATATTCCCCAATATTTAAATACAAAGATCTTTAGTAAAAATGAGCCTCAAACCTATAATCCAATTTCTTAACAAGACAAAGTCTTAAATTAGAATTTAAGGACTTATCAGAACTTTAAATTATTCTTCTCACTGTCTAATTCAACAATACAATAAATTCTTTTTAATCTCAAAATGCAGATGAAATAAAATACAATACTTTGTTTTATAATGTCAAAATGGGAAGATTTAATACATACATGATTTTCAATATTAAAAATACCTGAGAGTCAAAGAAAATTGTAATGAGATTTACTTTAGCAAAAATTTAAATGTACTTTTTAATTAGAGATACTCACATCCAGTTCTACTTTTGCTTCAGGAAATCTCTCCCTGTCAAATGCATCAATTAAAAATACTATTGCATCCACAGCTGGGAAATAATCTTTCCATACTCTTCTTGCTATAAAAGGAAAACGAATATTACCATCTAAATTTATCACTATACTGGCAGTAGAAAGGTATATTCAGAAAGCACAGTTCATAATCTGTGAAACAAACATTAACAACCATTTCTAAAGAATTTCAAATCTTCATATCTATAATTAAACTGATGGAAGAAGGTAAAAAAAGATTATCTTAAATAAAAAGTTAAGTGCTTCAAATTTTCACATACATAGTATATTCCTAATTTTTAAATCAAGTAAAATTATACATGATTAAGCTTAAAAATAATAAATACACATTTCTTCAATGAAATTATCAATACAATTCATGTCAACATAATTTGTTTTCAATGCAAAAGTGAAAATAGATTTTTATTTTAAGTATTAAATAATAATAAACATGTTAAAATAAATTACAAAAATATACATAATCAAAAAAAGGACAAAAATTACATATATTTATATAAAAGTTATGTTTTCTATCTATATATACATATGCTACTTAACAGAAGTTAACTTTTTAGATGTAGTAACCTGTATTATATTTGTATTCAATATAATTCATATTTAGATGAAGTTCCATTCAAACAAAATAACATTTTGAAATAAACTTATCAAAACCATTCCTTTCCAAAACATGCAAATTTAAAATCAGAATAATAAAGATGCCATAAAAAGATAAACTATTAATTAACACAAAATAATTAATAATGGTATGAACTTAGAATGAATGGAATCCATTTAACAATGCCTTAAATTTGACACTAATACGAACTTTTCAAACAAATTTTAGAATAAACATTTTTTTTATAAATCTTCAGTATCTTCTTTTGAATCCATTTTTTAGAAAAAATATAAAGCAATTGAGAAAATTATACCTTGATGATGGCCACCAAGATCAAATGTTGTGAACCGCATATTTCCTATTGCTAATTCTTCAGATGCTGCAACAAAATGCAATGTATATGAATATTTATATAAGATGCAATAAAATAACCAATTTTTAAACATGTTTTATATTTAAAATTAAAATGAAACAATTGCTTTTCATGCTACTATAGCATATTTCACATATTTAAAAACAACAAGTTTCCTTAAAAAGTTCGGATTGTTTTTGTATGAGTATTTCATTTATATCAAAATTTTTTTTTAGATAAAGAATTTTTCTTTTTAAATTTAAGAAGGAAAAAAAAAAACTCTTCACTGACAGCAAAATTTCCCTTAAAAAGCTATATCCTAATTATTTACAATCATAATGTGCTGCATTAAAAATGTAACACTTTAAAATGATAGATGAAAAAATATTCAACTATTTCTCATGGTATGCTTTATGTGAAAGGTGTTATAAACAAAATTTGTGGATCCTGGTCATAATACATGTACAGTATATTAGAAAGAAAATATTAAATATGAAACAAGATAATCAACTTAAAGAACTTATATTTTAATAAAGTAGTAAGTATATTCAAATATATGATTCAAGATTAATCTCACAGAATTTCAGGAAGAAAAATCAAAGCATTCATTCTTACAATGTCCAGCAGCAAGATTAATAGCGATGCCCATCCAGTACAGTGGTTGGTGACACTGATTGCTGTGCCGTAGGACCTGGGTTCGAATCCCAGAGAAGGCATGGATGTTTGAAAATGTATAGTGCTTTGTAGCATAGGGGTACTCTAAATAACCATCAAGCCACAAATCCTCTCATGTGGTAGATGGAAGGAGAAGAGAGATGGTAGGCCCCTGACCACTCTTATGGTGTTCTCCCTCAAAATTGGGATAGAAATGAGATAAATCATACTGTCACCTATATGGAGCTCAAAGCTATGGCTAATGGCAGGGGTATTAGTAGCCCTTTGCCATGAAGAATTTTGTGTGTCTCGATCAGACCTTTGCCAATCAAGTGGCATTAGCAACAGCAATAGATTAATTTCAATTTTTTAAAAACATATTTCACTATAAAAACAAACTCAAATTTTTTCATTAAATAGTAATAAATGTTTAAATAGAATCAAAATAAACACTTAAAAGAGGACATCCAAAATAATTTTGTCCATAAGTTAATAACAAAGGCAAAGGGTTTTTATCGTAAATGTAATACATAATTCTATTATAAACAACACAAGTAGATGGAATATTTATTGTAACTATACTTTTTTTCTTAGCACAGCATATTTTATTTAAGTGCTTCATATCTTAAGATTAGTCTTTAAAACTTATTTTTAGCTAATTTTACAGTTAAAAGTAAATGGATAGATATCCATACCAAGTTTCTTGAGATTTCGTTTACGATAAGTTTCCATGTATCCATGATAATTATAACCATGCTTAATTATTCACATACCAATTATCTTTATTCTGAAATGCTGTTCAGGTTCATTTTATATAAAACACGCTTTTGTTTAATACAGTATCTAATGATGCTCATAAGAGTTATTTAAACATCTACTGTTTATAGCAAAGAAAATGGTTTAAGATTAAAAATTAAACATTTTATAAAAAAAAGTTAAGCAAAAAAATTGTTACTTCACAATAAAACCTCTTTTTAAAAATTTAAAATGTAATTTTTAAAAAGTTAGTGCTTTCAAAATAGAAAGGAAGAAAATTCCTTTGAGTACTCCCTTCACTTCTTAATTTTTTAACAATTAAAAAAATACCCTTGACAGAGAAAATTCATAAATCTATATCAACGTTATTAATATAAAACAATTGCTAATGAAAAAACTGAAAATTAAAACCCATTTAAAAACTTTTAACATTACTAATTTACTATTACTAATCTTCACCCTATTTGTCAACAATGTTTGTTCACTACTTATTGACTTAAATGTGGATTAAAATTTTATATTTTAACAATCCTTACTTATTTTTTTAAAAAATTAAATGTGAAAAAAGCAGGTCTCTAATACTAAACATCAACAAAATAGATTTTAAAGTATTTTTGACCTAAAATTATAATTTGTTCCTATTTCAGCTACAGTAAATACAGAAAAACATTCACATTAATGTTTCTTGCATTGCAGTTTTGAAATACAAAAGATATTACAACAAAAATTCAATTCACATTAAATATATAATATGTAGATATTAAAACAAGAAAGCTTAATTTATTCTTAGGAGATAATAATAAGTAACAGGCACAGTACATAATGTTAAGTATATAAGCCAAGGAAAAAATTTTCCTCTTCCTATAGTGTTTATTAAAATTAATTTTTGTTTCAAATAATAGTAATAAATCCAAAAATTTGACAATCATTTGCACAATTACATTACATAAAATTACATTACATATTATTTTAAACTTTTATTTTATGTAAAGATTTTTAGTGTTTTCTAAATTATAAAAGTAATAAACATTTTATTCATTAAAAAAATTAAACATTATACATTAATTTTGTTACATATAATATATGCATTTTAAAAACCAAATATTGATATTTCGATCACACAATCATTCTTTATATTACTTAAAATTATTTTAGAACCATTCATAACTATGCTTTCTAGATGCTTCTGCTACCTTAATGAGCAGTATTCTTTATCAAGTTCACAGCCCAGAAATTACAGTTATCTTTTAAAATATTCAATAAAAAGAATTTCTAATACTATATGTAATATAATTGCTTAATAACACTTTTTAGATGCATGGTAAAAAATATTAAAAGCAATGCACAAATTGATAAGTAATTTTACTGTGAAATCCTTGCTGTGTTGCATATAGATAGCTGTAATTCACTAATAACACCAAAACAAGTCTTATAAATGGGTCAATCAAATTAAATTTAACAATATTAATTATCATGCAAAAAGTAAAAAAAAAATAGTACCACACATAATAACAAGTCTTTACTTACTAGGATGCAAGGTAGGAACATGCTGGGCCATTCTGTCATCTTTTAGCATGTGCAATAAAGTTGTTTTGCCTGCATTATCCAATCCCAAAAATAGTAATTTTCCACTCTTTTTCCATAACCCTAATAATCATGCAAAAAACCATGCACTAAATATTTATAATTTAAGTATTAAAATAAAGAAATATTTAATTTGATTTTCTTTTTAATTCGAGAAACTTTTTTGACATTTGTAAAACTGATGTGCCTATTCCATGTTGAAAAAATTAAAAATATCCTCTACCTCAATGCTTTGCTAAAACATTTAATTTTAAATTGCCCTGCAATAATTATAAAATCAATATATTTATGGGAGGGGGGGAATACATACTGCAATATTTTTTTTATAAAATCATTCTACACAAATAAATAGGAACAAAAGATTTCTTCTAAATTAAAAAGAAAATCGGGTTAGTAGAAGTCAATTATTACTGTGTAATACTTCCAATACATTACTAGGAGAAACATACACAAGGTTTAAAATGGGAAAACACACAATGGTTTTCATTATATGCATTTGGAAGTCAAATCATCACATGTTAAATAAATAACACTTTGACAACTGATGCACTTAAAGGATAAACCATACAATATCAAAGGTTTTTTGGAATTGGGGATCGTTTCACGCATTCTTCATAAATCACCGTGCAAGAAAAGATGCCAATGAACTTACTAGGATGAAGAGTAGGTATGGGCTGTGTCATACGATCATCTTTTAACATACCCAGTAAAGTAGTTTTACCAGCATTATCCAAACCTAAAAATATTAGCTTGGCACTTTTTCTGTAAAGGCCTAAAAAAGTTAATAGATGAATCTATCTGTTAATCTTCAAGATATGCTTCCTCAGACAACCACTTAAATAATGAATTTTATTTTATTTCATGAACACATTAAGTTAGTTTTAAAATATTGAAAGATATAGACTGATGAAATATACAGGTACAGGAAAATTTTTTTTAATTGAAAGCTACATTAAAAACATTTGTTTAATGTATGTTTTAAAATTTATATAATCTTTCAAATTCCTTCAGTTATAAACAACTATCTAAGTTAATTAAAATTTCTTCTTCTACCTGTTTGATGCTTATTAATAACACTAGGACTATCTTTGTAAATAATTCAGTTTAAAGGATAATTAAAATTCACTATGTATAATTTTTTGACAATATTAAAAATACTTAAAAAAACAAACATTTTATATTAATATACAGAAGTACATATTCAAATTTATTTAGACATATTGCATAGGTAACAAAATGAAATATTGGTTAAAATGAATTTCATTAATATTAAAACACTAGCTGTTTTGCTTAAAATATCTTATTAAAAGAATATAAATACTAAAATGTAGCTTTAAGCATAAGTCATACTGATAACAAACACAATTACAACAACATTGAGAGAGAAAGAGGAAACATAGATTTTCCCATACACTCTTATATTTTATACCTTTCCCCTTAATTTGTAAATTCTACAGGAGTGGGGGGTCCCAACTCACACAAAAAGCCATTAACAAATAAATGTATATAATTCACTAGATATCCTTAAAAAAATTGATGTCTAATTTTCAGATAAAAATTTCAATTTTTAGCTAAATAAGCTTTTGGAGTCAAATACTTTATCATTCTTCATACTTTGTATTAAAAATTTAAAATTGATAATTATAAGAAAATGTAACATTTTCTATAAAAGTAAAATGTTACCATTAGAAATTGCAAGTCAACACATTCATTATGGAATTAATACATTTATACTATATTTACATAGAAAATATCAAAATTATAACAGTAAATATAATGAAATAGTGTTAATACCGAGATATTACTAGTAAATGAAGATATTATAATCAAATAACCTCAAAGCAAGAACACTTAATTCACAGAATCTTACTAGATCAATGATCATATTTATTCAGCTGAAAGAGAAATTGTCACGTTCGTATTTTCTCTTACTGTATAGTATATTTAGGTCAAGATGAATAGAAATGATGTATCAAGACGAAATTTATTCGATTACATTATGAAAGGAAACATTGCGAATTAACGCAGTAAATAATTGTGCTAAATAATTAATATAGCTTTCAAGTTCAAGAAAAATAATGTTCAAGATCATTAATCACACATACTATAAATTTAAATTTTATAATAAATTTATATCAGATACATTAATTATGTTATTTTTACTTCACATATGTCAATTTTATACTAACAACAAATAAAATGAAATTTAAATACCCCTTTTAAAAAGACACAATTTAAAACCTATATAATTATACATGCTACCATTCATAAGGAACCAAAAATATATTTTATGCAGCTTGCTTCTCTTTCCTGTACAATATAAAATATATTACTTACATGGTTAACATTTTAAGATTAATAAAAATTTAATTTTAAATAATTTTTTCTTCATTTCCAGAAAAAACAAAATTTACTGACAAATATTACATAACCTCTCCCATGTTTTATAAGCATACACAATATCAGCAACTTCATTATGTTTTTAATTTCAAAGAAATAAAAATGAATGAATCAAGAAAAAGTAAATTTTGCATACTCTTATAGGATTAAACAAAAACCCTGTCAAATTTGAAGTAACGTAAAAAAAAAATTTACAAAAATAAAAATTTGCTCTTCTTAAATTGATTTTCCAAAAGGAATTTTATCTCTTCAGCATACTGAAGATAATATTGCATAAAAATATTTTGAACTTACCCAAGAAACTCAGAACACCCGCGAACCAGTCAAAGATAAACATATTAATTTATAGCCTGAAAAAAAAAATCAAAATTATACGATAATGAAATTTTTCCGAGGATTCTTTAGCATGTATTTAGGCAAAATTTCATGAATTTCTTTAAAACCACATTTGCTCACTTAGAAGGAAAATATTTGCACATCAATACAAGATAAAAATCTGCATAAGAAAACAATGATATCGCGGTAACATCATTTAAAGACAAAAAGGAATAATTCCATTACTTTTCACAAGGAAGTATTGTTACTTTTAAATAAGTTCCTGTCTAATATGATACCATGTGTAAACAGTAAAGTATCCTCCTAATAATATTAATGCTTACGTGAGAGATACGATACATGAATGACACGATATTTAAACAGTTTAAAACCGAGGCCACAATCATGTACGTTTATTCGTACCACAAAAACGCAAGTAATAGGAAATCAGACATAAATCAGAAATGAACATGCAATTTTAAAATTTTCCAAATGGTTAAATTAAATTTAAAATTTGTTCCGTCATTTAGCTACGTATCAAAAATCACCTGGACTTGGGTAAATAAACAGTGACAAAAATTCAATGCAAAAGTAAGATACATCCAATATGCAATTTTTACCCACTTGGCATACTGCCCAATACTTAAATACTTTTTAAAAAATTTCAGAGTACAGATAAAATACACACTAAGAAGAAAGCAATCAATGATTACCTTACGTAGGCGTTCAGGAGCCAGTGCTCAAAAGAAAGAGAAAGTATTGAAAAGATTCTTGCCAGATGATAGGTTAAATTAAACCAGATGTGCAATGCAAACACAGCAAAATAAATAGCGCTTTTTCCTCCATTTTTATAATAAATTTTTAAAAATTGAAAACCTCATAATAAAAATTATTAATGTATCAAAATCGAAGTTTAATCATATCATGATGTTAGACATCATTTTTTTTCAGAAAATTTATTTTTGAATAAAATTATGAAAAACTTTTCTTTAAGAACTAAGACAATTTTGGATTTTGACGGCCTAATTTGATTTACCTTTTCGTTTATAAACTCTCTTGTTCAGTATATCATGTTGGCTAATTTTGTGTGCAACTTTGTATTTCAACAATTTTGTTAATCTTTTGTTTCAATAATTTTCTTCACTGTAACCTTTTATCATCTTTGGCGCGAAACAAAGTCTCTCATTTTCATTTTCTTGCATCCGGAGATTGTACGGAGTTGTGTTTTCAATTGCTTAATTTCGCATAATTTTTCTTTCAGTTTAATTTCTTACTAAATTATAATAACTTTTAACATGTTTGAGGCACGATTAGTTCAAGGAGCTCTTCTCAAGAAGGTATTGGAAGCAATTAAAGATTTAATAAACGAAGCAACATGGGATTGTGCTGCAACTGGAATAAGTTTGCAGGCAATGGACAATTCTCATGTAAGCTTAGTTTCTTTGAGTTTAAGAAGTGATGGATTCGATAAATTTCGATGCGACAGAAATCTTTCATTGGGCATGAATCTTGGCAGGTAATTACCATTATTATTATTTCTTTTTGTAGTTCTAATACTTATATCGAGATTATATCTTATATGATCTCTTGAAAGTAAATTTTTTTTCTTTGTGATTAGTAATGATCACTTATATTAAAAACTTCTTCGATAAAATTCATAAGTCTTCCCCCCCTCTTGTTTAGCTCTTAAATCCAATCTTTCCATTTGTTAAGATTCCAAGTAATTCCATTATTAATCGATCTGTTTTCTATTTTTGCTATCCTATATCGCTTGATCGATATTTAATTTCCTGTTCACATTTTAAAATGTATTTTTTGTATTTGTATCTTGGCTATTAAGAAGTAAATATTTTTTTCAATGCTTTCAGTTTTCCCGCCCTTTTTAGAAGTAGGTGAATGCAATAAGAGGAAAACCGAAAATACTTTTAATTTCATGATATTTTAACAAGAGTTTGACCAAACTGTTAATAAATTAATTTTTAGACTGGGAAATATATGAATTGTTCCATCTTGATTTTTCAGAATTTTTAATAGTGTTCGTTTGAAGTAGAATATAAATGAGTGATTTTTTTCAAATTTTATAAATAAGCAGTTTCTTTTAATATTAAGTTTAAAAAAATATGAAAAGAATTTTTAATTAAAATTTACATTTTCTGTCATTTAGGTGTTGTTTCAAGGGTTCTAAAAAATTATGGGACATAGCGTCTAAAAATTCAGATGCTTAGATAATAAATTAGCCTCCTTGGAACTGGTACATTAAATAAGATTCAACTATTTATTAAAAAATATATATGTGTACACATATTGTTAAAAAAATACAACTATGTAACAGTGAAGGCATTTGAAAACAGTATAATGGTAGAATCAAAGGCTGGTAAAATTATAGTGGGACCCTCTGCTTCTTAAGTACCAATAGTGTATTTTTCTTTTCAGTACTTGGATATAAGTGTCACTCTGGCTAAATTGGTGCCATCTGAATCGCGCCTTGATTTCAAAACAGGTTCTCAATATTTTATATGAAAAATGAACCTGTCAGATTTTGGTAAGAGATGGTGCAATTTGCAGGGCACCATTTTCACTTCGTTTTCCATGTGCAACGCAAATACCCGTTTTTCAAACACTAGGCTATTGCAAATCAAAATCGGTAATGATAATGAGCTTGTGGCTGGCTATTGTGAGTTTGGGCCTTAATGAAACCAAAGGGCTGATGCATGTTAAATCTGTTGTAGCTCAATGTTCTCCCGTTGGTGTGGTGTAGATGCTTGGAGAGAAGGATGCCAGCTTAAGTGTCATCCTCATCACTTGGTTTAATTTCAATTATAAAGTCTTGTCAGTAGCCCTCGTGTTGCTCTGTAGTGCAATGTTAGTAAACATTTGCACGAAATCAGATCATGATCAGAAGTAAATTTTGCATAGAATAATAGAAAATGAATATAAGGTTCAAGGGAAATTAAATGTTAAACTAAAATGTGCTTCGTGAATTTAGTTTGGGTAGTGCATTAGCTAATAATGTTGATGATATGCGATCAAGTAAAGCAT
>BMAV01000294.1:281334-295620 GCA_019973955.1 Trichonephila inaurata madagascariensis
AATGCCTTCCTTTGAAGATTCCCCCAATGATAATATTCTATTACTTTTTAATCTTCATACCTTAGGTATAAAGTGATTTAGGTTGCTAATGCTAATATACAGTTATACCTCAACTCACACGACCCTGAAGTTGCACGATTTTCAAATCTCGTCTTTTTGAGCGCTACTCACCTCAATTACTCACTTCTGTTTAGCTAACATGCATGTTCGAATGTATTGCACAGAATCGAAGCTTGGCCATAATTTTTTTTAAAGTTTACTGCCATATCAAGAACTGCTGGATTCCCACTTTTAAGAGCTGACGATCTCATAGAAATGCATGAGCGAGGGGAAGACATTGAAAAACTTGAGTGTTTAGACCCTGTTTAATCAGAAGATTGAATATTAGTTGGTAATTTGACAGGCAGTCTTAATTTTATTTAAAAGGGGTTGCAAATTTTGAAAAATATGAACTCGAATGAAGAGCATATTTTTCAACAAAACAAGGAATGAAAAAATTATTAGCATGCTATGAGGAAATTGTGCAAGAGGGGGAAAAAAATCTTTGAGCTGGCAGACTACTTTTTGTTAGATTTTATGAAACTGTACATTATAAAATAACTTCAGTTTCATATTTTGTATTTGAATTATTTAAGATTTTACAAAAAAAAAAATCCCCAAGTTATCTTTTTTTATCTCTGGCCCCAACTAAAAATAATTTATATGTGAAATTATACCCCAACTTAAGTGATTATCACTGTCGCATAAGTTCGGGGTATTACGGTACATATATGAAATACTTTTCTGTTTTGAGTTTCATGTAATAAAATTTCCCTCGACTCTCTCCTTCCATTTGCCCAGTTTTATATATATATATTTTTTATAGTATTTTGAAAAATTTGGATTATGTTAAATAGCAAACATTTGTTGCTTTTTAGTTAAGTGTATATCTGATATGGATATAAAAAGTAACACCAGAAGCAAAAAAGTTATATTCTAGCATACAATCTTGTTGAGTTTTTCATAATGTACTTAAGTAAACTTCTTTATTCATATCAGTTTCAAATTATTTAATTGAAATGATTCATATAGCAATAACTCTTATTTTCATGAATGTGTAAGAAAAATTTTTTAGTACATTTTGCATTTGTACAATGTTAATATATATATTGGGTACCTTCCTTGAATACTTTGATAAATTTTCTGATTTTTTTATTTTTCTCCCTCTAGTTGTAGAATATAAAATTGAAGAAATTGGCTACGTTAGATATTACTTGGCACCAAAGATTGAAGATTCTGAAGAATAAAATTCACTGCATCAATGATTGCCAGGATATAACTATATTGCTTGAAACATTTCATCATTCATTAGCTGAAAAGTTTTATCCTTCAGCTTGAAAAATATTCACTCATATGATCAATTTTGACCCTCAGTTTGGTCGTCTTCATAGTTCTGTAATTTTTTAAAATCAAAATAAACATACTTTTTCATTGAATTTCCCTATCATTACAGTTATTCAAAGAAATTCTATATTGTTCATTTGATTTATTTACATTATTTTTATTACTTGTTTTTTTATTTTTAACAAATTGCTTTTACTGTGTTGTAAAATATCTTTAAGTTTCTTATATGACATTAAATTTTGTCGGTACAGCATCATTTGTAGCTAATTTTATCTTTCAAATAAACTATCTCAAAATAAACGTTTGATTCATTGCTTTTTTAAAATGAATTAATACATATTGCAAATATTGTATAAGGCCTATTTATATAAATACTGAAGAAAAAATTGCATTAAATTAGTGGAAAAGTGCAATCATAGTAAAGTATTTTAAGTTTTGAAAATAATTTCTTACATGTAGAATTTTTTTTAATTATAAATTGATTTTGTAATTAAAAAACCATATTATCCTAAGTTAATACCATCAAGCTTTGATATCGTTAACTTTCATTTCCCTTTCTCATTCCTCCACCCTCACTTTTTTGAAAGTTATTTTATGTGTATATACATATTTGGGGTCTCAAAAGGTAGTATTCCCAAACTATCTGAAATCCCCTGTCGTGTCTAAGAGTGACCATTGATATATGTAATTATGAAAGGAAGGACCTTTTTAATGCTGATAAACAAGAACTATTTTACAAAATGATAAATTTCAGAAGAGAAAAATAAACTTATAGAGAAAGCTGTTGAGAGTAATAGTACCTTTTTTATGTGGATAGATCTGAAGAAAGCTAACTTTAATGAAAAATTGTAAAAACCTGAATGTTTTAACCCTCCAAGCGTTTCGCATGTAAAATCCCGTCGTTGTAAAGATGCTTCGAAAATGCACTGCACGTATAAATTTGCCTTCAAGTAACATTCTCGAAAGCGGTTGAGTCATTCTTTTCTGAAATCCTTTCCCCCTTTTAAAGGTTTAACATCTTGAAAGATAATTAGGGACCATGGAAGCCACACAGCAGAACACTGATAGGAAGTTTTATGGCTCACAGGAAACCCTGTGGTCTGACCCTGGAGCAATCCTAAAAAATCCAGGAAGAATTTCTTTAGACCCTAGTAAATGTTTGTTAGCTTGTATTTTAAAAGTTTTGAAAAGTCCCAACGCATAAGTAAAATATGTTATAATTCCCTTTTGGTTTCATATTAATTTGAAACTGTAACAAGTTGGGGCGTATCAGGGAAATCTGCTATTTTATATAGTTTGACAAATTACCTTTTTAAGTATATTCTTTTGCTTCAATTTTCTTATCTTAATCAATGTTTTCAGTTTTTGAAACATGATTATTTCATTATAAGATATCAAAATAATAATAATAAAACACTTTAAAGTGTGAAACCTTTTAAACTTTCCATCTACTAAAAATAAATAAATTTAAACTTCATCAAATAATTTGAATCATTAACGAGGGGAAAAAAACTAATTCAGATCTATTAGCTTTTTTTTAGATTTCAAAGCCAGGTGTTCAGGAAACTTTACGTACTGTGCCTAGTTATATATTGTTAAGATACACCCGGAATTATATTTGAACTTCAGTTTACATCAAAAAGAACATGAAAGATTTTCCCACATTTTTTTAAAAACTTGAATGTTTGAATAAATGGTAATGTAAAATATACGGACACATTTACAGTAGACATTTATGCATATAAATAAACATAAAGATGAATTTTAAATTCGAGCTATTCAAAAATCTATTTATCCGAAATACCTCAACATTTATCTTTTTTTAAAGACTAACTGAATAAGTATTTAAAATCTGGATATTTTTTTAAACCTCGACTATATAAAGCTAGGAAGTTTATATTAGAAATTTCAAAAAAAATTTTGCACAGTTAAAATTTATTTACCATAAGTACTAACAATTCTTTGAGTATAATATAAAATTCAAATTCTATTATATAGCATCTTTAGTATTTTTTAACATATTTCAAAAATTTCATACAATTCGGTTGAAAACTGCATGTTAAAAGAAAAAAATTGATGAATATACAATAAATTTTTACACATAGAAGCTAAACCGTAGGAATGAAAAACTATGAGCATATCTAAAGTAGTTTTTGAAATATTTATTTTAAAAGTTCAGAAAATTTGTGTTATGGTATACTTAGTATTAATTAAATGGTGGTCAAAATAATAAATTAATACTAGTCATGTAATCGTTTGACGACTTATTTATATACTAATAAAAATTATAATGGTCATTGTTGCGAATGTCAAGAATTTTATGTAATTTTAAATTCAGACATTAAGATGTTGATGTAGAAAATATAAAACGACCATCTAAAATGCATGAAAAATGTAGTCTGCAATAAAATGATCTTGACAAACAAAATACGGCATTTTCACTTACTGGGGCAGAGCCGACTTAGGAAAGTTTTCAGGAAAAAATTACAAATGCAAAAATAAGTCTTGTAATTTTCCACACATTTTTATAACAACGGATTGTGGAATTGGCTTCCAATACCCTGTGTTTGAAAATATCTAAGGTAACCAACCCTACTTTAGATTTATTTGTACTACTTTTTCGTAACCGTACTCCTTTTAAAATTAATTCGTGCAGCCAAAATACACCTTTTGTACTATTAAAAATTTATATAAACTATAACGGTTAATTTCAATTTATGCAACTTGTTATCTGTTCATATTTAACCATTTCCGTCCAAACAATTTACATGAAGAAAAAAAGTTTGGACTCCCTCATTCATTAGGGAATTGTATAAGATTTCAACATTAAGTTTTATTTTTCATCGAATAGGGTCGAGTGGTAGTGTATTGGGCTACCACACCACAGGTCTGGGTTCTATTAACGGGCTGGGCAAGGTCGATTCTGCTTTTCATCCCTGCTGCAGTGAGCCGATAAATGAGTATCAAGCTTGCTTGGGGTCTTGAACACTGGAGGTCTCACTTCAGACAGACCACCTAATCGGGACATCTGCTCATGCACCTGAGTGCCCAATGGTCACGTATACTGGGATGGGCATAGTAGTTCTTGGCCCTCGTGGGCTGTTGTGCCACTGAGTTTGAGGATTGCCTAACTTTGGGGATACCCATTAGATAAACATTTATTTCCAATCATTTGCAAATTAAGCATTTTTCTTTCAATTACATCTATTTCAGAAGAAACTTTGATTTTTCAAATGTATTTGCTTAATAACATGTATATTTGTGTATTATATTAAAATTTTGATCTATCCAAAATTATATGCTTTTTGCTCCTCTAAAAGCTTTTAGGATTTTAGAACTGATCTTACAATCCATGTACGTTTTATAGTAGTATATTTAAAAATGATTAAGACATTTTTATAACTGTGAGTTTTTATGCCACGTTTATAAATATAAAAAAATTGTTTTCAGCTACAGTTTTTAAAATGTACTGAAATAAGTGGAGGGAATAGGATTTTTACATATTATGTTTGAATATTTTTGACTGCAGTAAGATATATTTATATTTCAGTTTCTTTACAATTTGAATAGAAGTTGTAAGCAATTTTGCATAGTTTGATATTGAATATAAACTCATGGGCTGCTTAACAGTGAAGGGTTTTATTTTAATACCAGCACACACTAAAATAAGGCTCATTTGCAGTTATATGATCAGCTTCAGTGATATTTAAATTTCCAAAAATGGTCTACGTGTACGAAAACATACTTTCAAAACCATATACCACCTCTCATACTATGTCTTCCCCACAGCAGGCAATATTTGTGTATACTCAAAAAATTTAATACAGGATACATTTCCAAATGTTAAAATGGTTTTTAAAATTTGGTATGGATACATTGTGGAATTGTCGGTTAACTTCACTGAACAAAATTGCTTTAAGTCTACGGTTTTTAAAGACAAAATTAATTGGGGAGAACTTTTTCTCTCACGATAGAATTTGTAATGACTGAATTAAGTGGAATGTAGTTATTGGTGAGAATTTTCCATTTAACACTAAAGAAACAGAAGGATAAAAAATTAAACTTGACTAGAAAATTGTTATAAATACTTTCCCATTTTGAAGAAAAATATATCCTCATTAAAATTAAAATTTTTTTGAGTTTGTGTTATTCTCCGTCACAAATGCCTATGTAGAGAAGATACTTTTACTTGTTAGAAAGGGAGAACACTTTGATACAAAAGTTAGACTTTAATGAAAAAATTCATTTAACATAAAAGTATCATTTATAGGATTAAAATTTATATAAATTTAAAGTCTTGAAATCCCTCTTTATGTTATTTTAAATTTAAAACATAATTGAATAGAGGAAAATTAATCTTATTTCATAAATCTAATCATCATATGTAATGTTACTTTTGCTATTTTTTCTCATTACTTCATTTAAAAAACATTCAACAATAAATACAGGGGGCTTTTTCCTGGCTCTCTATTTCATAATACCAAAATAACTTTATTTAAAAGAAAAATAATTAATTTTTAAAAATGACAGAAACAAATTTTGTTTTGTTTAAAATAAACCAAATATTTTTCAACTTTAAACACGTCATTACATTCAGGATTTTTTTTTTTATTCAATTTCTTGTGATTTTACCGTGACTGAACAGATCTGGGGAACAAACAAAAAAGTCCCACTTTTTTCGCCGAAGGCAACGTTACAGCTGTGAAGGGGTGATCTCCCGGTTTTAAATTAACAAAGAGGCCGAACTGTGTGTTTGTGAGTAATAAAATCGTCCCCTTAGAACCTCCCACGAACTTAAAAGGGGGAATGAATGAAACCTATTGCACTTTCGAAGAAGTTTGCAAAAAATCAGTAAACGTTTTCGGAATAATTTTTCAGGAGAGACAGAAACACTTGGAGGGTTAAAAATAGTTAATTTTAAATTACACCAAAGGTAATTGGAGAGCATCTGGTGCAAGCTTTGTCAATGGGAATGCAAAAATGTGTTTATTTACTGGCCCAAAATCTGTTGAGTACTAACATTTTTAACTATTGATGAAAATAAGTAAATATAAATGCTATCTCAAAATTGATTAACAATTTTTATTTTATAAGTATCTTTACTAATATTATAAATACGAAAGTTTTTTTGCATGTTTGGTAGTCTGTCACGCAAAAACAACTGAATGGATTTTAATGAAACTTTACAGTAATATACACTGGTGTGCAAAACTTAAGCAACAGGTGGGTTTATTGCCATAACTTCACGAAAAATCATCTGAAAGACATGAAATTCTGAAATGAGGGAGAGTATTATGTACGTAAAGGATGACGAAAGCATCGGCGCTGAAAAAATTAACTCATTAAAAACTTCTTTATCCTTCTATCTGTATTGTTTAATTTTTCAGTTCACCCGTGCGAAGAACTCTGTCAACTTTGATGTCTTAGGATTTTCAATGATATATTAAAATAATACACTTAAGGCACAACTAAATGTTAATAAATTCTTTATTTCACATTATATTTTATTTGGTATACAAATCAGTGAATCACAATACTATAGCTAAGAAAACATGCTCTTGTCATGTTATTTAAATATTCATATATTTGCTTTCTAGCATTTTCCAAAATATTTTATTATAAATGAGTTTTTATTTATTATAATTAAATGTGGTTCTCTTATTTCATTTAAACAAAGTGCACAGTGATGTATATGAGTAATAATTAATAACTAAGACAAGTTAAGGAATCATTCAGAGCCTTATTTAAACAAAACAAGTAATTAATTTGTATTTAATCTTGTACTGACTTAATTTGACCTCATATTTATTTAATGCAAATGTTAATATTTGATCTATATGTCCTGTGACTATTTTGCCCTGGTGATAATGGCACCTATTTTTATTGTATTGTAGCCCCAATTCTTGCTAAGATTTATAATTTAATGGCATCATCGGGCTGTGATTTTAAGTAATGAGGTTTCTTCTACTAACTATAATACACACCCAACTCTTTTTTTCTTTTTCTTTCTTTTTTTTTACACTGTAGGTATGTTCTGAGAAAATTATGCAAGATGAAAACTAAATATTTTCCAAAACAAAGTAATAAAAAAATTCATGTTTATAAAACTATTTTTATCACAAAAAGAAATTAAAATTAGTGTGCAGTGAATATTCAGTTTATAAGTTCAAACTGAAATTAGGAAAAAAATTACTAACTATTCATCTCTACTTGATAACAAACACATACACATAAATTACGAACTGAATCAAAATGCTATCAGTAGATGTGTGAGATTTGTCTAGCGCAACTCTCTGTTGGTTTTGATTCAAATGAATTTCGTTTAATATTAACTTCCTGTGTGTGGTGTTTTTTTGTTGTGGCTGTTACAACGTCTGTTAATAGACGCTGCTTTTTTGGTTTCTCAAATTGCTTATGTAATTCTTGATATCCTACTATACAAAACTTAAGATTATATACGTCACAAGATAATGAGAAAGAAATTGTTGTTTCCTACATGTAGCGAATTAAATCAACTGTTTTAGTAACTGAATTTCAACTTTATCATTATCGATTTCTTTATTATCATAAATTCGATCAAATCGTTCCTCATCCAAAGAGCACAAATTTTGGGGGGATTTGTGCCGAAACAATTTGTGTTAAAAAAAAAATTCGTGTACCGTGTTATTTCAAAATCATATAAGAAATGAGTTAGGTGTAGTTGCGATTCAAAGTCAAATAAAATTACTAACAGTTTGTGTAGTCAGTGTTGAAGTACTCAAATGAATTCAGGCGATTGCTGAATTTTTAGCAACCACATAACTGTCGAGAGAAAGTTGCACCCCAATGCCACTCTTTTTCTCGCATGTGCATGTGGTTTTCCTGTGTATTGGAGGGAAAGAAAAGGTATCAATAAGTCCTTCTCAAACATATTTCAAAACTTTCGTAATAGTTTCACTGATGGTAGCAGCGCGATTCAAAAAGGTTCATAATTTAATAAGGCATATACTATATAAAGCCAGAGTGGCTAGCACTCTGGCTGGGCAAGCAGTATATATACGCCCATGGCAATTAAGTGATTAATATAGCAAATTTTTACAAAAATTATTGAATCTTCCTCATGATCTTTTTCAAATATTATTGAATTTTAACAAATGTATATGCTACAATGTTTTAATTTATAACTATGTTCATATGTGTTTATGAAAGAAAAAAAAAAAATCTTATTTCACTCTTCTGTATCTTTTTCTATAATGTCTCGAAGTGCAGCAGCATTTCTTTTTAATTCTTCATCATTTTCATCCAGTTTTATAGCAGCTTCAAAATCCATTAAACCTGTAAAAATATTTGTATTAAAAATGTATTTTTCGTTATCTGAATGTAACATTTGTTAATTCAGTACAAGTTAAAGAGAGAAAAATTGCATCAAATACCTTATATTACATTTCATTGAAAAAAATATGAGTGCATATTTTATTATTTCAAAAAAAAATGCCCATTTAAGAAGGGACGTCTTAAGACTTTTTGAGGCCCTGGGCCCCTATACAAAAGAAGACCCTAACTGTAATCTTTAAAAGTGGACAGTACATAGCAGTGGTGCCGAACCCCCCCCCCCCTCCCGGTCTGTGGATCAAATGGTACCGAGTCGTCCAAAGAACACTAACTCTCTGATATCTGTGCGACTTCTCATGGAAATCCCTTTATATTCAGTTTTTGGTGTTACTGTATTTTATTCTGTAAGTATATTTAAATGCAATTAAATTAAAATTATTAAATCAAAATAATCTAAAATATAAATCCCCAGCCGGCCACGGTAAAATTATCAAACGTTGACCTATCAGCGGTGATAAAAAAGGTTTGGCAACACTTATACAGCATGCATTGTCAAATACTCGTACCAGCAGTAATTTGAAGCAAATAAATGTGCACGCGACTCAAAATCTTACAAACCGGCTCGACCGATAGCCTCATTTCGACTAAATCACCATTGAATGATTGTTTATGGTATAAGGCCTAGACATGGACAACGGTCATCACATAATAATAGTCTTGCCAATTGGCATTCAGTTTGAAATTCTCTTTTTTTCGGAGAATATATACCGGAATAATATTTAACCATTAAAATTATCCGGATCATGATCTTATTAAGACTGAGTCGAGAACGAAGCGAGAGGAACAGGTACTCTAGATCTGTGTGGCCCCTATAAAAAAATGTCTTGCACACCTTTAGGGGGGGGGGGCCCCTAATATGTTATATTTTTCCTCGTATATGTTGGGGCACCGTATCATTGATACGGCGGTAGCTACGCCTCTGCCCAGTTGGCTCATACCTTAAGACGTCCCTGCATTTAAGTTTGAATCAGAAAAATTACCTTCAACATAAAGATGCAACTGTTGAAATGCTGATCCCCGTATTTTGTGGACTTCTTTTCTATCACTTGCATTTGAGGGTACCGGTGGTACTAGAAGTTCCAGTGCCTAAAATAATTTAAGAAAAATTGTTTTAGGTCGATATATTTGAAAAAGAATTGCGAAAATATAGTTTCTATTTCTTGGTGTACAAAACTTTCTGCGAGTTCTTTGTAGACTTTTGATTATTTAAAATTTTGGCAATTTCTGAAAACTAAAAACTTAATTGAAAATTCTATTAAATGTTTTCTGTGAAATATTTGACTATTTTCTGTTGGATTTATTCTATTGATGTGTAACTTTAATATTATCCTTGTTCATTGATATAAAATTAAGGTATTCTTACCTTTGAGGAATCTTCAATTGCTTTATGTAAATTTCGCAGATTAAGATGGCAAGCAGAACGACCAGAATACAAACTAAGTAGACAATATTAAATTAACCAACATAAAGGAGGAATTAAGGATGCATAATTTTAACAGAAAAGTAAAGCAAATTCCATAATAATGACAAAAACAAACTATTGTAACATTCATATACCAAAATTTTTATAACCACGATCTGTGTATTGTTGAAAGAATGCTAGCAATTTGATGGAACGACTCAATAATTAAGTGTCCCCCACCCCTTTTCATTTTTTAATTCTAGTATGTTAAGAGACTGGAAATGACCTCTTGTGTATTTATATCCTCTTCTCAAAGGGAACAAGCTTTATAAGTAAATTTCAACAAAATATTTTTAAGCCGATTTATAAAAGAAAAGAATACAATGCTAGTACATTATTTCTTTCATGAGGTAAAATTATATCTTCTATTTTATTCAAAATTTTATTGTTTTTTATTTTAAAAAATGCCTGTCTTAAAAAGACAAGCATTCATGTATACTTGCATACTATTTTATAATTTAATTAGTTGTAACGCACTTGATACAATTTGCCTCGAATCCATGCAATATTTCTCATCTAGGCATGTTACATCAGATTCTTTTAAGGGCATGTTTATTTTATTTTATTTTGATTTAACCTGAAATTCCTGAACCAATATTATTGTCTCAGTAAGAATATTTTCTTCGATAACTAATATTAAAAGAAAAATGAAATCGCAAGATTGTTTCCGTTACATGTTCCAATATTTTAAAATGAATTTTCCTTTGTTCTTGAACTATGAAATAAGTATTAAGCATACCTTTCTCATTAAACGTTTTCTAGTACAACAGAGTCCCGACAACTCGGCCTAATGTGGACCGGAGGGTAGCAGAGTTTGTGAAAATGCAAAATTATCGAGAATGGGATTAACAAAAATAAAATAAAGGAGAGTATTTCCTCAGAAGATAGTGTACTGCACTCGTATGTAGTGTTTACTTGAGAATACAACAGGAAATAAACTACCTAAATACCTTTAAACAAAGGAAAAGTACGTACTTTATGTAGGCATAGAGCATTTACTACATGAAAATTAGAATTAATGAATACATAGTATACATCAAGGGTGTCAAACTCAAAGGTTAACTTGGGCCTAACAAATAAGGTTAAACTTTAGGCGGGCCGCATAAAAAAATCAAAATTCATAGAGACAGATTTATTTCGAATAATACATTATAATAAACATATACACTGAAGAGTGAAAAAAAAACTAGTACAGGCATGCGTATGCAAATAAAGTTATATGGAACCAATCAGAGTACGACGCTACGGTCGGCAAAGCCTATATAAGATAACGAGTGTCTGGTACAGATGTTAGATAAGTTACTGCTGCTACAATGGCAGGTTATCAAGATTTAAGTGAGTTTGAACGTGGTGTTATAGTCGGCGCACGAGAGATGGGACATAGCATCTCCGAGGTAGCGATGAAATTTGGATTTTCACGTACGACCATTTCACGAGTGTACCGTGAATATCGGGAATCCGGTAAAACATCAAATCTACGACATCTTTGCTGACGAGAATCAATAAGAGTGACAGACGCGCAACCCTTCCGCAAATAGCTGCAGATTTTAATGTTGAGCCATCAACAAGTGTCACCGTGCGAATCATTCAACAAAACATCATCGATATGGGCTTTCGGAGCTGAAGGCCTACTCATGTACCCTTGTTGACTGCACGACACAAAGCTTTACGCTTCACCTGAGCCCGTCAACACCGACATTGGACTGTTGATGACTGGAAACACGTTGCCTTGTCTGACGAGTCTCGTTTCCAATTGAATCGAGCTGATGGACGTGTATAACCTCATGAATAATGGACAACCTCATGAACCCATGGACCTTACATGTTAACAGGGGACTGTTCAAGCTGGTGGAGGCTCTGTGATGGTATGGGGCGTGTGCATTTGGCATGATATGGGACCCCTGATACGTCAAGATACGACTTTGACAGGTGACAGGTACGTAAGCATCCTGTCTGATCACCTGCACCCATTCATGTCCATTGTGCATTCCAACGAACTTGGGGAATTTCAGCAGGACAGTGCGACACTCCACACGTCCAGAATTGCTATAGAGTGGCTTCAGGAGCACTCTTCTGAATTTAGACACTTCTGCTGGCCACCGAAATCCCCAGACGTGAACATTATTGAATATATCTGGAATGCCTTGCAACGTACTGATCAGAAGAGATCTCCAATTCCACTTTATCCTACTGATTTATGGACAACCCTGCAGGATTCATGGCGTCAGTTACCTCCAGCACTACTTAAGACATTAATTGAATCTCTGCCACTTCGTGTTGCGGCACTTCTGCGTGCTCGTGTGGGGGCCCTACACGATATTAGGCAGGTGTACCAGGGGTTTTTTTTTGGTGTATGAAAGAACTCTTCAGTGTATGAAAGAACAAGAAAAATGTAAATGTTTACGTCCTGACGCTTGATATCTTTTCTCTGCTAATATCTTTTCCATTTCGGGAAGATTTTTTATTTTTATTTTGTTATATATTATTGTGTGCCGATGTATTGGCCGGGCCGCAAAAACGTTTGATGTGGGCCGCGAGTTTGACACCCCTGGTGTATTGTAATTTATCTAACCAAAATTTATGAAGGCATAAAACTGTACATAGTAAAAATGAAGTTGCCGACTTTGCAAAAACTGGCAATTTTTTAAAAGAAATGCATAGTGTCCTTTAGTCTTCCGTACTGCACTTAGCGTTTTACTGCTTTTCACTGGCGTAGCTAGTCCTGAGTGGGCCCCGTATCAAAATTTGTTGCACACGCTTTTTGGGGGAGCCCCTTAATATATTAACAATTTTTCCTCGCATGTGTGGGCTCCGTATCATTGATACGGCGGTAGCTACGCCCCTGGTACTTTTCGACCTGCAAAGGTGTGGCCCAGATTTCCAGTCTACCGTGTTATCGAGTGCTGAGTTTTCGGGACTCTACTGTGTCAGGAAAGATGATTTAAACTAGCTTGGCAAATAATACAAAGTTTCAAAATAACTTAACTAGAAAAAAGATACGTTTAATATTTTCTTCCTGATATTGGGTATCTTCTGAACTGCTATCTTTCCAATTCCAGAAGAAATTTTATATTCGGTAATTAAATTAAAAAGCACGAGGAAATTGTTATTAGTTTTTTATCTAACAAAAGACTTTTAAAGAGTCAATAGCTACTCTCGTCTTTTAATATTTTCGAATTCAAAAGTTATTTCCTAAGAAATATTCGAATATTTTGTATCCTATGTGGTGAAATTCGAATGTCTTCTGAATTTTGTGTTTAAATCAGATTGTATCATTAGCAAACAGGGCAATTCATTATTAATTATCATACATGATTAAAATATTTTAAAAAATTACGAAACATTTATTAAAAAACTCTTATTTTATTAGCTGTGCTTGGTCATGTATTAAAAGTAGAGCTCATTCTACAGGTGTCAAAAAATTAGATGCCTCAATAACTTTCATAGTTCTTTTGAAATTGGATATAATTGATATAAGTTATTCAAAGCAAAAACTAAATAATAATGTCAATAAATGTATTAACTTCGTAAACAGATCATTTTCATTACCGATATTTTCTTTTCCGTAACTGGGCAAGAAAATATTAAATCATGAAATTTGAAATTAAGGCGAAATTTATCTCATGAGTTTCAGAGTTATATGCAATATAATAACTCTAAACAAAACTCTTTAAAAAAAACCAAATTACAAGTCCTCGTTGGTTGAAATCACATAGGAGCTCTAAAGTTCATCAGGCGTAAGTACTAGCAGCAAAACTGTTCGTCGAGAGTTTAAAAGCTTGGCATTCCATGGTCACTTGCAATTGTTCACTAGTCGAACATCACTCCTTTGAATACGAAACCTCAAATGCAATGGTACAAAGCTCACCGTCATTGGATTGTGGACATGTGGAACGCGTTCTTTGCTTTGGAGTGATGAATCTCACTTTACAGTCTTGTAGCGTGATGGACGCGGCTGAGTTTCTTGGATGCCCAGAGAGTGCTTCTTAAGTGACTGCATTGTGCCGACTATAAAGTTTAGTGAGAGCATCATCATGGTGTAAGCAGTGCCAATTTATCCATTGGGTGCT
>BMAV01000294.1:306116-325264 GCA_019973955.1 Trichonephila inaurata madagascariensis
GTATGATGCTTCTTTTGATTTTGTCGATTTTCGGGAACAAAAGCAGTAAAATACTAATTATTGAATAGTCAGCATTAATTAATAAAATTAATTATTAATAACAAATACTTTATTAAATTTTACGTACTATATACTTAGAATTATAATAATCAATCGGGGGGAAAAGTCAAGGGCTTTGGGGGGATCCGGACCCCTAGGACTCCTCCTTGTGAGCGCCACTGCCTTATAGCTCTAAGGGCTCTGAGAGTCGGAAAAGTTTGAAGAGCACTACGTAACATGTATAACATTTTTAAAGGATAAAATAATGTGTAACACAATTTTAATTTATAAGCGTAAAGATAAATTTATTATTTCATATGAGTTAGTAGATATATTACAATAAAAAAACAATTTTATAAATGAATAGGAAACAAGTAATATTAAAAAAAAAAAATTTAAATCAATCCTACTTAGTTCAACAAAGAAAAGTTTTATTTTATTTACTTTTTCATAAATAATTACAATTAATATAAATATGCATATGCATATGACAGAATCACAATATTAAGTGACAAAATAGAAAGCGATTTTCCTATCAATATATGGTATTGGACTATTATTTTTGTTTGTTTTACTATTTATATTCATTCATATTCTCTGAAATTAGGCCATACCAAGGAGGATGCGAACCCACGACCTTTGAATTAGAAGTTCAACGCTCTATCCATTGCGCTACAGGTACACAACGAGCGACTTTCCTTTTTTATGGTGTTGGACGATTATTTTTGTTTTACTATTTATTCATTAATTACAATTAACCAGTGAATTAATATTGTATCAGAATTTGACTATGAAAACTAAAGTACTGATTTGTTCGCTAATCATTGACTATGATTATTTTCGGATACTTGTATAGTTTGAAACTGAAACGCGTGCGCGCGCGTGTGAATTTTAAATGAAAGCAAATTGTTATTGACATGTAGGCCACGAGCTGCTATTTGCCCACCCCTAGGTTATCAGATCTGAAATTTGGGGTCCAGCTGTCCAATTACATTAATTTCCGTATAAATTCTCCTTAGTACTTTCTACAACAGCAAAAACTTTTCAACTTGCTGTAATAATTATGTACAAAGTAAAACATATTATCAAATTATTTGTACTTTTAGTTATATGTTAATAAATACGCAAAAAATTCTGAGGATAACCATTCTTAAGAAACTCCATTTTAATTATAAATGCATTTTTAAGTGATTGTGTGTGTGAGGGGGGAGAAGGTCCGTACAGTTAAAACTAAAATTAAAATTTTAAAAAAAGTCTTTTTTTTTTAAATTGAAGATATTATTTTACGTTCAGGTTCTACAAAAAAAGTTTTCTTTGTGTAACAGATTCGGTAAACATTTAGTAGTTATACTATTATTAAAAATGTTTCTACTCGACCTATATATATATATTATTAACAGAATTACACAAACTAATTAAACTAAAGAAAAACTAAACTAAATTAAAATAAAGAAAATATTGCAAAGAAATTTTTAAAAATTGTAGCTTTTTTTCCTACAGTCAACAAATCTGACTTACTTGGATTATAATGGTAAGATTTTTCCCCCATTTTTTCCTTATGTTGTACAATATAGCCCATATCACATCCGACTTTATTTTTACACGATTAAAACGTAAAACCTTGTAAAACCATGTGAAATAGATGGTATATAAAAGCAAACTCGGGGGTGCAACAGCCCATAGAGGGCCAAGGCCATCTATGGCTTTCTCGATTTTCATGACCTTAGGCGCTGGAGTGCATGTGCAGATATTTTTTTGGTCAAGTGGTCAGTCTGACGCGAAATTAGTTCCCCGAAATTAGTTTAGTTCCCAAGCAAGCTTGATATTCATTTATCGATCCACTGAAGGGATGAAAGGCTGATTCGATCTTGCCTAGGAGGCGGTGTTTGAATCCCGTGCTTGTGGCGTGGAACGCGATATGCTACCACTTAACCACTGGGCTTCAGATAATATATTTGTATTGTAAAAAAGGAGTTATACGTTCCACGTTCTTTTAAGTCATGTATTATGAAACTAAGAAAAATGCAGTTTAGAAATTGCATACGTTTATCATGAATTTTGAATTTATACATGTTTCAGTAAATAATTAAAATAAAATGAGGAACGCATAGATATTGCCTCAACACATAAGACAATATAAATTAATTATATTTGAAATAATAATTTTAAATTGTTCACCCCTTCTTGTATATAACGGATTTGTTAATATTGTGTGAGATATGTAGAAATCGCGCTATTTTCAATACCAAGGTCTATGTTATGGTGCGATGCTAAGATCCAATAAACGTCCTCATTCTGTAATAACGTTTTGAGAATCTAAACTGCCTTCAGAAATGTCTTACGGTTTAAACTTTTTAAAGCAGAGAGAAAATTTTTATTTTTATAACTGTTTTGATTTAGCAAACTCTTCATTTATAATTTTAAAAATACTAAACTGAACATTTATTCATATCATGTAAGAATTTTAAGTTTTGCTGTTGTTACTGATGCCATCTGATCGGCAAAGGCCAGATCGAGGCCCACGAAAATCATCAAGGCAAAGGGCTAAGTGACGCCTGTCGTTAGCCGTAGCTTTGAGCACCATACAGGTGACAGTCCTATTTGGCTCGTTTCCACCCCAATTTTGATGGAGGACACCTGGGGGTGGTCAGGGGAGAGGACTTGCGGCTCGACGGCTATTTATAGTACCCCCATGCTGCGAAGGCACTATACATTTATAAACATCCATGTCTTCTCCGGGATTCGAACCCAGTCCCTACGGCACCGCAGTCAGCGTCACCACTATACTGGTTGGGCGACATTTTAATCCATGTTTGGATCAATATTTTAAAAATTATTTGCTACATTTGTGTACAAAATGGATGGTCACTATGAAATGACACCTTATTCGTAATTCGAAATAATTACTCAGTAATAATGAAAGCATTTTGTAAGCTTAATTTAATTTGAACTAAACGTGACGAATATAAAGATATAATTACTATATTAGAGAGGTATGATTTTATGAAATACTTAACCATTTTTTTCTTGGTTATATGAAATCATAGACCCTATTTCTATAAACCAACAGCATGAAGTGCTTGCTTGTAACCATCGAACCATCTTCACTTGAGACTAGCCAGCTTCAAGCCTGCCAACGGCTCTACATCTCAAGGAATCATAACGATTATGAGAACACATTCTCACAGCAAACAGGCTAACTCTTTTTTGTTTTAAGGCAATATTCACAAAGCTGCAGACAAAAATCCTAGATCCTTAAACGGTCTCAATCCAGTAGCTCCACAAAATCTAACGCTAAACAACTTTTTTTTCTTTAATCGAATGTTGATATGCCACTCCCCGTCCTTCAAAATTTATAAAATGCAAATTTCATGAATTTTACAAGTAGCAATTTAGAATTATGTAGAGAGAGGAAACCATGTTTGTGATCTTAATTTTGGAGATGAGTATATTAAGTGAGGCATTAGCTTTACATGTTACTTTACTGTGATTCACAATTAAAAAGACAAGTCATCGATAGCCAATCATATTGTTTCAAATTGTACTTAGTCAAGCCCCCCTCCCCCATAATATGAAGAAAATTAGTTTCAGTGTATTGGATTCTTAAGAAACGAGGCTATCATTTCTAATATTGCGTTTTTGAAATAAAGAAGATAATTACCATGTATCATTCTGCAATCGACAATCGAATTATAAACCGAATTCTCTTAGCATAATTTCAACCTCAAGGAATTGAATACCTCCAAATGTGCCGTATACCTGGAATAAATAAAGATTAAGAGCCGTTCGATAAAAGATCAGCCTCTTCTACAGTGCGAAAGTAAAGCTCATTGTCAGATGGGGGATGGAAAAGCTACTTTGGACAACTGGTATTGCGTTACCCAGAGGCAACAACTCTGTTATTGCACAAAAATAACTTTTTCCTGCTTGATTACATTAAGATTCTATAGGGCTCAGAGACGTACTTGTCATTGAAAATATATAATTGTACATAAGGTACTACAATAAATTTCACCTTCTTGATATTTTGAGTATGCTTGGATCAAATTGATTTTATAAAGAAATTGCATAACATGAAGTTCACTCTGTAGCTTCATTAAAATTGAGATGGAAGATTTTAAAAATATGCTAGCTGAAAAGTCAGAAATTAGATCTCATTGAAAATTCTATTACTTAAAAACACAATACTGAAACTACATTTTAACTTCATTGTAATTTTTAGAGTATGTGTTTACAGAGAAATAAAATAATAAAAAATAAATATTATTTGACTCGATGATTTCATTAATTTTTGTTCGTAATTATCATCATTTAACGAATCAAAAGAATGGTAAAGATATTAGTAATATGTGTTACAAAGAAAAAACAACATATAAAATTTGTTTTGTTATAAAATTAAAAGGTACTTACGTATTAACGTGTCACCGTAGCCAAATTTGCTTAATGTGAATTGCGTCACTTTCCACCAAAATCTGATTCAAATAAAACACGTAAGAATCTGCTTTTGATCTCTTTTGCCGTTGTGATTTCATGGTGCAAAATGCGTCGCGTAAATTTGGGTGCGGTGACGTTATACGTAAGTATCATTTAAATTTACAAAGTTATGTAAATTATACTATCCTGATTAACAATGACTTTGCTACCTATCTGAACTCATTGAATTTCCTCGAAATTAGTATTTATTTGTTTAGTACATGCTTGGAATAAGCAAAGAAATAAACAATTCGGTACTTACGCATCATACCGTCGACCAATTTCATCAATCAAAAGACGTCGCCAAATGCCTCGCTATACAGCCAATTGTGGAAACTACTCACGCGCACATTCGAACACAACGATGGCAGCAAATGGCGACATTTTTGTTTTTTGAATTAGCAATGTCTTTTCATTTGGTGAAATTCTTCGGCGGTATAATTCGCAAGTACCGCTAATTTCTTTGGCTGTTTAAAATGAGTCTGGCACTCTTCCTAATTAGAATATTGCCCTTGTTTTGACATCACAAGTTCACAGAGAGCATTATATTATATTATAAGAACAGTTTTATATTACAATCAATATACATTCTTCTCTATATAAAATATATATTTCCCATTTTATGTTATATAATATCAATAGATTTTTTGACTTGACATTTTAAATTTGACATTGTAACGGATTCTTTTCGGTCTTCTACTAATCCTCTAGGGGGAAAATATTCTTTAACTGTGACTTTAGTTTAAAACCGCTTTCCGTACAGATGACTTGATTTTATGCAAACGTAACTAATGTTTAAGTGCCTGGTGTTGAGTATGTGAGTTAATGGTCGATCGTTAAGCGTAAAATATAAGCATTGGAATAGGTGAGCAGTGACTGAGTGGTCGCGCGTCTTGAGATTAGAAGTCAATGTAGAGTCCACCAGGAAGTGGTGAAGTAATCCACCTTCGAGCTATCGGGTTTCTAGAAGAATCATAACAAGGAGTTTCAATCCGCATGAGTAGTTTCGATAATCTAGTTATCCAATTACGAGTTAGGGTTTCATATTGCTACCAGAGTTAAGTTATAAAAATGTATTTCATAAAGGTTCTAAAGATAGAATAAAAGTAGTTATTCTTATGATCATGTCTCCTTCTCACACCCACGACCTTCGAGCCGCAACAACATTTTGTTCTTGATTTTTGTGAATGTGTCTATATTTCAAGAATATAGCATGATAAGCACAGATCAGATCATTCGTATGTGGTATAGATTCATGAGCTTATATTAATTTTGGAACATTCCTCTATATGAAAATACGTTCAGATTTTAATCCCATACTTTTAATGTCAAGTGAAGGTATAACTTTAAATACTTTAAGTGCAAATAGTGCCTTTTGTTTATGCAGCAGTGGCACTCACAAGGGAAGGGTGTTCCCGATTCCGAACCCCTCCAAAGCCCTTGATTTTTTTTGATTGATTATTGTCTTATGTTAATAGTACGTAAAATTTAATTAAGTATTTGTCTTTAATAATTGATTTTATTAATTAATGCTAAATATTTATTAAATAATTAATTTCTTACTGTTTTTGTTCCCGAAAATCGACAAAATCAAAAGAATATGTTGGGAGGCGTAATGGAGCATGATACGAGAATAGTGGACCTTCGACCCTGGATTCCTCCCTCCCCGCCTTGAAAAATTCATGTGTGTGCCACTGTATAATGTAGAATTAATTAACGCCCACTTTGATTTGAAATTTGAACGGAATCAATAATTTGAAGCTGTCTGAAAAATGAAATTGAATCAAACTTACTCAGCTTTTGATTTCAGCCAATCTGGATTCCTTTCTTGAGGCGACAAATCCGTGCAGTCCAATTTCAGACTCACGCTAGCTGCAAGTTGTTTTTCCAGCCACTGCATCAAACCGGAAGAGAAGTAAAATTTCCATTTCAGAATGAAATATTTTATTTTTTCTTAGAATAATTATGTTTTGGTTATGGGGCAGGACTCATAAATTAATTATTACCTCTTTTTCTTCCGCTTCCTGAGACTCTCTGGCAGCTGTAGGAAAAACACGGGGTGTGAAACTTACTGTTATGTGACCACTCTTTCTCGTGGGTGGTATTTGTTCCGCACGTTGTAGCAAATATTTCCTGCAAATCGTAAAATAAAGGAGATATTTATTTATTGGAAAGTGTAATATCACGAATAATATTGACTCAAGATTGTGTTGTAAAGTATTCTAATACAATGGAATACGTTTAAAGCGAAAACGTTTGACGAAATATCGGTTAACACGAAATAATACAGCGGTTCCGACAAACTATTATGTATTTTCATGCATTTTTTTCTCTTAACACGAAAATATTTCCCTTCTGGGAATGTACAAAATACGAAAAACACCAATTGAAATGGACTGTCCTACTGTATCATCGGAAAGATTCGTTGCAGTAGATGATGATAATGAGCACAGCCCCAAATAGGGCAGACAAAAACATTTTGGAATTTTTTCAAAGCTCAAAAAAATATATATCATCAGCTCCTGTTTCCACATCATCCGAAATGAGGAACGTCATGAAAAGTATACGCAGTTATTTAGACGCACATTCCAATGGTGAAATGAGTAACAAAATGGACGACATCGAACAAAAGCAAAAAAAAAAAAAAAAAAAACAATGCAAAGAAAAATATCAGATTATTTTTCAAAAATTAATAAATGTTTCGTTTTTCAAAAACTTGAAAATTTTGTATTACATTTCTTTTTAATGTGATTTAAAGTTAATTAATTAATGCGAATTAATTTCTTCTTGTGAATGTTTTTGTTTCATAGACTTTTATTAAATACATACATATATTCATATCTATGCAAATAAAATAAATCGTAATAAATTTAATTTTGTTGAATATATGCTATTTTCTTTTGTAATATCCTTTAATACGAAATTTTTTTTAACACGAAAACATATTTGAGTCCCCTCAGTTTACATGAATATTCAATTGAAGATCTATTTTAATCCCTTAACGATCACACACATAATTTTCAAAAAACAGTAAAAAAAAAAGGTCTCTATTGTTTATTCAAGAAAACTGTAAGAAAATAATTGCAGTTTAAAATTAACTGGCACAGAAAATAAACCAATTTTCTCTAGTAACGTTATAAGTACAACACTACTCTATCGAATATGTAAAATAAAAAAAATTCTTGATATAATAAAGAGATTTTTTTAGGCATTACTTTTGAATACTCTAGTTAAAAATATCACGGGTATGAGAAATAAATCTGAGCCCATATCTTTTTGACGAGTTTGACTTCATTTTGTTAAGTTAAGGATTATTAATGTTTGAAATATATTTTTATGAATATTTAACACAAAAACGTTTCCAAAATAAAAATATTAATTTGAAAGTCTCGGGAATATTTTAGGAAAATAACGAACTCATATTTGAAAAAATAGCTTTATGTGTGTGAAGGATATGTTTGATACTTTTCTTAATTTCTTTAACCAAAGCTACTCTTTTTTACTCCGGACACTTAATTTCACAATTGTTTCTGTTTTTTATGTTTTTGTTTTTATATTTATAATATAGAAAACATTTTCAACATTTCATATTTCTTCCACCCAAAAATATTTTCCGACTAATTGTTTTGAAGGATATTTATTAGTGTGTGATGCTTTCATTAACTATAATATTTATTTTTTTCTTTTTATTCTACCCTAGTTAATAATAGAATTAATTGCTGTATTCAAGGTGGAAATTTCAATTTTCTTTCGTTTAATTATTGAACTGTCGTAATTAAGGCTATTTTTTTCTTAATGGATTCTATGAGTTTCAGTCAATATTTCAATATGTGCATAATCAATACACACACATACACATGTCATGTTTTCGCTGGGATCAAGTATGTTTGTCTGGGATTTCTCTATGTGGTTGCAGTAGATTAATTGAAGAGACCCTGTTTAATTTAGCTCCACGTTTTATTGACGAACACAAAACAAAAAGCGAAGAGCAACACAAACACACGGACATATCACAATGATCACAAAGGCGTTATTTTTTTTATGTACCAGAGATCTCAGCTTTTACAGCACTGGTGGCCAACCCGCGGTCCGCCTTGGATAATTTTGCGGCTCTTGTGAGATTCTTTACAACTTTACAAAATACGATTATTTTATGCGGCATTTTTGTGTTTAGTGTAGTGTTTTGTAACAAATTAATTCCATTGTTGTTTCTATTTTATTACGTTCCTTCTGTTTTTATAGATACTTAGAAGTGGGCGGCATTGTATTACAGTTGTACCCAGCAGCATCACGCTTGTGTAATTCATGTAACTTTTATTTAAACTTACACCTGCGAATCATTCTTTTTGAAAACGAAATTTATCAAACACAAATCATTCTCAAACTTATCGGACGAAAACCTGCAACATCAATTACGATGTGCAAACACGCATTTAGGATCGACTTGAAAAACTAAGTAATATAATTGAGAAACTATGTCTATATAGATGAATCTATGTCCATCTATGTCTGTATAGATGAAAAATAATGAAAGAAATAATAATAGTTTATTCTGTTTTAAATTTTCACTCCAACAATTATTTGTGATGGGTCCAAATCTAATATAAAGATAAAAAATTTTATAGGCGACCCACGGGATTATAATGCTTTTCAGAAGTGGCCCGCAAGGTCATTTAGGATGGCCACCTCTGTTTTACACCTTTCCCTACCGAAAGCTTCTTAGATATTCAATAATCATATGATTTTCAGTATTTAATATGCTAATTTTCGATGGCTAATGTAATATTGCGTCATCTCATTTTGAAATGCGTCAACGTGACAGCTTTTAAGGAGAAAAAAACATGTTTAAAATGACATTTCCCGTTAGGCGAGGTAGAATAAAGAATTGATTATCAAGGGATGTCTTGTGGAGAGGATTCAAGACCATCATAAATTTAAAAAAAAAAAAACATCGATATATATATATATAATCACTTTATTTACACATTTATAAGTAAAGACCACATTTAAGTAAAATTATATCAGTGCTTATATCATCGATCGTACAATCTGCAATATATACTGAAGGGTAACAAACTGGAAATCATCTGTTTAAGTGTTATTCCCCGAAGTTTTTTTATCAGAAGAAATTAAATAGATCAATAATAATTTGTGATACTTGATCATGTATTTAGATGCATTAGATGCCTTTAATGTATTATTTTCTTTCAAAGAAAAACATAATCTCATCTATTCTAATATTCTATTTATGTTAAAAGCGATGAATTGAAAAACACGATTCAAGCACCACAACGAAATTTGTTTGAAGATTTGAAATGAAACAGAATTGAAAGGGATATAGTTAGCAATTTTTAGTAAAAATACCTTTTTTGTGCAATCATTTCAGCTTTCAGCTGTTCTTTTTTTCTTTTAATTTCAGCTGCAGCTTTTTTGTTTTCAAGCATTTTTTCCTTTTCAATCATTTTACGTTCAAATTCCTCCAACTGAAAAAACAAAGATACTTTTTTTTTTATATCGTGTATATTTTATCATTGGCGTATAACTAAATAATTTTTAAATTCGAAAAAAAAAAAAGTATACTAATGTACCTAAAATTTATTCAGTCAAACGATAATTTTTAAAATCCATTCTTACTTCCATTTGCTTGCGTACACTTTCTTTTTGAACATTCTGTTTTGTTTGTAACTTTTGTTCCAATGTTTCTTTTAAATACTTCTCGTGCTCTCCAAAGGCGGCTTCTCTTTGTTCCTTCCGATAGGATTCTAATTCTTGAGAGCAAAAGAATGATGAAAGACGAAATTATTTTAATCAATTAATTATCCTAAAACCGGTACATATATCAAAATATATATATTTTAATTCTTTTTAAGACTCGTTTTCAATCTTTAACCAAGATGAAATATTTTCCCCCCTTATATTTTATGATTTAGAAAAAAAAGGTAATAAATCTATATATATATATGTGTGTTGCCGGCGGCTGTTGCCAAACCACAAAATGGACTGAACCTTCCTCAAAGTTGAAGGAGGCCACGGCATGATCCCTCGTGTCCACGAACAAGTCACATTGTAGCATACAATATTGCTAAAAATAATAAATCTTCTTAGTGATGGTGAGTTCGTTAAACAATGCATACTTCAAGTTTGTGATGTTTTATGTCCAGACAAGAAAAATAATTTTGAGACTTTAAGCTTATCTTGAAAAACAGCGACTTCTAGAATCGAAGCTATCGATACAAATTTGACATCACAATTAGAGTCAAAGATTGGCCATTTTAAATTTTGCTCCATAGTTATGGAGGCAAGCACTAAAAAAAATGTGATACTGCTCAATCACACACGCAGAAGTCCTGGCGTCATGAAGGAAAGAGGAAATTCCCATGAGGATTAAGTAATACACTCGGTAAAAGCCCATGCAACGCCGGGCTAAGCAGAGGGAAAAGAAACCCGTACGACGGTCTAAAGAAGTCAAAGAAATTGCAAAAAAAAAAATATTGGAAGTGCTGATTTTGTGAAGGGAAGGAAACATTTATAAACTTCAGAAAACCCGTGCAACGCCGGGCACTGATTTACTGGCGCAGCTAGAATCAGTAATTATAGAAACTAAATGACCATTAATGTCATAATTACAGGAATTACTCGCATCGCGTGCGTACAAACATACACACAGAAATGCTGGGGTCATGAGGAAAAGAGAAAACTCGTGCAACGCCGGACCATGCAACTAGTTATTTATAAGAGGTGTTGATGAGAACTTTAAAATTACCGAGGAACTGATGTGTGTATGTGTTCTTTAAAGGCAACTTCAACGGGATGCGATATTTTTCATGAATTTCAGGAAAGGCTTTTAACTTTGAAAGTACCTGTAACAAATATATGTAATATTACGACTGATGGAGCATCAAATGTAGTAGGAAAAAAGTCTGGGGATTTCATGGACTCTTTAATCAAAACTACCCCGGAAACAATGTAGTTTTTCTACATTGTGTTATACATTAAGACGCTTTATGTAGATATGCATTGAATATGAAATCCGTGCTTGATGCAGTCGTGAAACTTGTAAATACTATTCAATCTCATGGGCTTATTCACAGGCAATTTTGAGATTTTCTTCAGTCTGGGCAATCTGAATACTCTGTGTGATGCCCTGTATTAAAGTAAGTAAGATGGCTTAGTGCAGAATGTGTTTTGGAGAGAGCTTGGCAGCTGAAAGACGACATTGTTTCGTTCTTCCATGAGAAGCAGCGTTCTGCGGAATGCGAAATGTTAGAAGATACAGAACGACTTTAGGACGCATATTTCACATATCTGTTGTTGTTGTTTCTTATCCCAGATGGTGTAGCTCTGCTACACCATTTCCATAAAACCAAAAATCTCCAAGAAATCCAGAAATATAATGATATTTCTTAAAACCTCGTCAAAAGTAAAACTCAAACAATTAAGAAAATGACTCGGGGAGACCTAATCAGCCTTGCATCTATGACACTCTGGAAAGACTTTCCAAAGTTCCATCACATATCTTCTTTGTCATAAGAGCAACTTCAATGTCAAGTTGCAAGAGAAAAATCAATTTATCGGCGATATCTAAGCCCATTTCAAAGTTCTTAAACTAAAACTGAATCTGTTTTCTGAGCAGCTAGCTAAGAACGTCTTATCTCATTTCCCGAGGTTAAATTCCATACCCTCAATAAATGAAAAGAAAAGCGTAAGAATTCTGAAAATGTCTTGAAAAAACTGCATTTTTCAAACTCAGATTTCAAGATTTCAGTGCCATTCAAACAGAATTGGATATTTTTACCATGCCTTTCAACGTAAATTGTGAAGCAATGAGGTCGAATTTGTAACTTGAATTGAGTTGCAATCTAACAATAATCTCAAGCAGTTGCTTCTAAATATGCCAAAGTTAGAGTTTTACAAATCATTATCGTAAGTAAGTTTCCGAAATTTAATATTTCACTCCCAGAAAATCAGTGCTATGTTTGCTTCATGTTATATATGGGAACAAGTGTTTTCAACTATGAGTCTTAGAAAGAATTATTTCAGAAGTAGACTGACAGATGAGCATTTAGCCTCGTTCCTTAGAATTAGTACATCTCACTTCGAACCTCAATGTAAAGAACTTTTAAAAATGAAATCGCAATTTCATTCATTTCATTAACATATTTAGATTGTTATACTTGTATATTGTTTTTAAAATTTTAGAAAAATTTATTCTGCCCCTCCAAACTTTTTTTTTCAGATTTTTAGCCGAAAAAACCTAAAAAGTTTGCACATCCCTGGTTTACACCATTTCCCTTCAAAATTTGTTGCTTATAAGAGTACTTTTCTGTTCCGAACCAGAAGTACATACCATTTGAAAAAAAAATCTAATTTTTCTCAATACAAACTAATAAAAAAATGTTCAGCCATTGAAAACAATTCATTAATTCAGGGTTTATTATTCGCTAAAATGGGGGATTTTGCCTTCCTTTTAATAAGGGAAAGAGAAAAATTGTTAAATCGCGAAATTCGTTAAATAGGGGTCCGACTGTAAATATATGTATATATATGAAAATAAATTAAAGTTCCAGAAATTGCTTGTTTATGGAATTTTTTCATATTTTAAGAACTCACTATTCTAAGCAGAGCTGTGTGTTTATTTTCATGAAAATTACTGCATTTTTTTCTATATGAAAATGTGTTCCAAGTTTTTGGTCTTTTTTTACATTTGACAAATACAACATAACGAACACTTTTACAATGTGTAAGTTAAATAATTTTAATACCACCAACGAATTAAATCATTTCAGAAGAAAAAGAAATAATACACACAGTTTTCAAACATGTCCATTTAAAGTTAAACAGTTTTTATATTGATTACAGCTTTAAAAATTAACTTAAATTGAATTAAAATCCCCATTCATTTGTTTAAGAATTAAATAAGTTTCACCTTATTTAATTATAAGACCATCTGAGAAAATTAGCATATTATACATGACATCAGAATCACTATAAAACGTATAAGTTAGTGTTTTAGGAAACCAATATTTAAGAATCCAAGATCCAGGTTCTGACTTCGTTGTGTCTGAAGATGCTGCGTTGTAGAGTTATTTGAGTGATAAGCGATAAAATTTTTATTATTTATAAGGATACTTATAAATCTGAAAGAAAAATAGTTAAGTTGATGAAGCGTTCTAAAACTCTGCCGTGTGCCGTGTCAAAATTATAAAAGGTCATTCAAACAAAACAATGTAATCTAAAAGGAAAAGGTTTTGACAACACGGGACGATCGGTACATTTTTCGATCATCATCTGAAAACGATCGGGAAATTTCCAAACATTACAACAAAAAAGGCATTAAGCATTCACACATCACAATTTAGAAATCTTAAATAAAATTCTAATAAAAAATATTTGAATCCAAAATTATTGAATTCCTTATCGAGATGAAGGATTGCTGAAAAATTGTCTCAGAACGACGAGTGTGGAAGCACGTTATATTTTGTGATGAAAATAAATTTAACCTTGACAGGCCACACAGAAGGTCACAAACATTATTGGAATGACTTCAGGAAGGAATTGAAAGAATGCTTTAATCGACAGATGAGAAAAAAGATCAGTAATAGTTTAGGAAGTCTTTTACTAATGATAAATTGTGCAATTTACAGCTAATTAATGTAGATAGTACCATTCATTACTGTATCTTACCTACCTGCTTCAGAATGAGATAATTTATTCCATAACTCTTCAACAGATTTTTGAAGTTCAAATGAAACACTGTCATGTCCTATTCTAGCGAAACTATTGTCAGGATTTATATCGCCAAATAAAAAACATTCCCACAAATATGGTGGAGAGCTTATCTACAATGTTCCAAGCAAAAGAAAATTGCAGTTAGTATTTTTATTTAAGATTTGAATAATTTGCAAAATAACTTTAAATTATAATAAAAATTGCGCGTCTCAGTTTAATTTTAGTAATAGAACAACAACAACAAAAAACATTTCTTTATTTTTAAATGTTAGTTTAAGGAAATGGGAGACATGACTATTTTAAATATTTGATTATAACTTCCTGTAAAATCCGGCGTATAACGCGAACCGGCATATAACGCGCACTTACACTTTCAAGCAGTATTTATTAATTTTTAAACATATTCGCCGTATTACGCAGCCCCCCTTTTTTACGCTGAAACCTGAACTGTATGAATGCAATCCTCTTATGTTTTGAAGTCAGTTATTCGAGATATTTTCTTATGCTTTTCTTTTAAAAAAAAAAAAATAGCATACTTCTAGAACTATAACTCCTTAAGCTTATAAAGTCCGTCATTTCTTTTAAATAAGCACTATTTTGATAAATGTAGAAGTCCTTTTTTTTTTTAATTTTTTAATTTTTTTATATTCATATCTTTGTTTACTTTTAAAGGTATCATTTTTATACTAGGCGTATAATGCGCACCCACATAAATTTCGATCTCATTTTTAGTGTTAAAAATGCGCGTTTTACGCCGGAGATTTTACGGTACATATCATAAAATACTTATTAAACATAAAAAAATTCGGAGGGAATAACATTGGAAACTTAATTTGCATGGAAAATACTATAACACTTGTTTGGTATTATAATATTGTTTCCTTTGCCCTCTCCTTTCGTTTTGGAACTTTTTTTAAAAATAGGATTCTTAGAATTTAAGAAAAATTGACGAATTACTATTAATTTTTTTAAAAAAAAAATTATAACAACTATTTAGATAATCGAAGACATTTAATATGAAAGAGAGATTCGAACAGAAAATCAACATAACTTCACATAATATAAAATTTCACTGTATTTCTGATTTTTAAAGAGTGACTAAAAAGTTGATCTTCATTTTAGTTGTCATTAAAGCAGTCAGGAAGCAGGTCCCCCTTTATTGGGGGAGGGAGGGCTCTTTCACAATGCAAAATTCATTTTTATTATACATTTTTTTTTTCAATACATGAAATTGTTTAAGAAATTGTTCATTCATTTTTCCCAAATAACAATTTTAACGAATATCACAGATTATTTAAAACACCTTAACTATAATATTTATCATAAAATTAATCACGTATATCGTTCAGATAAATTGTTTATGAAAAAAGAGACTTGTATTGCTTATATATATTAACTACTAATTTTTTTCATTAATAATAACGATTAATGAAGTATTGATATCTTTTCTTCGTTGATTATAAAATGAAGAATCATAAATTAAAAAGATTACTCATTCAAAAAATACATATTGCATATTTTACAAAAATAACTTACTTTCAAATATTTGCTCGTAATAAGAATTGTAGGTTTAATATCAACGCGGGAAGTAAGGGGAACAGTTATAAGAAGTTTATCTACAGATTCTTGCCATTCTGTATCTTTTTCTGTAATAATCAGAGGCATTTTGTTGCGAAACAAGCAAACTAAATATATAATGAAGTGTCTCTGCGATCTAAATGAAGTACGCAAAAGAAGTAATTTTTTTTTTATGTAATATTTTCTCAAAACACGTTTCGAAATTTGTACATTATTGTTACCATGGCAACGAAGGTAGTCAAGGTTACAGTGAAGAAAAATAAGCTTGCTCCTTTTCTATAAAAGATTCACTTAACACTCAAAACATAAAGACTTTTTTTAAAAAAATTGAACAGAACATTTATAAAATTAATTAGATTAGTCATTTTTATTTTAATTTTTAATTAATTTTTTGCTTTAAAAGATAGATGTGTACTGATTTCAGTGCTCAGTATTTAGTTTGGCTGCCATAATGAAATTCACAGCATGTTCTTCTAATAAGTTATAAGTTAGTTTAAAACTAATTTCCCTCTTTACGAATTATCAATACTGACAAAATACTGTTACCAAACGCTACTATAAGAACTGTTACTGACAGGTAGTCACCTGTAAAGAGTGAGATTGCACGGCGCATGTCTTCTGTAATAGGGTTGCACAACTCAATAGTTTTCTTCCAATATCAGCGAATTAGCAATAAGTAAAGATTCACCCTTGAATTTCAAAGTCGCAGACATATTAATCAATACTCAGAACGGGCTTAAGTGTAGAATAGGGGGCCTCTTGGCGAAGTCCATTTTTGGCGACAGGAATCGATCGCCGAGCAACTTAATTTAACGATAGGTGTTCGATAATTATCGAACACCTATCGTTTGTAAATCGTTAATTATAATTAACGATTTACAAAGTGGAATTTTGCAATGAAATAAAGAAATATTAATAAAGAATTAAAGTATAAAATTTGCTTAAAAAAGTTGCTTGGCGACCATTTCCGATCGCCTAAAAATTGACTTCGCCACAACGAGTTTCCTATTCTACACTTTAACACTCGGAATGCTTTCACACACAATAATCGTCTTGTTCGATTTGGTATCTTAATTTCATAAATTATAATTTTATTTTTCAAATCATCTGATTTACATACCAGTCAAGATATTCATTGCGTCGAATTGAATAGCTTTATTTCAAATTTTCCTTTTTAGTTTTATGTGTGTGACTTACACAATGCAATGTAACACATATACTTATTTTTATCTTTATCAAATGATCAAGTAAATATACAGCAAAATATATTTTAATATTACTTTTCGCATTTAAACCTGTTTCCAGATGCATTTGAATTATTTTGAATATTTCAAGCATGATCGTAATAGTAGAAACTACTGAAGATTGTGGAATATTTTTCTTCACAACAAATTGAATTAAAAATATTTTAAATGTGTACAGTTGTGTGTGCAGATGTGTAAAATGTTAAGCCTAAGATTTAAACTTAATATTTTGAGAAGTTTTGATTTCCCTTTTTATCCTTAAATTTGTGTGTGTTTAAATTAATACTACATATCACATACATGGTACTTGGAAATTCTCTAAATTATATATGGCATGAGAAACACTCATATATTTTATGGTTGTGAATATTCTAATTTTGTAGAGTGCAAATGTGATACTATAAAATATATAAAAAAAAAGAGTGATTTAAAAAATAATACTGATTTTCGGAAGTATCAAAACTGAAGGGCATTTTTCTCTCTGAAACAATGCCAAAAAGATAAGAGATGGCTTGAGCACATCGAGTATATATATATAAAAAAAATGTTGATCTCACAATTGTTTTGTGAAAATACATGTAATTTAGCCTTGGTCAGTTCTTGGATTTCTCTTTACATGTAAAGTATAAGATCAACTGATCAAAGATCATCAACTTGTAAAATAAAAATACTTAATTTTTTTTATATGAGTTTTTTTTTCAACATAAAAATCTATACACCGAGAATAAAGGGGGGGGGACTCTATTATTAACAAAACCCCAGCAGATGTTTTCAAATACAAGAATTAGTATTAATTTTCAATAACTTTTTTATCAATGGGCTAAATTCATGTGACGTCAAACTCATGATAACGACAATCACGTATTTCTAGCCAATCAGCTCAAAAACTCATGTGACGTCATAGTCAAACGATAAAAGCAATCACATTTTTCCAGCCAATCAGTTCATGCGATTCGTTGTTGGCAACTTTTGCTCTTTGCAGAAACTTTCTCTAAAAAAGCATATATTTGTAAACAATAATAACGCACATAGGTTTACAAAATGTATTTTATTTAAAAGTACTGCATAAAATAAGATTTTAATTTTAATTTTAAAAACTTTTTGAAGAAATTTTTTTATACAACATTTCAATATCTTTACACAAGTATGAAATTTGAAATTTTATCTAAGTTTTACAAATAAAACAAGTATAAGTTTAGTTTAATGTTTGTGTTGAATTCAATGGAGAACGCGTGCTCATTTTTATCATGTGACTGTCATGAATGGACTCAATTCATGACGTCACATGATAAAGACAATCACGTTCTCTCCATTGAATTCAAAACAAACATTAAACTAATAGTACTTGTTTTTCTATTTGTAAAACTCAGATAGAATTTCAAATTTCATATTTGGGTAAAGATGTTTAAATGTTAGGGGGAAAAAATTTCTTCAAAAAGATTTTTTTTAAATTAAAAAAAATCCTATTTTATGTTTATATTTTTAAATAAAATACATTTTGTATACATATGTACTTTTTAAGAGAAAGTTTCTGCAAAGAGCAAAACTTGGCAACACCGGAGCGCGTGAACTAATTAGCTGGAAACACTAGATAGTTTTTATCGTGTGACTATGACGTCGCATGAGTTTTTGAATTGATTGATTAGAATCACATGGCTTTCACTATCATGTGACTATGACGTCACATGAATTGAGCCCATTGGGTCCATTAAAGCAGGAAGTTGTCAATTAAATATCCGATTGATATATTACATCAACAAATAATATTATAGGACAAATGCATATTTAAGATGAACAAATGAATTCATAAAAAATCAACATACATAGTCCTTTCAAAATGATTAAAAAATCATTACTGATATATTGCAAGTGGAAAAAAATAATGAAAGTCAACAAATAAAAAATACATCCAGTAACCTTTTTTCTTTTATTTCTATATATAATGGGCTGCAGATTGGTGTTTTACCATTGCAGACCAAGTACATTCCCCGAAAGCTGGTATCTGTTTTTAGTGCGGCACCATATAAAGTGATACCAATCGCTGCAGGCAATTTTGACGCCCTGTTTCCTCCCTAGAGGAAGGCA
>BMAV01000294.1:331848-342873 GCA_019973955.1 Trichonephila inaurata madagascariensis
TATACGATCTATTTATAAGTAAATAAATATATTAAATTAGTCCACCATTAATTAGTAATATTTTAACTACTACTTTATATTGAAAAAAGATCCAGTACCCAGCGTCTGCGATAACTTAATGGTTATGAACAAGAACTCGTAGTCGGTGTGTCAAGGGTTCGGGACCCGGTACCACTGAAGACCAGCAATGTAGAGAGGCTGATGCATGTTAAATATGTGGCACGTTAATCTGTCATCCCAGCTCCGGTGTCGTCCTCGTCACTTGACGGAGGCTTAAAATTACGAGATCCGTCATCAGTAGCTCTCATGTTGTCTTAAAATATGATGTTAATAAACACTCACTTACTACACTTTATATTTTAACAATGTATTTGAAAAGGAGGAAAACTGTTTTTTCACCCCTAGTCATAATTTTCGAACACATGAAACATGCCTTTTCGGGCCTGTGATGTGGTGTGGAAATTTCGAGAGGAAGGTGTCAGCTCAAGTGTCATCCTCGTCACTTGACTGGGGTTCAAAATTACGTGGTCCATCCCAAAAGCCCTCGTGTCGCTCCATAGTGTAACGAAAAGTAAAATCAAATCAAAGTAAATAATGTATTTTTATCAGACAAAAATAGCACGGATTCGAGGCTGCGTATCATGGGTTCGAACCTAGTGATGCTGAAGATCCGCCGTGTAGAGGGGCTGATGCACATTCAATCTGTCGGGGCTCAAATGTTCCTCTGTTGATGTGGTGTGGAAGTTACGAGAGGGGGTGTCTCGTAACTTGACCAAGGTTCAAAATTACGAGGTCCGTTGCCAACAGTCGTAGTATAGCTGAATAGGGTGACGTTAGTATTCACTCACTCAGAAAAAAATAGATCGCAAATTAAAGGTCAAAGCCAACTGTCAACAATCTACGGCAGTGGTCTCCAACCCCCGGTCCGTGGATCAAATACTACCGGTCCTCACAAGAAACATTAAATTATTTCCCTTTTATTTACTGTGGTATATTTTTCTTGGATTCTGGCTACTTTTTATGAAAATCCCTTTATATTCCTTGTTAAATCACTTTATATTCATTTTTTGGTTTAGCTATCGTTTATTCTAAAGTCATGATTAAGTACAATTGAATTAAAATTATTAATTCAAAACCGTCTATAAAATACAACCTAAACGCGAGACCCCCCCCCCCCCTCCTTCAGTGGACCGCGGTAAATTTAACAAACATTGACTGGTGTTTTATTGTTGATGTTTGTTTGAACATTGTCTGATGTTTATAAGTGACGTACTCTCTTAAGTAACACGCTAGTTATTGTGGTGATGGACCTCTTAATTTTAAACCACGGTTAAGGGACGAGGATGATATCTGAGCTGGCACTCAGTTTTTCAAACTTCCGCACCGTATCCTTTTGATGACTTTCAGCATCAACCCTTCTTCTCGGTGAGTCTTAAGGTGCACCAACAGGGGCGTAGCTACCGCCATATCAGACGTATCAATGATACGGGCCCCCCAAGCCCAACACGTGTAAGCAAAAAATCGTAATCTATGAAGAGGCCCAAAAGAAGGCCCCCAAGGAATCTTCGATACAGGGCCCACTCGACTAGCTACGCCAGTGTGCACCAGTGAGCACTTTAACCCAACAAGATGACTATTGGTGACGGACCTCGTAATTTTAAACCTCTATTAAGCGACGAGAATGGCACCTGAGCTGGTAGGCCCTCTCCAAATTATCATCTCATACCACCATGAGCCAGAACAGATTTTAAGTACATCAGTCCCTCTAGACGGAGGGGGGCGGGGGAGGATCTTCATTGGCACTAGGGCTCGACCTCGTGACCCTGGCCTCTAGGCTATCGCAGCCACATGATGTTTTGAAATCATATGAATTACATTCAAAAAAATTCCATTGCTTTCCATAAATACTGTATTATTTCTTCAGTTAAAGGTATTGTTATGCTGGTTAAATTTAAAAACACACACACACACACATACAGAAATATACATTGTAAAAGATAAATGCACTATATAAAGTAGTTATTTTAATTGCTTTATAAATAAAGTCGTTCGCCTGAACATAGAAATAGAAATGATTACAATTTCAGAAACACAAAATGATTTATTCTATAGTTCGAACTTTACAAACTGAAGAATTAAAAAAGATTCATAATAAAGCTTCATAATAAAGATTCATAATAATTCATAATTCATTTTTCTTTCCTCAGAAATCTTTAATTCTGTCTTATTTTTAACTAGCCTAAATTTCAATCTTAATTGCTTCATTAACAAAATTAAATTTACGAAATAAGATTTAAATTTAAAGTTTGAAAAAATCAGAATAATTAGTCTGAAATTTATTTGAATTAGGTTGAAGAAAGTTGCTTTCGTTTAAATAATTCACACAAGCATTTACAACGAGGTACTCTTTTAAAGCCCGATGATGCAATAAAATTTGCACATTTTCTGGAACTACAAAAAGGTGATAAAGCAATGAGAGTCAATAAACTCCGCATTAAATACGCACCAATGAGAAACAAGCTTCTTTTCGAAATAAGACGAAATAAATACCAACGATCAATGAGGAGGAATGGCGGTAAAGAAAAGGCGAAATGTCAGGTTGCTTTCACCTCAGACATTACTCATCCACATGCTCAAAAGAAAGCATCTTGTTTCTTATTGGTGCAGGTGTAATAAAGATTTCTTAGGGCTGTCGGTTTTGGCGCTTTAGCGTCTTTTTTATGCTTTAGTAATTCATTGAAAGTACAAAATATAAACATTATACACATAAATCTTTTAATTTATTTTTATTTTCCTAAATTCTAAATATTTTTCATGAATTTAATTTCGTTGTAGAAACGTTTTTTATTTGAGCTAAGTAAAAAGAGGTAGAAATTTTTAAAAACATTAATAATGTATAGAAGATTTATTATGAATATAACTTTTGCTTAAAATAGTCTTAAAATTGAATGACATTATACTTATATGAAATTGAATCCCCCGTAAAGTATATATTGAAAAAAAAATTAACATTAAAAAACTATAATTATTAACACAATTTCTGTTATATAACTATACGATTTGTTTTTTACGTGAATAACTTATTTATTCACACATTTTAATCTAATTCTTCGAATACACTATTTTCTTTTAATTTTAGAATTAATTACGTATTTACTTAGTTCTTATAGCATAAAATTTATTAATAAATGATTAGATATTCTTATTTTGTTCTTAAGTTTTTATAATTCTTTGACTTTTATGTAGTACAATAAAAATTCTTGATTCTTGCAGTTGTATATAAAATACTTTCTAAAATATTTTTGTAAGCGAAATTTTTCTTTTCATTTTTAATAGTTCATAAATGTACCTCTGATACTAAAAAGTAATTAAGCTATATAAACCATGACATCTTTGTTGCACTGTGACGGACCGTTTCAAAGCAGACCGTTACGTCACACAAGTTATAGAGCCTGTAAATGCCTTATCACACACGCATATTTGGAATAACCCTTTCGGGAAATTTTTCTAGAAGCTGCGAAAGTGAAAGGTTGCCATAAACAAAACGATAACGTCTGACGTCAGCCGCATCATATCTTCACATTGAAAAATTACTCGCCAAATTTTCTGCTTCGGAAAACGAACAACCAAGGTTATTTCTTCTATTTCGCTTGCACTTTTGTTGACTGTCGTAAACAGAATTGCAGCACCATTCTGTTTAAAATACTACACGCCATTTCTGATGCGTTTGATGAAGCCGAGGCTAATATCTTTACCGCCGTCTTGTTTATGACGTAAGGAGCTGAAGAATACCACTGTCTAAAATTTCAAACAATTTTTTTTTCGAGCAATTCTTTTAGCTCACTGAGAGAAAGTTGTTCGGAGCTATTGCTATGGCAACTAAATAAAAATTTCTCAGAATGGTTGCTTCCAAGGAAAATTGCTCCAAATACTCATAAGAGTGATAAGGCCTTTTTTCTGCCCTTTTTGCAGGGTGCACCCTACTCGGTATTCCAACAAGACAATGCTGGGCCGCATGTCACACGGCGAACTCTTAACAGCCTGACTGGATTTGACATCCTTCTTGACCGACAAACTCTGCAGATTTGAAACTTATTGAACACCTGTGGGATCTCATTGGACGTGACATGAACCGAGGATCCCTAGCGCAAGCCATGATTGATCTGCGCACAGCAGTAGATGTGGCTTGGCAACGGTTACCTCAAGCAACCATCAACGGACTAATTGAAAGAATGCTTCTTCGGATTGAGGCCTGTATAGCTGCCCAAGGGTGGCCACATTAGGTTTATAATGAATTTATTTGTCTTTTTTAATCATTTGCATAATCACTTCACCACTATCGCTCCTGATCTTAAGTTTATTGTTTAAATTTGTTTTAGAAATGTGTAAGCCAGATTACGCAATAGTGTTGTATTCCTTTTTGCCACTCAAGTTTGGGCATATGGTTCATCTGTGCCTCATTCTTCCCTTTAAGAAGTCATAACAAGTTGAACAGTTTTCCAGAAAATCCTCTCTCATCATTTTTAAATTCTGAAATCTTTTTTCTGTGCTTTTGTTTAAGAATAGTTTTTCACTTGAAGAGCTTGAAAGATGTTTAAAGAAATGATTTCTCCGAAGAAGTTTCCGGTGATCAAATGAAAAAAGTTTATAATATTGACTGTTTTGGACTTCCTTTGTGTTCTCAGTGATCTAGTGGTCATCGCCATAGACTCGTGGCCAGCGTAGCATAAGTTCGAGCCCTAATACCACTCAAGACCCATCGTATAGAGGTGCATTAAATGTGGCGAGACTCAAAGTCCACCCGTTGACGTGGTGTGGAACTTCGGAGAGGGAGGTGCCAGCTCAGGTGTCGTCCTCGTCACTTGACCATGGTTCAAAATTGGGAGGTCCGTGCTTCTAGTTGCTTTATAGTGCGACATAAATAAACACTCCCATACTTTTAACTCCTTTTGCAGTCTAACACAACCATTTTAAAGGAAAAAAATATGTGTCCCGTTTCCTGCGCCGTTGAATATTGTTTTCATTTCAAAACGGTTCTCTTTCACTCTGAAATTCCATTCATAATTACATTCGCATTCATTAATATTTCATAATTTTATTTGATTGCATTCATGAATAAAGAAATATTCTCATTACCTTAAAAACATTTCGTTATTAAGCTTTTATATTAGTAAAATAGCTTAAAAAGAAAATATAATTAGTGAATGTAGAGCATTGGAAGTCATTTATTGAATCAGCTACGGCAAGTCCAGGATGGGTTTTATGAAAGTTGTCCTTAGCGTAATTATCATTTATTATTTGGTTTAAATTACACAAGGTTAATAAACATCGTATAAAAAAAAGGTAAACGAAATAAATGAACGAATTTTCTTTTTCTTTCCATGCGCACGCAACGAGCACTTAGCTTATATTAAAGGGTCATCTGCTTAGGCTGGTCACTAAAGGCACCTCTACTGCTTGAGGTAGAAGGTATAGAATTAATATGACATGAATCAGTAAACACTCAAATGTTTTAGCATTTTTTACTGGATTCGTTCAAATATATTACAATAATATATCTCATTCATTATGTAAATAATTTGTATAATGATATTTAAGTAGCTATTTATTTTAGATGTACGTTTTTAATTTGGTAAATTACCTTAAAAGTAAAAAACTGCAAGCCCTCTCACCTTTTAGAATTGCAACTGTTGCTGGTGCCTCGAAAATTCGCCACAGAGCTTTAAATAACAGTCACTTCACTGAGCAAAAGAACAATGGAAGAGAAAATGAGAAATATACAATACAATACTTTTAAAAATAAATTCAGGTTGATTTAATCGAACCTCAATTAGATTATTCCTATTTGTTCTTATCTGATTGTACTGTTTTAATAGTACAAATTCATTTTAGTACTACATTCGAAAATATTAACTCTGTTGTTTGATAAAAACAATTTTAATGGATTTTTAAATTATCGTTAGGAATTGTTTAAATAAATTATCGTAATGTGGACGAGGGAATTTTATCTACAAAGTCAGGTATGATATCTTTTAATTTGGAGGTAACCATGTTCGCTCAATGCGCCTTCGTAGAACCCGGGTCCCAATAAGCCATCCTTCCAGATACTGCACCATACGCATTTGGTGTCCGGTGGATAGGCCCCATGAGAGATTTTCCATCGGTCAGTAGGTCGTGTGTCGACTTAATAATCGGGATGCTGAAACAGTGTCGTATACAAATGTACATAGTGAGCAAGGGTGAACTTTTCGAACATATACTCGACATTAACTTGCTATCACTGTGTGATGGTTTGCCTTCACGATTTTTTGGTGTGTGGTGTCATCAAAGTGTATCGACGTAAATACGTATTTTATATAATAATTTGTGCGTATTTTATCATACCTGTTACCAGTAGTATAACGAAGAATGTTAGGACCCTCCCCCCTTGCAAAGTCAGGTTTCGGGCCCCAAGCAGAATTTTACAAAGGGTACGTACTTAGTACCAATCAAACTTTGGGCCCCACCCCGATGTGGAGGCTGTGGAAGTGTATGTTACGCCCCTGCCTGCTGTGACGGGCTCACGCGTCTTTTTTGTAACATAACCTCTGGGTTCTTTGACGGCCAAGATTAATGGCAAATCTTTTCCAACCCAAATCCAAGAAGTGAAACGAAGGTATAGATGCAAATAAGATAGCCTTTAAAAGGACAGAAGTTTTAGTAAACGGGATGGCAATTTAGAGAAAGTTCAGTGTGGAAAAGGTAGAAGTGTAATTTGACGGCCTATCATAAAGTTACCAAGATTTCTAGCCATTACTACAAGGTGCATACCATTGCACGCGCGCCCAGGAGCTTCGTACCGTGATAGAACCTTAGCTTGAATTAAGGTAGGACTGATTATTTGATATTAGGACTTGTAATATTATCAGAATTGAAAGTAGGCGGATAATATAATTATTTAGATAAGTGATCTAAGTTACGCGATCCGGTTTAACATTTGCTGTGTGTTTGATTTATTCTCACTTAATATAAGTTTATCTAATTTATTAGAAATTTAAGTTATATTCTTAATAAAGTCATATTAAGAATTTTAAAATTTCTATTCAATTCAACAATCCCACACCTCTAATTCACGCTGACAATCAAATATATGGTCACCATATAACGACCATATCACACTGTTACCATTCTTTTCAAACGTTTACATAAAATGGAGTAGTTTGATTTTGTGATTTTAGAGGAGAAAACACATTATAGATAGAATGGTTTTAGTAAAAAATATTGGCCGTGAAGAACAAATATAAGTCCTTTACTAACGGATATGACTTCCCCTCATTAGAATAGTTGTGTAGCGCATTCTGCTCATACTCAATACCAAGTAATTCAACAGTTCTTGAGGTAAGAGTTGCCCTTCTTCAAGGAACGTCTTATTCAGCTGTCTAGTATTATCCGGAGGATGCGATCTTGCTGTCCGGCATCTCCCCAAAGCATCTCACACATGTTCGATGGGATTTAAATCAAACGAGCATTCCATTCTTCAGATATCCTCACTCTTTAGACGCTCCTCAACAACACAGGGCGTGTATTGTTGACCCCCCAGAATAAAGTCTTTATCAATGGCCCTTGGGAACAAACGCATTTGTAGGAGGAATTCCATCGCAATAATGATTTTCAACTGTCAGAACCATGAAGCTCCATTCAACCATGCAAAAAAATTCCCCCCCTCAAAAGCACTCCAATACCACCTGAATGGTCTCTTTAATATGTTAGGGGAATGAAATTCCATAGCAACGCGCGGACTCTGAAAATCGTGGCTCAGATTGAAACGAAAAACAGAAAGTGACTCCATTCATGAAATGTCCAGTCTTTGTGTTCTTGACATCACTGTAAGCAATGCCACCACTGGGCTGCTGTCAATAGTACACAGCACTCTGGACGTTTGAAATATGCCACCTTTATGCAGGCGTCTCGCTGAGTAAACCGTGATATCTGTCGTCTGGTTGCCGTGTGCAGCTGCAAAGCAATGTTTCCCGATGTCTGGTTCCGGTTTCTTTTCGTCTACTTATTTTACGGGAACTCTTAAGGAAATGATCCAAGGTAGTCAAACAGAGCAAGTATCTTTCAAACAGGCAGCCATCCATTAATTTCATACTTCTGGATGTATCACAAGCAATGATGTAATTGAGAGTTAGAAATAATTGTTGCGCGATTCTTTCACTACATTAAAAAGTCGGAAATACAAACACCATACAATCCAGTGTACAACGAGCATCTTTTTTTTTTTTTTTTTTTTTTTACGGAGACACTTGAAATGTACGTGCACAATAAAGTCATTTACTGGAGGTATTATTCCAAGTATGGTCCTGTGGTTTGATCTTCCTGAAATCATTTTACTACATAAATTAGTGAAGACCCTGAGTGGTGTAGTCATAAAAACATAAAGAAAAATCGAAATGGAATACAGAAGAATTAAAAGTATTCTTATATTAGAAAGAGGAAGGAAAAAAATACTTGAATATTAAAAAAAAGCATAAGATAGATTACTCAATAGAGGCCCGGTGGTCGAGTGGTAGCATATCCAGCTTCCACACCACAGGTCCGGGCTCTACTCCCAGGCTGGGCAAGGTCAATTCAACCTTTCATCCCTATGACAAGAGGTCGATAAATGAGTACTAAGCTTGCTTGGGGACTTAAACACTGGGGGTTTCGCTTCAGACATCTGCTCGTGCACCTCAGCACCTAATGGTCAGGTATACTGGGATGGGCCCAGTAGGCCATGGCTCTCATGGGCTGTTGCGCCACTGAGTTTGAGTTTATTATTCCAAGCCTTATAAAAAATAGTATACTTATAGAACTAGAACCCTTTTTAAGTTCATAAGGAATGTGTGTCAATTCTTTTAAATAAACAGTATTTCGATTTATGTAGAAGTTTAATTTTTTTCTACGCTCATCTTTTTAATTTATTTTTAAAGCTCTCATTTTTATACCCGGAGTATAACGCGCACCCTTACATTTTGATCTGATTTTTTGTGTTAAAAGTGCGCGTTATACACCAGATTTTACGGTATACTTTTTAAAGAGAAAGCATTAAAATGGGAATTTTTACTATTGTCTCGAAATGACTTTTCATTTAAAAATTTTGGAGCAGTCTTAAAAGAACATTTTAAAAGTAGTTAAATAAATTAAGATATTTGAGACCTGTAGATATATTAAACAATATAAAAAAACAGCTCCTTTACATACTTAATTCTTTTTTTGGAAAAGTAACATTTTCAATTTTCTATAAAAAAATCATATTTTTTTTTAATTTTGGGAATCCTGCAGTTTAAACATAAAATAGAAAATTATGAGAACAGTATCGAATAAATGTACATACTTCTTTGAAGTTTTTCCCTCGTACCTTCTTTATTATTACACATATTTTACTATAAAACTATTTTTTACACGTACTATAACACGTGTTTTATATACGAGGGTTGGGCATAAGCCATGGGAACTATTTTTTTTCTTGTAGATATATCAAAGAATCACAAACGTATATGTGTCGTGTGGAAGTTCTGCAGACACAGTGTGTATGCAGAACAACAGATGGCTCTGTGATAGCTGATAGGGCTGTAAAATCAGTCAGTTGGTAAGTGTCGTGTGAGATGGAAGTAACCCGTGTTGAGCAGCACGCTGACATCAAAATAGGCGTTCTCCGAGGGAGAAAAGCGATGGAATGTCACAGTGAATTAGTGAAAGTCCTTGGGAATAATGTCCTATTATACCGTACTGTAACACGGTGGATAGGAAAGTTTCAGCAAGGACGTGTGTCAACCAGTGATGAGCAACATTCGGGAGGATCGGTCAGTGGGCGGATCGACTTGACACGTGCCGTCATCGAGCAGCTCATGGATGAAGATAGACGATGGACGCTACTGGAGTTAGAGAGAGGACAAGTGGCATCGAGAAACGCACCATCCCCAGGATATTGCGAAATGAGCTACACCTACGCAAAATCGCAGCGCGTTGGGTACCGCATGCACTGACGGAAGTTCAAAGGTGATACTGCTATGCAATATGCTCCAACCACTTTGTACGCTGTCAACAGGACGGCAATCAATTCTTGTCACGAATAATCACCTTCGATGAATTTTGGGCCAGGGCATACGAACCAGAACTGAAATGTCAGTCCACGGAGTGGTGACATGCTTGATCACCAAGGAGGCAGAGGGTCTGTCAGAATCCTGCACCAGTCAAATTGATGGTCCTCGTCGCGTATGATGTCAGGGGTGTCACTGTTTGCCCCTTTGTTCCTCATGGCACTTGGTTCCTCAAGCAAGTGACCGCACAGTACTACAGGGACTTCCTGGTGTGACATGTACAACGTGGCGTTCGGGACAAACGTCCGGATCTTGTGGACAATGCAATAATACTCCACGACAATGCCACATAAATCAAAGTGTGTACGTCAGCTACTCCGACGTTGGGAATGGAAGGAATTGGAGTACCCACCGTACTCTCCCGACACATCACCCTATGACTTTGATCTCATTCCCAAGGTTAAGAAACCAATACGTGGTAGGAGGTTTGCAACACGAGAAGACGTTGCTAATGCTGTGCGCCAACAGGTGACCCCATTTACACATGATGCGGCAAATGCTGAGGCTGATGATATTCAACGCCTCTCTCATCGTTGACAGCGTGTGGGGACAGTAGCGGGGGACTACATTGAGGGTCTTTAGGCCCAGATTTGTCATGTCAATATGTGAACTGTGTTGTCAATCTTTTGCCCCGTGAAGGCCATATTGTCCTGTATAATACCGTAAAAAATTAGTGTTTTACTATATTTCAGTGCTATTCATTGTCCACACATATAGTTAATACCTTGTCCTTTCGTCTGTATATGTCACATTTTCCAACCGGACTGGTATGTTCAAGAAAAAAAAATAGTTGCCATGTCTTTTGCCCCAACCTTCGTATATTTTTCATTTTTTATATTCTCTGTTAAACTATTTTTGACTGTTTACGTTAAATGTATATTATATTTTGAAAATGAAAAAAAAA
>BMAV01000294.1:342973-401213 GCA_019973955.1 Trichonephila inaurata madagascariensis
CGTTAAAAAAATTTTTTTTCCCCCATTTTTTAAAAAAATTTGGGTTTTTTTTTAAAAAAAATATGAAGAAACTTTTTTAACTTTTTTTTTTCTTATATTTTATTCCTTCAATAATTTCCCTTGAATCGAATAATGCACGCATTTTCAATTTTTATAAGCAGCTTTCGATTTATTGAAGAAATTTTTTACAGAAAGAAAACATCTTATTATTTGCACATAATTCTTCCTAAATATATTTTTTTTTAAAATTTCAACACAGCAAATTTTATGAGGATATGTTTGATCATAAAATTTACTATTGCAATTATATTATCAATTACTATTACTTACAAATAAATTACTATTTTCTTGAATAATTTTATTTACATTCTTAGACTTGTTTCAAGCTTATAATATTTCAATCAATATTTAATGATGGAAATCATCAATCAATCAATCAATTTAATGATAGGAAATGTTATCACTGCGTATGGTTTTATCAGGAGGAGGATACCGAAGAGAGTAATTCATTCTCTAACTCCCACACCACAACCCATTCACAATAGGGTTGATAACAGTAAAATTCAATTGATCGATGAATTATAAGCCTTCATATTCTGTTTTTTACAAATCTATTTATGCAGATACGAATGCAATTTTGATGTTATTCATAAAATTGTGATTATCTTCACAATCGATATATTCTGGGAATATTAATAAAGAGTTCAAAAGCTACACATTGTTTCCAAATCCATAAAATGTAGGTACTTGTGTTTCGTAGTTTATTCTTTCTCAAATTTATTATTCAAATGAGCGGCAGTGTCCTTCTTTAATTGTTAAAAATATTTTTAAAAATATTTTATTGTTTTGTAGAGAATGAATTTTGTGTAACTTGTGATTAATTAAAATTTTAAAATGTATTGCTTGTGTGTTGGGACAGCCAGGGCGTCTTAAGGCATGTGCCAACTGGGCCCGGATCCAAGGCCTCGGACGTAAAGGGGGACTCGTCTCGTTCTCGACAGAGCTGTCATAAGATCAAATTTCGAATAATTTCAATGGTCGAAAGTAATTTCCATTTGTATTCACCAAAAAACTGGGAATTTTGGATGATTTTTCAACTGGCTACATGTGATGACCGTTATCCCCGCAGAAGTCTAGGCCTATCACCATATGCAATCATTACTCATTCAGTCAAAAGGCGGCAGTCATTCGAGCTGGTTTGCACGATTGTAAATCATACACATTTATTTGTTTCGGGTTATTGTTTGTGCGAGTATTTGACAACGTATGCTATTTACTGTTTATTTCTAAGGGTCCTAGGTGGAGGCTACATTTGTGTTGAGGCTCAGGGTCTACTTTTGAGTAGTGGTCCAGGGCTTCAAGAAGTCTTAAGATGTCCCTGGGTACAGCTGTATAAAAATTCAAAGTTGCCATAGTTTCAAGCTCTTAGATTATTATTGTCAAAATTTTATGCAGGGATAATTGTGCTTCACAGTGGGAAAAATCGCTATTGGAGCTTGTTAGAAGCAGGACGTCTTTACAATCGCTTTGGAACACTAAGAGAAAGAACACTTCAAGACAATTGAACACAGATGTTATTGAATTCCATTTATTCAGTTCTTTTGAATAAAGATAAAAAAAAATATTAATTAAAATAATCATTTTAATTCTATGATTTCAAATAAAACTTTTACTTCAATCCAGATGATAAGGCTTTAATTTTCCATCACATTTAGAAGGAAGAAATTTCCCATTTGTAGTTACCCGCTACAACATCCTTTATCGATGCTTACAAAAACTAACTCCTGGGAAGGCAAGAACTGACCCCCTAGAGGAGACCCCATAGAGCGGTATACTCTTTCCATTGCATAACTTGCCCGTCATGCAAGGAAAACAAATACTCCATTAGAGCTGATAAGATCTTTATCCAATTGTTTCATCCGCTCACTATATGCGTTTCTCATGTCACTAGAGGAAAGTTTTTTCTTCCAACAAATGGTGATTTCCGGTTTTTGGTTTGCGCCTCAGGAATACGGGATAACCTAGATAATAATTGATATATCCTAGATAAACAAAATACTGATTAAAAGAAAAGAAATCTGCCCATAAATATCCATTAGTAATACATTTAAAACTAAGCAGTTAAATATATAATACAGGCGGGAAAGTTTAATAAGTAAAAAAAAAAATTAAGATATTGCTTTTTTAAATGCTTATTACTCTAAATCAGCGGTACTCAACCTGCGGCCTGCATGGGGCCCACCGGACCTTTCTCAGAGTGGCCAGTTGCACTAACTAATTCATTTATTTAAGAACAAAGTTTTAAAAATTTATCGAGAAATTCTTTCAATTAAGCAATCAAATATAACAATTTTGCAATCAATGTCATACTGTAATCCTCTTTTTTCGTAATTTTAAAGGTTATCGAGAACAATTAACAGTAGAGGAGTGACCATTGTATGAGTGAAACTAATTTTTAACTAACTCCCGTGTCTTCCAAGCGAAAAATATCTAAAGAAGACTTGTTGTTTCAAAACGATTGGGATCTTAACTATTTCGTAGAGAAAAACAAACATGGGTCAACAACTTTTTTGATTTTTAGGGAAAATGTTACATTTAAAAGATATAATTTTTCTCGTCACTTTGCCACTAAGCATAAATCTTTTAATGGTTCTTTTTCTTGAGAATCTCTTTCAAGACGAGATAAATTGGCATCTTTTGCAACAGCAGCAACCTTAAAAAACCTTTGCAACAGCAGCAAAATGTTTTGTCGGTGGTAATGTTACAAAATTTAGAGGTGACAAAAGGATCCTATAAAATTTGTTACATTATAAATATTAATAAACATATAAAATTGTTAAGGATAAACATATGAATTGATACAGAAATTATTAGAATGTTTCTTAAATGCTTCCGGAATACACTTCGAGAAATTCAGTTATTTGTTCAGATATTTTTCTTAGTAAAATCAAAAAGTATTTGAATAAAATTGGAACAAAAAGGCGCAAGCAAGTCTGAACTAATTTTAAGCAAATAATGCTGATTTCAGTCTGGAATTCAGTAAAAACTCTTTGCTACCATCCTGCCCTTGATAAATTTATATCTGAAACAAAAATAAATGTGGCTTTATCAGAAAAAAAAATCAAATTATCATTGCAGTTTTGTTTTTATGATAGTAGAATACAAACAAGGGGCTTGGAAACATTGATAAAGGAAATAGAAATTGCCCATAACTGGGAAAAAACATATAAAACCTATTTTTTTGTGAGTAGAGTTTACAATCGTTTTAGAATTAAAATCGAAATCATGAATTTTAATGAATTTCCACATTTTAAATGTTTTTGATATTATAATATCCCCCTCCCCATTAACCCTCATGTTGCGGCCCGTGTGAAATAGCTACCATACGTATGTGGCCCGACGGGAAAAAAGGTGGAGTATTCCTGTGCTCTAAATTGTGTTACCATTCGCGACTTGTATATTGTACTATAACAATTTTGAAACACTACTATTTTTTTTTTAAATTTAAAATACACATTAAGCATGTACTTAAATCCATCATTTGGAAAATAGTTATTTTTAAAATTAACACTTTACCTTTTTCATAAGAATCCGGGCATGCGATATGAATAGATTCATACCGTAGAAGAAATGAAACATTTGGCATCATATTCAAAGGGGCGTGAGACGTCTATGTAAGCCAGAGAATGATTTAGCTCTGTAACCCTGAAAAAGACCATTTCCTGTTTGTTTCCCCCTCTTTGGAGGAGTCGCTCTTTCTTGAATGACTATGAGCGAGGAGGATTGTATTTCATTCTCTCTGTAACGACTTCATGTAATTGTTATTCTCTTGTGCGTATTGTAAACAAAAAGTTAATCATTTAAAGCAAGATGCCTTGGTACAGAATACAAGTATACAAGCTACAAAAACTGTCCAAAATCAAAGACAGTTGTACACAGCAAAGCGAAGAACAAGAAGGTACATCAGATACTACTTCAACGGAAAAATATGTTGTTTCATCTTCAAACCCGGAATATGTGCCTATGATTTCTTTAGACCCAGATTATGTGCCTAACGCTTCAAGCTCAGAAAATGCCTCTAGTATATCTTCAGTCTTAAGGCATGTGCCCATGATTTCTTCATATCTAGACTATGTACCTGCAGATTCTTCAGCCCCGGGATGTGAAGCGTCTGTTTCATCGGACCCAAAATGTATACCTTCCACTTCTTCAGACCCTGGAAATATTCCTTCGGTTTCTTCAGAATCGGGATGTGTGTCTACGGTTTCCTCAGGCCCAGAATGTGTATCCACGGTTTCCTCAGGCCCAGAACGTGTTTCCTCGGTTTCTTCAGGTCCAAAATGTGTGTCCTCAGTTTCTTCAGGCCCAGAATGTGTATCCTCAGTTTCTTCAGGCCCAGAATGTACACCCTCTACTTCTTCAAGTTCACAGTATGTACCCATCCGTCCTGCTTACCCAAAATATGTGCCTATCCTTCCTTCTGCCCCAAAATATGTGTCTGTCATACCTTCAAACCAAATGTACATCCCAAACATTTCTTCAAATCAAATATGTTTGCCTAATATGCCTCCAAATCAAATATATATGCCTAACATACCTTTTAATCATATGTATATGCCTAACATTTCTTCAAATCAAATGTATATGACAAGCTATATTTCAAACCCAGAAAGTGTTCGTAATATATCTCAGAATCTTACATATATACCTAATTTTCCTTCAAACCCAGAATTTGTCAATAATCATTCTACAAATCAAATGCAGCATACATCTTACATTTATCCTAATCCAGAAAGTATTCCTAACATGTCTTCGAATTCAATGTATGTGCCTGCTTCTTCAAACCCAGAATGTGAAAATGATCATTCTTCAAGCCAAGAGCAGAATTCACCCAACATTCATTCAAATCCAGAATGTGAAAATGATAATTTTTCAAGCCAAGAGCAGCATGCACCTGACATTCCTTCTAATCCAGAAAGTGTACCTGACATTTCTTCCACAGATCAAGTCTATGAAGCAGAAACATTTTCATCAAATGAAGAATCTAAATTTGAATCTTCTTCATATTATAAACCAAATTTAGTTTGTGGTAACTGTAACAGACAGTTTAAACGTGTAAAGCGTTATCAGAATCATATTGAAGCTGCTCCTTGTAAGGAAACCATTTTTTCTTGTAGTGACTGTGATAAGCTATTCACCCGGAAATATAATATGATACGCCATTATGATTATGCCCACATTAAAGGAGAATTCCTCTTTCCGTGTGAGATTTGTAAAAAGCCATTCAACAGAAAATCTAATTTAAAACGACATGTAGAAAAGTTACATAATAGTAATAGAGCAACATCTGATAAAGAAGATACTTCTGATAAGGAAGATTTTACTGATAAGGATGGTAAGTTAACTATTTTCAATAAATTTTTGCTAAAATTTATATTCACCAATTTTTATTTATTAATTTATATTTCATATGTTTCTGTTTGTACTGCAGAAAGGCTCTTTCGGTGCAAATTTTGTGAAAGGGCATTCAACCGAAAATCTAATATGAAGCGACACATGTCTAAGATACATGGTGAAACTTATGTTGAATCTGATGATGATGATGATGATGATGATGAGAGTTTTTCTGAGGAGGAGGAGGAGGAGGAGGAAAGTATTCCTGAAGAGGAAGGTAAGTTAAATGTTTTCTGTAAATTTTTGCAAGTATTTGCATTTATAATGTTTAATTAATGTTAAAAGTATTGAATGGCTGGTGAAATAGCGAATATAATATGAAATAAATCCTATTACTGTAAAACCCGGCATATAACGCGCGCTTTGAGCACAAAAAATGTAATCGAAATATAAGGGTGCGCGTTATGCGCCGGGTATAAAAACAATAGCTTTAAAAATAACAAAAGAGATGAGCATAAGCAAATTTTTACTTTTACACATAAATACTGTTTATGAAATAGATCTAGTTTTAGAAATATACTACTATTTCAAAAGTCTGGGATTATTTCTCGAATAAATGACTTCAAAACATAAGAACATTGTACTCAAAATTTCAGATTTCTTCTTAAAAAGCGGGGTGCGCGTTATGCGGCCAACATACCTGAAAATTAAAAAATGCAGCTTGAAAGTATAGGTGCGCGTTATATGCCGGATTTTACGGTAACTTTAATTCTCTATCTGTTAGTTTATTTTTCTCCTGAAATTTTTGTCTTATTTAAATATTTTCCGTTTGGTGTAATTCTGAATGTTGCTTGCTTATTTTTTAAAATAAGGGGATAATATGCAACTTGTATTCATTAAAAATTTGTATTTGTATGGTTTTTTTTTTAACATAAAATGTACATTTTAATTAAAAAATTTAGTTGAACTGTTTTGAAACTTATGATTAATCTTTCATGTATAATATTCCTAATATTCATTACTAAGAATAAAAATATGAAATAAGATGAGTTGAAAAGGAAAAATTTGGGAAGATATCATGTTCAATGAGTAAAATCTGGCATAATTGTCTACCATCTTTGACGTGTTTCATTTATTTTTGACTGATGTCATGCTAATTGAATTATACCAATCTTAAACATTTAGAGTTATTGTTTGTTATTTGCCATTTAAATTTTATCTATTGCCTAAAAAATTTGTGAGCCTTTATTGTTAAATTTTTTACTGCTTCCACCCTCATATTTTATGCTGTATACATTTTTAATAATAATCAATAGAAAATAGGTATTTTTATGCTGTTTTGTAGATTAAATAACAATTTTTTGTTAAGCTATTTGATGATATAGCATTAATGGAGCTCAATTTTTCCTTTTAATTTTTGTGTTGATAAAGACTTAAAGTTATTGTCATTTTATTTTAATTTTTTGAAAACGTGTAAAATTTTATCAATCATCAGAAAAATGTTGTCAAATGATGCATCATGCTTCCAAAAACAGAAACCATGTAGATTGATAAGTAGCTGGAATAATGTGGCTTCACCATCAAGAGGACTCATTTGTTATATCTTGTTCAATATTAGATATTTTAATTAGAAATTTGAAATAGTATTAGAAATTTTTGGTTCTTACTTAGTTGAAATTGTGCATCAACTTTCATGACAGACAGGATTTTACACATGTAAAATTTTTTATCCTTCACATTTTGGAAAAAAATAACTAAAATTTGTAACTTTCCTTTGATGAAAAATGTGTTGTAGAATATTTTTATGATTAAAGAGTCCTTGCATCACAAAAAATGTGCATTAATAATCACAATGTGGACATGTGTTTGAAAATAAACAGCATCTAGCATTGAGACAAGCTAAGTGCTAATTAAAAAGATATTATGACCGTAAAGATAACATCAATGTTTGTGTGACTTCAGTGCAATATATTTATTGCAGGAATCAAAATCAATTGAAATAATTGACATTGATTGAATATGGGGATAATAATAATTGAATTTGATTGATAAAATAGTTGCTTATTGTTGAACAGTGGTGTGAGAAAAATTTACACATAAAGCCTTCTACAAAGAATTCCAGGGAAAATTAAAGGACCTTACAAAATTGTAGAAATCCATGCACAATTTTTTATGATGAGGAAAATCAAAGTAGTTGGTCAGTAGACTGTGTAAGGAAAAGAAAGATTTATTTTTGAAGTCCCAGATGGAAAAAGAAATTGTTCTTATGGAGACAATTAAAAAAATATCACAAATTTAGCCCATTTTTCAATTTCTACTATTAGTTCATGCTCTCCCCATATATATATATACTATATATATATCTTGTTAAAATTTTCAATCGTTAATAAAATACTTTTTATTCATCCACTCAAGTTAAAATACATTTAAAACTTGTGTAATGGATGACACTTGATGTTAATACAGTTTTTTCTAATATTAATTCATTAATTAAATTTAATTAATGAATTAATATATGGTAACAAACAAAAATAGTTGTCTAACATCATATATAAAAAGGAAAATCGTGTGTTAGGTTCCTGTAATGCAATGGATAGTGCGTTGGACTTCTAATCAAAGGTCATGGGTTCCAATCCTATCTGGGTTTCCTAATTTCTAAGAATGTGATTTATGAGTGAATAAATAGTGACAAAAGTAATAGCCCAACACCATATTTAGAAAGGAAAATAGAAAATTGCAAGGAAAATTGCTTTTTATTTCGCCACTTATATTGCGATTCTCTAAAAAAAATACTTTATATTAATTGTAATTATTTAATAAAAAGTAATTAAAATGAAATTTTTCTTTGTTGACATAAGTAGGAATTGACTTAGATTTTTTTTTTTTATATTACTAGTTAGAAAAAAATTTATATTTATGAAAGGCATATGGTTATGACATATTAATATCTGTAGAATTTGAATATTTCAAAATTATTCATCTTAACAGTACTGATATATATTCTTATAACATTAAGAGATTTGTAAGAACTAGCTAAATAATTCTATAACAAACATTATAATATATGTGACTGCATTTGGGTTCGCAATTAAGCAAATTTATATTGCATCAAATTTCTGGGCGTGAAACACTTTTGTTGCTATTTTGCATTTGATGAAGGATTGTGAGCTATTTCAATCATTACTATGTATTTTTCATAAAATATGAATGCTGCAATTGTGTATTGTTTAAAGGATGTTTTTGTAAATAATTTGCCTTATTTAATTTATATACTTGGAATTTACTGTTTTAAATTCTATGAAAAAGTTTTTTTTTTTTAATTTCGAAAAAACGATTAAAAGCAATTCAGTAGAGTCTATGTAAACTTTTTTTATTGATAATAGGAAAATATCAAAAAGGATATGTAAATAGCTTAAAAATCAAATGTTTGCTACCCTTGAAGTTAGAAGTTATGTGGCTTCTTGTAAATATTGAGCAAACTTAGGATAAAAGGAGAAATGGAGAAAAATCTGAAAAAAAAAATAGAGAAAAGTCAGGAATAGAGAGATGGAAGATTAAATAAAGAAAATCCAAAAAGAAAAATAAATATGCGAACCTACTTCTTGTAAAAAAAGAAATACTGTGGAGGAAAGATCCCTCTCTGCAATTTAGAGCAAAGTAGAAAAATGTAAGGAGGGGGAAAAAGAGAAACAAAACAAGGGCAATTGGTATCATTGGTATGGTAAAGATATACCTAGATGACAGGCTATTTCAGTTTTCAGTGCTGCAACATAATATTGCTAGTTTTTCTCAAATTAATTTCCTCCTTGGAATGGAGCTTTTATGCTAGAAATAGGAGTCTGTTGATGGGAAATTATTCAGGTTAAATTTAATAACCTCTTATTCAACAATATTAAGTGTTCTACAAACTGTACAATGGCTCTGTAGGAGGTATTTTGGAGCTGAACATCATGCCAGAGACTTCAAAACAGGGGCGTAGCTACTGCCATTTCAATGATACAGTGCCTCCCAAGCTTTGGGGGCCCCAAAACGTGTAAGCAAAAAATAATAAAATATTAAGGAGCTCTTAGGTAGGGCCCCCGAGGAACTTTGATACAGGGCCCACTCAGGACTAGCTATGCCAGTGCTTCAAAAGCATTTTTGTTAGCTATGTAGAGAAATGGTTGAAATCCTGTGATTCATTAGAAAAATATCTTAGGATTAAATTTTTATTTGTTAGTTTAAAATTGAGTTATATCAGGTAAACTATATTTAAAATTAAGGTGCATAGTAATTATAATTTGAAGTAAACTCCACTTATATTAATTATGTATAACAGTTAACCTTTTTGTCTGTTTAAAGCCATGTAAAAATATATGTCATGCTTTCTTATTGGGAATCAACTTAAGCTACTTCAAATAAGATGTTTCTATAATACTAATTTAAAAATGATTTTTGGAAATTGTTCCTTTCTATTTTGTGATATTTTAAAATTATTTGTTTTGAAACATTGTTTGTTGATGAAAATTTGAAATATAAAAATTGGTTTCTGAAGTAGGCATTTGTTTGATTTATATATATTTTACTTTGTTGGCATTTGTTTTAACTTTATAAATATATTAGATTCAGGAGATGGACCAATCTTCAAAGGATCTTACTTATTACTCAAAACAAGAAAACCTAAATAACTGCTTTCAGGGAAGGATATATTTTTTGGAAACATTTTCATATTTAAGTGAGTATGTGTGTCTTATAATTTTACTTTTCATATTCATTGGGAATCATTTCTTAAACATTTATTGAATGTTAGATTCTTCGTCTAAACTTTTTTCAATAGTATGAAATTCTTTGTATCTAATTTTATTTTAGTTTTCTAATCATATCCTGTACTTTTTTACTGAATGCATCTTGGTATTTCTAAAGAAAATTTTATTTCATTGATAATTTTTATCAACTCTTTTTTTTCTTTTGATCGAAAGAGTCGTGCCTTGTCTTTTCTTATATTTTTGTTAAAAACACATTCATTCTTATAGTCTCTTCAATGGAGGTTAATTTATGAATTCCCTTATTCCTTCATTTTTTCAATTATTATATGCATTGATAAAGGAGAAAACTAAAGGACCATACTAAACTCTATTACTACTGTCACTTCATTTAGCAAATTACCTACTCTTCTAAAAATTCAGTGGTTGTGGTAGCCTAGTGGTCAAGGTAACAGACCCGTGGCCGGGGGGGGGGGGGGAGTAGCCCCGCAGACCCCCCCCGGTGGGGGGGGAGCAATGCACATTAAATCTGTCAAGGATCAAACGTCCTCCCATTGGTGAGGTTTGATAGTTAAGAGAGAGGGTGCCAGCTCAGCTGTTGTCCTCGTCACTTGACCATGGTTCAAAATTATGTCCGTCGCCAAAAATCCTCAAGTAGCTGTGTAGTGCACTACTAATATTCACTCACTCACTTCTAAGCATGCACCTTGCATAATCTTTATTTGCAACCTTTGTAATAATGTAAAAGTTACTTATAACTTCATAAAAGTGTGAGAACACTTCTTGGCATGGTCGCTGCTGTATGGAGCTGTCATTGCTTCTCATCATAGTTACAATTTTATGATGGTGGCACTGTTTTACGCATTCACTACTTTGTGGCATTGTTGTTGTTTCATGTCACTGTTGCTTCTTTCTATTTAGCCACTCTTTTGTGTAATTGCCATAGGTTTGCATCATATCCATTGTTTATAAATTCTACTATGTTCTACGAATTAATTGGGACGAATAGGAAAGAAAACGATTTTTTCTAAAACCTTAGCTTTCAATCATTACATACCTTGAGTAGACTGAAAAGTCTCTATATTAGTATGGAATTTTTTCTCTTTTAACAGAAATGACCTTTTCAACACATCTTGGCATTGACTCCACTAATGTAGCACACATGTTCTTGTTTTCATCTTGGTAGAAATACACATGTATAGCACTTTTTATCATTTGTTCTGTTGTAGTGTAGTTCATCTTAGCTAAATTATTCCTGAGAAAATGCTGTCTATTCTCAATAAGATTTAGGTCTGGTGATTTACTAGGCCAATCAAGTGTTTATATTTTATTTTGAGGAATAAAAGTCTGAACCAATATCAAATTGTGACAAGGGACCAAGTTATGCAGAAATGTTTGTCCTGTGTTTCCATGAATGGAACAATCCTACTGTGTAATAGTTCTATTTATTTGACAGAATTCATTATGCTTTTAAGAGGAACTAAGCCTCCAGTGCAATTTGTTGTGAAAAACCCAAAACATATGTTTTGAAGGGTGTTTTACAATCTGTTGGATATGATCTGGTTCCAGAGTTTCAACTTCACTTAGTCAAACTACACTTGATTTGTATCATTGCACAAATAAATGTGTTTCATCACTGAAAATTTACTTATCCCAGTCGTTAACAGTCCATGATCGGTATTTTTTGGCCCATGCTAAATGTTTTTTCATCATTTTCTGAGTTAGAAATAGTTTTTCCTACATCTTGTTGCCTTGCAGGCAATTTCCAGAAGCCTTTTCCATAAAGTTAAAAGTTCTCAATTCAACACCATGCAATAAATTCCTTTGAAGATCTGTGCTTGTCTTTCTTGGATTTATTTTGCTATATCTCTAGAGAATTTTATCATGTCTTGGAGTAGTTTTCCATTTGCACTTACATTTTCCTTTTCTTTTTAGAGATGTGATCCAGAACCTTGAATTGTCCTTAATATTCTTGAAACACTTGATTTGTCCTCACCAACTGCTGTAGCTATATATTTCACAGTAATAGCATTGTGTTCATTAAGAATGATTATTTTAGAATGCTTCCTCAGAGTAATATCCATCTTTGAACAAAGTAAAAGTAATACTTGTGTGACACAGAATGCAAAACTATAACCATTTGCTTCCAGACTGAAAGGCTCACAATTGAACTACTGATATACTAAAACCAGCCAAACGAGTAAATTATAGTCAAGGTTGTGATGTATCACACTACCTCTAGGCAGATATAACCTGTTTGAGGTGGTTTAGGACATCACTTATAATCACATACCAACTTAGACGTAAAACAGGATCGTCCTAATTAATTTGAACAGTAAATTATCACTGCTTTAAGGCAAGAAATAAATTCTTAGATTGAAAGATTTATTAAAGGATTATTTTTTGCTTTATCATTTCGTGTGAACTTTATAATTTATTTTCTGAATTTTTCTTTGTTTCATGTTTCAATTAAATAAACTTGCAGAAAAATTAATGAATATTGATTGGAAATTAAAGATTGAAAAATGGTTGATTTTTGAAAATTTTAAAGTAATCCTGGATAATCCTTTGTAATTATTCTATTTGATTTTGAAAATTAAAGTTAATGAATTAAACACAGTAACACAGTTAGAAATCACTGATACATATTTTTTAAAGCTGATTGCTACATTTAAATTAAATGGCTTACAGTAACTCTTTTTCTTATTTGTTTCTTTGTTAATTATTTATCTTTATCTATATGTATTACATTTCTTGCAGTTTATCTCAAAAGTACATCTTGTTTATTAGAAATTCCATTTGCAGATATTAATGTAATTCAGAATAATAAGAAACAGAAACACTTCCACTAATTTACTACTAAAAATTTCAAAAGTAGATCAATTTGAAGAATACATTCATTGAAAAATCATACTTGGGCCTATTAATGCTTTTCAAACAGTTTTTTAGTTATATTTCTTCCTCTTCTGTTATAAATTTTCAAAAGCAATAACTTCCGATTTATTATGTAAAACATTGAGAAAAGTGAGTCTAGATCACACAGGAGATTTTGACAATTTTAGAGTGTGTCATACAGGCTGCCTTCGAACTATGGGTAAATTGCTATAATTCCACATTAAGCTGTCAGGTTTTTCAAAATTACATCTAATCAAAATGTTCATGCAAGAATTCTGAAATACTAATGATCAACCTGTGTGTGTGGAAGAAATAAAATAATATATAGATTATGTATATATCAACTTTGTAGTAGAGATTCCCTGGGGTATGAATCTTTTGTTCCCCTTATATTATATTGTTTCTTAAGGGACAATTCAATGGAAAAAAAAATTAGTCAAAAAATCAAATAAACTTTTATACTTGAATTATTCCTTATATATTTTTCTGTTATCTCTCAAAATTAGGAAGCTCTTAAGTTTTAAAAAAAAAACCCAGAATTATATATATATAACTTTTATGTTCATTTTTATTCACATTTTAAAGGTTAATAAAAACTTTCAACTGTTTTATCTCAGGGAAAAAAAAAACTGGTTTCTCTTTATTTAAAATACAGAGACTTTTTTTTTCTAACTTGATATGGTGTGCATTTTTGAACCAAAACAGTGCTTATTTTTTAAAATACAGTTGGATTTAGAATTCTTTCATTTTTAAAGGAATTTCCAATAAGTATTCATAAGGAAAGTATTATGAATATTAGTCTTGTTATCACAAAATCCATACCAATTTTTGTTATACATATTTAAACATTCTTGAAAATCAAATTTCATGTGTGAGTGCCAGTTATTGTAAAAGGAGTAGCATTTTAAAATGATTTCATGAATTTTTGTTCTTAAAAAAATTAGATGGTCAGCTTTTTGTGGTATTTTAAGTACAAAAACTTTCCTATAATACATATAAGTAGGAAGCAACCAAAAATTTGGGAAAACCGTTAAATCAAAATTTTTTTTTATAAATCATACCATGTCACTGAAAAGTATTGTTTAAAATGAAAATATTTGGAAATATCAGTGAGTAAAAATCTCTAAACCACTTTCTCTTCTAAAGAATATGTTTCTTTGTTTGATATTTATGAAAAAATTATATGTGCATTTATCATTTGAAAGATATTTTACCAAAATTTGGTTTCTTTTACTTATTTAGTAAATTACTTTCATTCTCTCACAATTAACTGTAAAAAGTCTTTATATTACATAATAACAGCGCATCAGCAGATTTTTATTTATTCTGGGAATTGATTAGATTCTTAGAAATGTGCTGTGCTTTCAGTTAGGCACAAGATATATTTCTTCTGCTATATTTATTTTATAATGTATATAATAGAAGTATAATAGTCTTTCTTTACTTGTATTTAAAGAATATCAGAATTTTTCAAAATATATTTCATCACTTAAAACTAATTTTTATTTATTACTTTTTATCTTTTACTGATTTTATTAAAATCAATTTTTAATTTTTGTATTTTGAGGCATTATAATTCCTAATTTATCACTTTGTTCATTTTTTTGTACTCTTAGGAAACAATACATTAAATAGCTTGTATATTTTATGTGATAATAAGTAACTGAACTCAGTAGCGCAACAGCCCATGAGGGCGAAGGCCTACTGTGCCCAACTAAGTATTCACGATTTTGGACCCTGAGCAGATGTTACGGTCAGGTGGTCAGTGTGACACGAAACCCACAGTGTTAAGTTCCCAAGCAAGCTTGGTACTTATTTGTAAACCCACTGAAGGGATGAAAGGCTGAGTTAACCTTGCCCAGCCCGGGGTTTGAAACCGTAGACTTGTGGCGTGGAAGCCCAATGCACTAACCACTGGGCTTCATGATTATAAGTAATTGAATAAAAAATACATGAATGTGTGAAAATAATAATGAATCTTAATATTAGTTTATTTCTTTCATAAAGTAATTGTTTTCTTTTTAATTGAAAAATGATATGTAGTTGCATTTTATTTAGCAGTTTCTCCGTGATCTGTACAATATTCATTTTTAATATTACTATCATTAAAGCTCTATTTTCAATTGTATAAGAATAGTGTTTATTTTAGGAAAAAGAATTTTTAAATTCTTATCATTTTTATATGACTAAAATGTTTTATAAAAACAAGCTCTAAAAAGACTAGATATTTGTTTATGAAAATAAAATGCTTACCTTTCCTTTTAAAGGAATGTGACTCATTTAATAATTACTTTTAAAGAAGTTTCATTACTTATTTGTGTTTATATTTGATTTCACAATATAGGATTGGAATCTACAAATCCAAGTAAATTGATGTGGGAAATACTTGTATTTATAAAGCTTTTTAAAAGGATCATGAACTATTGTATGTATGCATTATTCTGAATGCAATTTTACGAAAGACATTGGGAAGAAATATATTTTCATTTGTAATTATGTAAAAATGTTTTAGATATTGTTAAATAAATCATTTGTATGGTTATAAAAGTGTTTTATTATTCATTTCATCATGTATTATTCATATATGTTGTTAAAATACACTATGTGGCCCAAAACAGTTGCCTATCTGAATATTTGGTTAAATCATCTTTGGCCCAGATAAATATATCATTCAATAAGATTCTGTATGACTTCAGGTTTTTGAAATGAATCCAGTCTGCTACATTGAGCAAATAAAAATTAATTCATCTGTTAGTTGTTGCATTTTTTTTAAAAAAGTAAATATATTCTGAAGTATTAAAAAAAAAAAAACACTCAATAAAATAATGCTTTGCAACAGTGAAATGCAGCTAAATAATTAAATTTAGTAAAGTTTAATTTTTATGTATATTTCTCCATCACATTTGATTTTTCTAATATAATTTTGAATTCTTAATTTTGTTTTTCACTGATGTGTTTATTATATTAGGATAAAGAATATAAACTTTATGGATTCTTTATACCATTGCTTAATTTTGCTATTGGTTGTGTTTAAGTTTAAACTGAATGACAAGTTCTATATTGCTATTCAGAATCTTTCATAAGATTCTCAAAATATGACAATATTGGAGATTGAAGAACTTGTTATTTTGCTTGTCTGATTCATGTAAGAATGAAAAATTTTAGTATGCATTTGTTTATTAAAAGATGATGCATTTTGTTACAAGAATCATTGTATTTCAGGTAAAGTAAGTTTTGAGGAATAATGTATCTCAGTATACCAATTGTTAAAGAGAAGAGAACAAAAATTGAGTGTGTCTAGTTATCAAAATGATTTTAATTGTATTCACTGTTTTGAAGAATGTTTTGGATTCATTTAATCACACTTACCTATTGGGAAATTTATTTCTTCAAATTGAAAGTTACAATTTGAAAAGAACATTGCTTTTTGTATGATTTAAACGTTATTTACTGAGAGACATTTTATAAAAAATGACAATTCAATTTTGCAGTAAAATAATTAAAATTTATTGAAAGTTAAATGATATAAGAATGGGATTCTTTCTTCATATAATTAATGACTTAATGTTGTTGTTGTAATTTAGCTAAAAATTTTTAGGAACAGTAAAATTTTAAATTAAAAAAATATTTGTCTGTATTATTAGTGATAAATTCTAATATTTTTTCTCTTTTTGTATCTATTGGCTTAGTAAAAAATTAATAAAGTTTAATTTTTTTCATACTTGCAATACATTTCTTTTTCTTATTTTGTGTGTGAAATATCTTAGAATTATATCAGAAATGTTATGATGAATAAATATTACACAAATAACTTTCATGTATAGTTTTTAAATGATGGACACATTACAGCTTATAAAAACTAATGAAAATGATGCGAAAATTTTACGCAATTATGATAATCTAATAAAATAAAAATATAGTGGAAAAAAATTATTTCATTTTTATTCAAGATAAATAAACCTTAAAAATAAAAAAAAACTTAACATCTAAAACTTATGTGATTTACAATTAAGACTGCAATATCTTTTCAAATTCAATTAATATAATTGACAGAAGCTTATTTTACTCATAGTGACTGATTAACTATCAAGTTTTTATGGATGTCATTATGAATATTTTTTTAATTGTTAGTTGAATGAAAAAAAAATATACTGAAAGGAGTACAAAGTGAATTAGTAAACAGCATTATACTTTCAACTTTCGAAATTTCCGACAAGATTATTACATGTAATATTCGAGTGTATAAAATTTTATTATTTTTGTAAACACTTTCATTGATCTTATTTATAAAAGATGAGACATTCACATGCTTAAACTAAATTAATCCTTAAGAAGTTTAGTTTTTTCCTTTCAAACAACTTTAAATTGTTTTGTATGCTTTTATAGCTAAGATAAACCTGTTGATCTTTTTGAATTAAATGAGGAGGAGTAACAAAAAATATTTGTGACTTTTATATTGCCAATCAAGTACATGCAACATTTTCCCCATTACATGATACTGGTTTTGTAGATGCACCGATGAGTTTGTTATTAATATAAATGTATTAAATTTTATAATTTTAAAAACCTGCCCAAAGGGGTTATAAATTAAGTTTTTACTAGTTATTATTTCCCATGACTGGATTGACATGATTAAATGAAACTGCGTGTTTCATTTCATCACATTTAAAATTGATATTCATTTCCTTTTTCTTAAATAATTGTGTTATTTTCAAATAAAATAAATAATGCATTAATTTCAAATCACGAATCAACTATCATATAAGTAATTAGTACAGAATCATGTGCTTTTATTTACCATCAAAAACCTTCATAAGAGGCAACAATGAACATATTTATTTCCCCAAATAAAAATAAAATTGCACACAATAAAAAAAGCAAAATCATAAATAATGTATAAAAATATCACAGATCAATAAGTTAATATAAATATAATAAGACTCCAATTATGAAAAGTACATCTAATTACAAATCATAGAAATACCTTTGAACAGTCATTTTTACAAACATTTTATAAATATCTAATTTAAATACAACAAAAACCTTGAAATTACTTGTCATACATTATTAATGTTATTTACTACTGATCCAATAACTGAGTTAAATAAACTAACCAAATAAAAAAATTATTAATATATAACAGAAAAAAAATGCATGCAAATGAATAGTAAATTCTAATTTAAGAAAAATGTTAAGAATATATTTTTTAAACATTTGTGAATTAAACTTCATATTATATAAATTTATAAAAAATATTGTAAACTTCTACAGAAAAGTAGTATTCACTGCAATACCAATATTATACACAGAAAAATAACATCAAAATTTACAGTAGCAAGTTATATGGCGGGAATAAAAATGGTAAATTTGAAAAAAAAAAAAAAGATTAAAAAAAAATGAAATTTCTACATATATCAAAATACTGCTTTTTTGAAAGAAATAACATACGTTATGAAATTAAAGAATTAATGTTCCAAAAGTTTTTCAAAAGCCTGGAATAATACCTTAAATAAATAAATGACTTTGAAACATAAGAGTATTGCATACATATACTTTTTTTCTTTGTCATGTTTCAGTGTATTCATTATACACCAGATTTTATAGTACATTTAAATTTTATTAAACTGAATTAATTCTTGGAACAAACATTAGTTTAGAGATGCTTTTATTTCACAGAAATACTATTTTATATATTATTACAATAATCTGATAAGTAAAAAGATTACACTTATGAAAGAATTAAGTATATAGTGTGTCAGGATCTAGTACCCGCATCCAGCCACAAGTAAAGTAAATGGGAGAGATCTGGCAACAGGTCGAACATATATGCGAGTATCTGGCAGAGGGTCAGGTATATGTAGAGGAAGACCTGGCAACTAGACTAGATGGAATGAGAGCAGCCTGAACTAGATGGGAGAGAGAAAGTCAGAGGTGGAAAAATGTGGTCGGCGAGCAAAGACACAAGGGAGAAAGAAACGACAGACTTCAATCTAATTGAATCTTTTTATAATCTATTTTGTTTTGTTACATGCCCCCCATAGTAATATGAGAATAAATTATTGAGACTAAATGCTGCAGTGATTATTTTTACCATTTGAACACGGCACCAGTCAGCAAAATCCTCAAAAAGAACCCAGAAGTTCATATAGCGTAAGGTCATAAAATTAAAAAAAAAAAAAGATACATTTCAGTAAATGTAAATAAGCATTAACAAGTATAACAAGCATGAATGACTATATATCAAAATAAAAATTCTTAACATTTTTTTTCTTGAATACACACACATATATATAATATACATATATATAATATACATTTATAAACTTTTCATACATTTCATCAAGTATGAACAACATGTCTATCAATTAAAATTAAGATTTTCAAAATGGTTATGAATAATAGTTTTGATAGGAAAAATAGCAGTAGGAAACCCACATTCTCAAAAATTATATATATATATATATATATCACTGGTTTTTCTTTGGTGTCTTCCACAAGAGGGAAAAAATGCACAAAACATTACTCTGACTAGTTCCAAAGCCACTTAGTTCTTATTGTATATATTTTATACATATAAAAAGAAAATGTAGTAGAGTAATTAATTATGCAATATTTACATGCTGTGCAATTAATGGCGTGTAAATCAGTGTGATAAGAGACAAACATCTGAATAAAAATAAAAAAGTATAAAGTAAATAAAACAATAATAAAGTGTAAAAAGCTCAATATTTTAAAAAAACCCTTGTTACACACATGTATCTTATTAATTCTACTTTATCTATAAATAAATCAATTCAAAATCAAAAACATTAAAAACTGCTAATTTGTCCACCTCATGTGTGTTAAACACACATTTTTAAATTATAGAAATTATACAAAAAAGTCATTTCAATACAAAAATTAATACACTTATAAAGACAATAACAGATTTAATCTCACCCATTCTTAGAGTATAACTGTGAATATAAAAACAGCAAGGCACTACAGTGAATAAAGCTTTAAATAAAATTTAATTTAATTTAAATAGAACATGAAATAAACATTATGCATTCTATTTCATTTTTCAAAGAAAATATTTTTTTTACAGAAAAAGGTAAAATGTTCATACAGATCAAATTGAAATTAAATTTATTGAGACTAAGACTATGAGAATTATATCAATATCTTAAGCACATTAGCCACACATGATAACAAAGAAAAAAAAAGGAGGATTGGGGATATTGTATATCAAGACACATTGACAATCAACTCAACTAATGAACAATGTATTATTCTATGCTAAAACACCAACAGACACTAAGGAATTACAAAATGAAAAAATCTCTTCTAATCACAGGTTGTTAATCTATTTCTAATAAAACTTAAAAGAGAGAGGGAATTTTTTTAACACACTGCTATAGGTGCAAAGAACTAAAGCTTTTCAAAACATGTCAAAATATAATAAGGCATGTTTATTTTATTAAATAGAAATAAAATATTTGAAACTTGAAACAGTCTTTTTCCTTTTTCATATAACGAATACTTTATTCTAACTACACTAAGATGCACTTTAAATACTCAGAGTTAAGATACTGGGTTTTAAAAAAATAATTCATAAATATATCTTCAAAAGCTCTGAAGTTAAATATTAACATTGAGAGAGGAAAATTTTGCCATTAAAATTGTGAAGTACTGCAAAAATGGATCACTGTTCCTACGCAATCCTTGTAAATTATTATTTAAGCCCTTAACTGTTGCCAACATATATATAAATCTTGCTCAACCTGTCCATTAATTGCCCCTTTTCTTTGCACTGTTATCAGTAAAGCTATTCAAAGGCTCTGGAACCCAATAAAATGACCCTGACAGTATTTTCAAAGGACTTACTAATTTCAATTTGCTTATTTATGCCTTTTCATCCCCTCTCCACAATACACTGCTAACGTGTGCCTATTTGAAAAATGCATTGGAAAATGAATCGCAAATTTTTTAATCAGCAGTTAAGGGGTTAAGAAACATATGTTTAAGATAATATATATTTAGTTCCATCTCTAACAAACAATACATTTTTAAAAAATCATCTTGAAATTAATATAATTGTCTAACAACATGACATTTTTGAAGAGAATAAGTATCATTAATATTAATCAAGAGGAAAAGGCTAATTTTTTTAAAAAAAAGGAATCCACATAAGAATATATATTTAAGTTACTTAAAATATTATAAAAAACCCCTTTTCAATCAAATTTGTTACAAAAAAGTTAACCTTTAATATTCCAATAATAAAAATATAGATATTTTTAATACAAATTTTCAACTAATTTTGTTTACAAGTATTAAGAATATAGAAATGAGCATACCAAAAATTTCATAGTTTAGCATTTTTTAATAATAATAATAATAAAAAACAATAACTGTTTTCTTTTTTTCTTTCATTGATTAGAATTTTGTAAAATATTCAAAACACAAGCACATGTATAATTGTAATATCTTAAAATGTACATTTCAAAATAATTCCAAGATTATAACAGAAAGATAATATTATTATATATTCCACAATATATATAGATATTATTTACTCCACTAACTTTCATACTATTTTCTAAAATATACTTCAGTTAAGTATTTATAAGCATATTTATCATTTATCTACTGAAAAAAAAATTACATATCTACAAAAATAATAAGAAAAATCTAGAAATGCAAACATATGGATTTTTTAAAAAAAATAAATAAATGATACACATTTTGTAAATATAATCGATCTTTTTTTTTTTTTTTTCACTTTATTCGAAAAAACCTACTTTTTCACTTTCATCATAGCCCTTTAAATTAATAATTTCTTTTTTTTCCCCATAACAGAAAAATATTTTCAGTGCATAAAAATCATGAACAATTAAAATTACCACGAATATGTTATTTTAATAATTTTGTAGCATCCAATTATAAAAATAAATAATAAATAAAAATGTTCTACCAAAAAATCTGAATAATGATTATACTTGATAATTTTTAATTCAATTATTGCATTCATAATGAATTTCAATGAAGTAACAATAAAATAAACATAAGCAAGACAAATTAATAAATCATTTTTAAAAAAATAATTGAAATAGTTCAGGTGATTTTAAAATATAGCAAGGGTTATGCAATTAATATATATATATATATCAATTTGCTTCAACTTCCAACAAGCATACATAAAAATTGCACAATATAAGAATAACTATTTAAACAAAGAATAATAAATTAAACTGTTAATATAGACCATAAGCAAATTGAAGTAAATGCTGCAGTAATTATGTATTCTTTTCAACTAGAAGCTCTTGCAGTAAAAGCTAAAACAGGCATAGGTTTTTGAAGCTCTTCAACATTGTCCACGAGCAAATGTCAAAAATATCTGCTCTAATGAAGTATCGCTTATCAAGTAATCTTCCAAATTGAATTGATTTTTCATATCTGTCATTAATTTAAACAAGTAACTCAAAGTAATGAATGGATCTCCAACATGGTATTGAAGCATGCCCTTGAGGTAACAAAGAAAGAAGGTTACACATAAACATATGCAATAAATATATTGTTTATAATCAAGTACTAAGTATTTTTAAATATTAAATATAAAAATTACTATGCAATTAATAGATAAAAATGATTAACAATGATTAAAACTTTGTTTCAGAAGAGATTTATAGATAAAAATGATTAACAATGATCAAAACTTTGTTTCAGAAGAGATTAAGTGTCCCATTTTGCATACAGAGAAATTTACAATATCACAATTCAGTTTTCAATAAACATAATTAAATTTTAGAGAGTTATAAAGAGAAATTATAGCACATTTTTGATTTTTTATAAGATACTAGCGGTCCCGACAGACGTTGTCCTGTACACACATCTTAAACCCGAAAAATACAAACTTTTTTGAATAAGTTGTAACAATCTGGACTGTTTTGATGAAATTTTTTATAAAGAATGTTATTACAATACCTAACATCATCACATGTACAGTTGCCACAATTCGACATATCGGTTGCGTGTGAATATGTATTTACCATGAACTAAGTTGAATATAGAAGCTATTCTGAATAGAAACTTAAACTTGAGCTATTTTTATAACAGGTATATTTTTTTAATGCACAAAAAATAAATTTATTGTAATGCCATTGAATGCACAATGTTTTTGATTAATCCTTGAGGGGCATAAACAAATAAATGCGATGGTTTGCCAAACCTCGGACATGCAACATGTAATTGGTCGTGCGAAAAGCAAGGGTTTTCTAAATCTAAGCAACAAATTGTTATTGTTTGATCTTGTGACTTATTAATGGTCATAGCTAATGCCAAGCGAATTGGAAATTGCAAACATTTGAATGGGTAGGTGAGTCGGAAAGAATCAATTGGGATCAGTGGTAGAAGTACAACTTCAACTTGAAGTTTGCCGTTCAAAATAGTGGCCTCAAGAATATTGCCAATGATTTTTTTATGAACAAACATGTACCCTTACATAACTTTGGCGCATTTTTAACTAATTACGATATCGGACCGAATTGTGAATTTAAATTATTCTCCAATCTACTTGAACCCACACAAAAAAAAATCATCCAAATTGAACCAGCCGTTTAGGAGGAGTTCAGTCACATACACACCACAGAATTACATATAAAAAAATTATTTGAAATGTAGAAATTAATTAAAAACGCTAAAAAGTATAATTCGTCTACATTTTTGTAACAATGAAGACCCGGTTTGGCCAGTTTGGCTGAAAATCGATTTTCGACGCCAACTTACGTAATTTTTATAACAATAATGCTGTTACAACAATGCAAGTTAATATTGAGTTGAATGTTTTTAATTGATATCTTTTTAATTAATCGTGATATCAGACAGAATTGTGAATCTAAATCATTCTCGAATCTACTGGAACCAACACAAAAAATTTCATCAAAATCGATCCAGAAGTTTAGGAAGAGTTTAGTCACATACACACGCACAGAAGATTTTTATATATAAAGATGAAATGTTATTTTATTCAAGTAAAAAAAATATATATATGTATGGAAATGTAGTCATATCTGTAAGGAATTTTTAATTTTTACCCAGTGCATTGATGGATATTTCAACCATAAACTCATTTCCAATTAAATAAGATTGAATAAAAGGGAAATTTTACACAGAGTTCTTTTTACCTCTCCTCAAATTCGAATCTTAGTTTTGAATGCATTTTAAAAAGAAACAGCAATAAAGTTTCAACTATAACATGCTGTTTTGCCAAATTTTTTATACTTATTTAAAAATATTCTATGATATTAGCATAATAAAAAGCATTTCGTTTACCTGATGAGCATCTTTTAAACTGGCTGCAGTCAAATTGCTCCGAACATATGTTTTAATATCATTGAGCACTTCTTGATTGTCCCAGTGTTTCCTTTTCATTTTGATTATGACTGTATAACCTTGACCGTACTTGGACTTGAGTTGCTGTATGGATCCAAGACAACGGAAATGACCATTCACCATGATTGCCAGCCGATCGCACAATGCTTCTCTTTCTTCCACACTGCAATAGCCAAGCTGAACTTAATAAATAAAAATTTTTAAAAAATTCTTACGAAATATTGGTTACCGAATTAATACTTTTTGATTTTTACCATTTTTTTTTTAAAATTACATCCGCCAACATCCTGTCGGACGCACGGCGTCTTGCAGTCCAGTACAAAGCAGAAGTTGTGCCAACAGCAGGGTGGACTCCATAGTTGTCATTTTTACCATTATAGAGGGGTATTATTAACCATTGAATTATATATCATAACTTTAAACCAAGATTACATTATAAAAGTGGCACAGTAGTCAATTTTTTAATTCGCCAGATTTTTATACTATGACATGGAAGTTCTTCTGAATTTAATTTGTAGCACTAAACTACCATTTCAGATGATGATCTTAAACATTCTGAAGCCTTAAGATTGAGATAAATTTACTAAACAATCATTTTACAAACCAACATCTAGGCTATAAAGTCTGGACCAGTACAATTTGAATTTTTAAAAATACAGTAATTTGAGAATAAACATACTATATACTTAATTTTAATATTCAGAGCAATCAATATGACTAGTTAATGTTTTAATATATTCATGAAGTAAATAGGTAGACAGAGAAATAAATTGTACATAGTAATCCAGTATCGACAAAAACAGAGTCCCTTTGTGTTTGAGACAACACAGCACTCAGTATATAAACATTTAATTAAACTGTTCATTCAATTTATGTGATATAAATTTTTTTCAATTTTTCATTATACATATAAAAAAATATATAATGTAAAAGTTTATACAATTTTTTAAAAAAATTTATAGAAATTTGAAGTGGTACATATTATTAATAGTAGTTTTATTTTTCTATGCTTTCTTACAACTACAATATAATTCACATATTAAAATAGTGACACAAAGATTTCTTATCAACTTCTAAAGGATTTGCTTGTCATCTTTGCTTTCATGTATTAAAACTTATAGGACCATAAGGTTACTAAGAGTAAATATTAGTATGTAACTGTTTATTTGGTTTTTTTTATGTAAAACAAAAGGAAATCATAAGAAAAATAAATAACACTGTGCAATTTTATCAGGTTATCTTCACTTGTTCAAAAAAACTTTATATTGCCCAAAATTATACTTAACGAATAGCATAAAACATGTGAGAAAATACAGTAACTTATATCATATACATGAGACAAATTGAAATAAGTAATAAGAATCAAAATAAAAGGCAAGAATGTTTCATCATTGTCCCAATTGATTTGATAGTTCTTTTCTTTTTCCCTTAAAATGTTCCTATTTACATAATTGTGTTTGGCATGCATTTATTTTGACATTCCATATAAAAAGTGTCAATAAGGTTATAATTAAATGCAACAATTACCAATTTTAAAATGGGGGAAAAAATGTTTCTTTCAATTGTAAAAGGATTTAAAAAAAAAAAAAAAATGCCATGATTAACAACACAGGAACTTTTTCAAATTTGTCCTTTCTTACAGCTATTGACAGTCATGTTTTTTCAGAGTAGATATTGCTTGATTGATTGAATATTAACGTCGCACTGTTCAGCAACACGAGGGCTTTTGGTGACGGACCACGTAAATTTGAACCATGGTCAAGTGACGTGGACGACACCTGAGCTGACACCCCCTCTCCTAACTACCACACCACACCAACGGGAGGACGTTTCAGCTCTCGACAGATTTAACGTGCATTGCTGCCCTACACGGCGGGTCTTCAGTGGTATTGGGCTCGAACTCGTGACAAGGCAAGCCACGGTCCGATACCTATACCACTCAGCTACCGCGGCCACAGAGTAGATATTGCAATTTAAGTATTTAAAATAAGAAGCAAAAAAAAAACTTTTTTGAAAATTTTTTCTATTTTTGTAAGCTGTTATTACATGAAATTATCAATGGAATACACTAGTTGTTACATTGTGTATTAATCCAAATACATGATTCCTTATTCTTGGATTAAAAATATCACAGTAGATTGATTATTAATATTATACTTCGAAGAAACACAAGAACTATTGGTGGCAGATCTCATAATTCTGGACTTCAGAGCGATACTTGAGTTAGCATACCACTCTGTCTAAATTTCTACACCATGTCAATGTGAGAATTTTGAGCTATGACAGATCTAACACAAATTAGACTCTTTAAATATAGGATATCTTTAGTGACACCAAGATTTGAACCCTTTACTGAACAGAAATAACACTGTCCACGACTTTACAACCATGACCATTTGCTATTGCAGCTACATATCTCAATAAAAGTAAGAACTTATACAGGTTAAATATTTTCAAACTGGAAAAGACTCAAGAAATTCTATATTTCACTTTTACATATTGCAAGTACAAATTATTTTCTTTTAAAATACTTAATTCATTAGAAAAAAAGTAAATTTATTGATTAATTTTTATAAAGTATATAAATGCTATATCAAAATGTTTTAAATTACTTTAAAAATATTCAATTTTCATGAAATATTTATTATTCAGTAAAGATAATTAAAATACTTAGAAAAATTTCAGTGATAAAAATGTAATTACCAATGAGTGCTTAGAATAACAGCAGCTCCAGTACTTTTTCGAGCTCGAGACAGAATGTTCCAAATTTTACGACGAGATACAGGATCTACTCCAGCAGTTGGTCCATCCAATAAAATCAAAGGTGGAGATCCAATCAATGACAGTGTTACAGAGAGTTTTCTTTTGTTTCCCCCACTATAAAACAATAGAAATAAAAAAAAATTTATGAAATTCAGGTTTATTTCAGGAAACTTTGAAACACTTTCAAATTTTCCAATTAAATTAATCATACTGATGCATTTAAAGAACATTAAATTTAAAAACATTCAAATCTGCCTTCTATAGTATACAAATCATGCTCCTAAGCAAAAGGAAATCTAATAAAATCTCAAAACACTTACTACACATTTTAAAAAAACTTTTGAACCCGGAAGTCCAATAGTGTTATAAATAAAAATTTTATTTTCCATAATGAAAAGATAATTTTTGAGAAAAATGTTTACTATTGTATATATTTTTGTTACTTTTTTAATAATAAAAAATATTTTAATTTGTATTGTAAAGGCTTTATCAAATTTCATAGATGTTTCTGCAAAACATATTTTCTAAAAAATTAATAAGTGCACTATATTTTTTCTCCTTCACTACTACACTCTTTAACTTGTTAACTGAGGAATAAACTTTTGTTCAACTCATTTTACAAAGGGAACTTTTTTCCCCATAGTGATAAGTAATGTTATCACATCTCAACTAATAAAATAATTTCTAACTCATTGATTTTATTTATTTCAAGAAAATATTTTATGATATTTTATAAATATATCAAATATTTTTGAAATACAAAGAATCACTTGAATGGATTTAAAAAAATATTTTATAGTATGATACAAATATTCTTATCACTCGATCATTGGTGTTAACCTACATGAGATATCTTCAACGCGGTTTCAGGTGAGGATTTCTTTCAAAAAACTGTCCAGCGTACTTGTTTGTTCCGCTAAAAGTTTTATAAAATTGTAATCAACAAATTTCTCAAAATAAAAAAAGCAATCTTTTTGTTCATGTCTATTAAATGTTAGTTCAGATCAAGACAAAAGTCATGAAAAAGTCAATTATATTATTCCCTCACTTTTCCATTCACTCGATATGATTGAGCACCTCTGCACCTATAAAAATCATCTTCCGATTCCACATTATCTGGTACATTAGTAAGAAAGTCTTTATCCCTCTCTTCTAAACTACTATTACTGCTTATGATTCGACATCATTTACCTGACCTTCCAGGCACTATTTCATTGCCACTCGCAAACAATTCAAAAATATTTCTTCCACAAGATAACTTTTGGCCGTATTTTGAAGAAAATAACAATTACACAAGTCAGCAGTTGTTACTAGTATGTAAAATATTGAAAAATGCAGACTATATAAAATGAAATCAAATTGTGTAAATTTGAAGTGTAATCATAACATATGAGCAAACAAGAGAGTGCAAGTAGCAGCTTTTTTTCTTTTTTGCTAATAGTGCTCAAGTGACAGATTTGTAAAGATGTGAAAGTTGTGACCTGTCAAAAATATGATATCAAATAACAGGGGTAAGCAAATAGCAGCCCCTGGGCTACATGCAGATCTGCGAAGTTTTTTTGTGACCTATCAAGACAGAAAACCAAATATACAGAAGATATTTTCTTTTCTTAAGTTGACATATATTTGAGAGCAAAGTTTTTCTTGTATGAAGATCACCAAGAATAAATACAGATGCAAGTTGATTGACATTAACTTGCAGGCTGTGATGAGAATTTCAACATGCAATCTCGCTTCTGATTTAAAAAAAATTGTAGAAAGTGTAATAGGGTACATTTGTTTCATTAAATTGATTCTAAAGTTAAATGTGCTTGTATTATAGGTGATATGAAATTAGCCCAGTACCATATTTTCCTGTATATAATCCACGGATTATGTGTTAAAAAGTTTCAAATTTTGTTGTGCGCATTATACGCTGCCGCGAATTATCCGAGAAAAAACATTCTCCATCAGAAAAGCTAACAATAAAGTTTTGAAAGAAATGCTGTTTATGTTTTATAAAATAAATAATAGCTGGCGCTTTCATGACTCGGATGATGTATTTCAGCCATAACTAGTTTTTGTCCAATTACATTCAAAAACGAATTCCATTCCTCGGAAGTTACTAGTCGCTGGCGCCATTTCCAATTTTCTCTTGACTAGAGCAATTACGTCCTTTGAAAGTTTTCATCATGTTGAAGCGAAAGCATTAAGTTACACTGCAAACTTCAAGTTAAAAGTTATAGAGAAGGCTACCAAAGTCGGAAATCGGGAAGCTGCAAGGTTTTTCAACGTTGACGAATTGAATATTCGTTTGTGGAGAAAAAACAAGACCAACTTCGAAAATTCTGATCGACGTTAAAGAGCCAATCATCGTGGAAAACCTAACTGGCCAGAATTAGAGGAAGAAATAAATAAATAGATTTTAAAAGAAAGAGACAATGGGAAAGCAGTCTCGATCTTAATTTTTTTGTTGTTAACTTGCTAAAATAAAAAAAAAAGAAAAAGAAAGATTTTTTCCGCATGGAATGTTTTGTTTAACAACTCAAAACATAGATGGAAGTAGCAAAGAATTTTTTTTTTGTTTTATTGAGATTATCGTAAAAAATATTATCATACATAGTTGTTTCATAATAATTTTTTTTTTTTTTTTTACAATTTCTTACTTCTATTTTTAATTATATTGTGTATTTTTTATCTTATGTGACACTCATCAGCAGTTTATAATTTGGATTATTCACCATAATACAATGTTAACAATAACATTATACAATGTTAGTTTGTTTTTACTCGAAAAAAAGGCTTTGCGGATTATACAATGTTTGTCTGTTTTTACTCGAAAAAAAGGCTTTGCAGTTTATACAATGCTTTTTTTTTTACTCAAAAAAAAAGGCTTTGTGGATAATACGCCGCTGTGGATTATATACAGGAAAATACGGTAAATTAATCGAATGAAACTGCCACTATTTTATTTAACATATTTAATGATTTTTATGTTACAATTTATATCTTTTATGAGATGCAAAGTTAACTAATGAATGCAATCATTTTTAATAGGTGCCACCCTCTGGAATCTCATAAATGTGCTCTTGAGCCAAATCAATTGCCTACGCCTGGTATATAACCATACTAGATTAAATAAATAAGAGATATATAAAATATGATGCATTCCACATATAGCAGTCAATTTCCAAGATGAAAAATATCATCATACTCACTGAAGTAATCTTCTGGAATTAATGAGAGAAATGGTTCAGTGTATCCAGTTAGCAGGTTCATAAATATAGATAGGCAAAATTTTTCTTGCATACACTTTGATGCTAAAATATGTCTATTTTGATCTAAGGCTAAGTTATTCCCAATTATTGAAAGTCAAATTTAGCATTCTCTTCTTTCATTTCCAAGATACTTCTTACATTTCAAAATTGTTAACAAAAAAAAAAAAAAAAATATTGAAATTCCAATTACCTGTAATATTTTGTTTGCTTATCAGCATATTCAGCCAGATCAGTCATTTTAAGTAAATGTTCAACTCTTTCATGTAACTCACAGCCAGTCAAACCTCTCAGACGACCAAAAAGAGTCAACATTTCTCGTCCAGTTAAATGATCGATTAGAGCATCAGATTGAGGACAATAACCAAGGTTTGATTGGAACTAAAAGAGAATATTAAATTTTTAACTTAATAATACTCTTTTGTAGTAATAAATTTTTACTTAACAAATTTTCATATTAAGTAATGTGAATTTAAGACAATGAAAAAGAATAATCCTTTATAATTGAATAAATCAAGACTTTATTTTTATTTGATACACGTCTGAAAACCTTTGCATCAGTTTTAAACTATTTTGATTAAATATCTATATTTTAAAAACTTTAATTTAAAAACATAATGTGTATGTTTTTTAATTAGTTCTCAAGACAACATTTTTTTAAGTACTAGAATGACATGTACTTTTAAAGATTATTATTTTCTTTTAAGTATGCTAAACTTATGCTTATACTCTATATAGCAAAATTCAAAAACACCCACAATGTCAATATTTTAAAACTGTCCAATAATTTTACTTCGAGTTTGTAAATTTGGATAATTTCTTCCATTATAATTATTTACTTTTGTTAAAAAATATATATATCCGTATATTTGTAGTTTTATGGTGTAAAACAAGCAGTGATTGACTTCACCTTCTGAAACAAAACAAGGCTATTGGTAACACAGATAGCTTGAACAGACTTGATAGTCAAGTGATGAAGAAGACACTTGAGCTGGCATATCACTCGACAAACTTCCACACAATGTGAAGACTTTGAGCCTCAATAGATTCAACATGCATTAGCTCCACTACACAGTAGATCTATAGTGGCATCATGACTCAACAGAAATAATGCTGAGCATGAGTCTGTAACTATAGCCATTTGGCTATCACAGCTATATTGAAAAAAAAAAATGCATTGAGTGGAAACAAATCTCCAATAATGCATTATATTAATAAATTTTCAGAAATGAAATTCACAATATTTTTTTAGGGTAATAAAAGAAAAAGAACAGTACAGCAGAATAAATCTGGATTTTAACAATTTACAATAAATGAAACCAATGGATTTATATCCAATGCTTAATCTAAGTTTATATACAGAGGCTTTGATAACACACAATAAGCAGGGTTTTAAAAAAAGTGGAAAATCTAATTTCATAAGTATACATCTCTTCAGATGAAAGGAAAGCCTTTTATTAAAGAATAATGTATAAAAGTCTCTCAATTAAGTCCATTAAAGTTTATCTCAAAATTCAATTGTTTTTGGCATTTGGATATTTCATGACAAACAAATTTCTTTGAATGAAGCACAGGAGTAATTTTTTTTCAATCTTTTGATTAACCATCACAAAAAACTCTGATTTAACTGTTCTCCTTTAAATTAACATGAAGGAAGCTACACTTTTATGATGCACGCAAGGACACATGAACCTTTCTACAAACTACTTGTGATTGAACTTATCACATGAACTATTTTAAATAGATTGCAACAGCAATTCTAATGTATTGGGCAGCTTATAATTTAACATGGTTTGATACAGATGATTGTTTGAGAGAGTCCACAGCACAAATTTATTAAGGCATCTGTCTGAATGTTCAGTAACTATCACAAAAAAGAAAACCAACTCTTTACATATCAAAAGGAGAAGAAAAAAATAATAAAAAAGGAAATTAAGTACCCTATTTTTCTACTTCATGTATAAATATACATCATTCAGGATTTTTTCAAAGGGGGCAAATTTTATGGAGCAGAAGTTTGGAGAATGATGTGCCAATTCAAGCCTTGTTCTCGTCACTTGACTATGGTTCAAAATTATAAGGTCCATCACTAACAGCCTTCATGTATCTTTATAGTGAGAGACAGTAGTAAACAATAAATAAACCAAAGTGAAAACAACATAAGGGGAATTTAATCACATTTTTTTTGGAGAACATAGAAAAGTTTAACACTGAGACAACTACCAGAAAAATTTCAATGCTTATTCATAGTAATCCTCAAATCTGTGATCAGTATAAAGGAGATAAGAGTGCATATTAGCCTAAAAAGCAATTTTCATAAAAAGTATTATTCTAAAAAACATCATCAATTTTAATTGAGTAATCTCTTAAGAAGGCTGGAATTTTAGAGTTAAGATGGTTAAATAAAAATAAATTTAAAAGGCATATTACCTTCTTCAGATCTTTCCTAATAGATGAACTTGACATAATAGCATTTCCTTCAGTTGGAAAAATATCCCCTGTGAGCATTTTAAATAAAGTCGTTTTTCCTGCTCCATTTACTCCCAAAAGACCAAAACATTCTTCTGGGTGAATACCAAATGTCAAGTGATTCACAGCATAAAAATTTTTATAAACTTTTGTTAAACCAGATACCATAAGCGCTTCACCACCTGTACCACCTGTTTCAATCAATTTCTTAATTCTCTCTTTTTCAGCAAGAACATCGGAGTCTTCTATGATAGTCTCATCCCTTTTCCGACCGGCTAAAAAATTACGAACTCTCGATACAAAAGTTTTTATGTTTTGGTAAAAGGCAGCCATGAATGTAGTCTCAAAAAGAAATAGAAGAATGAAATAGTACAAGCCAACAATGAAAAGGGAAAGAACATCACGTCCACAGGCAGTTGAATTCCATGTGATTAGATCACGTTGTGTCAGACACTGATCTTTAATTTGACATTTATCTATAAAAAAGAAAGAATTTATGGTAATTAGCTTAAAAAATGTAAATAAAAAAATGAGACAGATTAGTCATTTTTTGTTGGAACACTGTTATGCATAGCTTTGATGAGATAAAAATAATTACAAAAGACAGGTTTTTCCAAATCTAAAATAAAGAAATATCTTTCGAAGTTTTATTTTTTTTGGTTCACTGTTATAATTTTGTCCAAGAGAATTTCTTGTAACACTGTTAAAGCTACATTCCCTCTAAAGGATCTTTACAGTTTGTTTGAGGTATTAACATAGTAAAATTACATTGCAAAAAATAATTTTTTTTATCTTGCTATGAAAATATTTTTTAAAGTATGTTTTATGATGTTTAAAGACTTTTTATTTGCTATTTCTTAGAGAAATTTTCATTGCTTTTCCTACATATTTTCTTTTGTGCTGTTTCAAAAATACCAACAAATGATTCTGTATATTCAGCATTTTGGCATAATTTATTTCTATACATAAATATGAGAAGCGGTTACACTTCTATTTTCAAAAATACATTTTTAAATTCATATATAAATCCTTCAGAAAATTTTTTAACTTCTCAAAAAGAAGAATTTAAAATTCTTTCTGAAAAAAAGGTTTCAAACAAAATTCAATTCACTTTTTTAAATTCACATCACCGACAAATAAAAACACACAAAAGGAAGTACTATTGAACTCTTATTTACATTTATTTTTAGTATAAAATAAACACACTATTTCAAAATTTGGACATTTTCTCTTCAAAATTAAATATTTTTTACAAGGGCCCCCCCCCCCTCATTCTCTGGGAGAAATAGTGTATATATTTCAATTAATCAATCATCTCATCTCCAATAATGTAATATATTATAAATTATAAGGTCACATCATCAATTTAACAAGATTTGAAAATCAGTTTCAAAATAATACACATGAAAAATGAATCATGTCTAAAATTCGAAAGTGATGAATGATGATTAATAGCTTAGTTAAATAATTTTGACAAAATTTATGGCTATTCTGTCTATATGCAATCAATTAATTAACATATATCTGTAATACATAAATGTAGTATCCAATTTGAAGATTGAACAGATATATCCACATTTGATAAAAGATTTAGTGCTAAATTAGCATGATAAATCTGAAAAGTTAAAAAAAATGTTTGCACCCTTAGCTCACAATGAAAAATTTATACACATGAGCAACCCATGGTGGTTCGCTACAAAGGTACCTAACATTTTCTACTCCTGGGTTATTAGCTACTTCACGAACAGGGGTATTATGCAAGATGTTCTTTTCAAGAAAGGAAAATATGGTTGAATTTTTGAGTATCATAGAAAACAATATATAACATATTATCAAATCTCAAGAAATGTATTATGCATGTATTTTTACCTTTCTGGAAAGGTAAAAGATTGATTTGATGTGATAGGTTATTCTTTTGTTCAGGGAACAATGAATTTTTTTAAAAAAACACAGGTGGATAGTTTTTCTGAGGTACAAAACCAATCTAGAAGCAGAGTTCGATACTTCAAACAAAAAAGGGGCCAGTCTCCTTCAGTTTGTTTTTCCTCTCTTAAAAAAATACAAAAACTATTGAAATTAAACAATGACAGAGGTAGAGTTGATTCCCCATGTTGTGTAGAGATTGTCCTCACAGGTGGTCAACTTTATGGAGGATCAAAACCTGACAACAAAGGCTCAGTTGCAAGATAAATGCTATCCAAATTTGAGCACAGACATCAAGTGCACAGTCATACTTATGATCCAAATTTTGGTGGTAGGCAAAGTGAGAGGGTTTCAAGTAATTTGATAGATAGAAGGCATCCCCACAGACTGGTGGATTATTTTTATAAATTTTGATGCCAGAGCCGAAAACAGCAGTCAGTGTCAGAATAGATTCAGAACTGGTCTAAAGGAAAGGGGATTGGATGGGTGGTTATAATAAAAAGTGTTCAAATGAAATGGTGATTCGGTAGGTATTTAGAAAAAAAATGGCCAAATGGAAAGGGGATTTAGTAGGCAGTTAGAAAGAAGTGAGCAGAATGAAAGGGGATTCAAGAGGAATTTAAACTGGCGAGCAGTTGAAAGGATGGAGATCTCTGATCATTGTAAATGTCCTGATATTAAGTCCAGTGGAGAGACTATACATTCCCATTTTGTTATTTTAAACATTTATAAAAGTTTTATAGGACACAGGAGCAGAGAAATCATTTATTTCTGCAGATGTTACTAAGAAGTATTTTTCTTTTTGGACAGAAGAGAAAGTCAGATACTTCAGAGGTAACGGTGCAGAGAGTAAAGCATCTTAAAAGCATCACATGAAAAACTTATGAAGTAAGATGGTGCATAGGACACTAAAGTTGGTGGAATATAATATTACTTGAGAACATCATCCACAAGAAATCAAAATGTAGTGGCAGATATGTTACAAAATCCCCCAGTGAAAGTAAGGCAGTTATTGATTTCTAGTGGAATTATCTCATCCTTGGTGTTGAAGTCGAGAACAATTAATCAAGGAACAGAGGAAGAATCCTGATTTGGGTCACATTTATACACATTTGAAGGAACCTGATAGCAGTTCCCTAAACAAAGCAGTCTGTAAGATTTGGTCCCAAAATCTCAAAATTTCATCTCAAGAGTATAACTCTTTTAATCTAAATATTTGCCATTTTGGAATAAACTTCAGGTCTACATTTCAAAATCATTTTAAAAGAATTCTATGACAATTCTACATCCGGACATTTTGGTAAAAGGAAAACTTTGGAAAGGCTGGACTCATTCTAATTCCCATATGTGAAAAATTTTATCTATGAATATGTCTTAATGTATGACATTTGTCAAAAGTTTAACCATAAAAACATGTTATCAGCTGGTCAGTTAACATCAATTGAAGGTTAATTATCCAAATGAAGTGATTTCATTAGATTTGTTAAGCCCTTTTACCCAACTTTTAAAACTGAAAGATATAAATATATTTCAGTACTTATGTATGTATTTTGCAAGTGGATGGAACTAGTACTTTAAAAAAAAAGCCTAGGCCAAATTAGTGGATAATGAATGCACTTTATGAAAATTAAATTCCTAGGTACAGATCTCCAATTAGAGATAATGACCTACAGTATAGATATTCTTAAGGAATTAATGCTGCATTCTGAACATTCAGCTTATATTAGTGTCTATTTATAGAGTGCAATCAAATCAGTCAGAAAGGGTGTATTGAACACTTGTACAAATTATTGCTAGTTATGTTGATGGGAATCATGAGTCTTGGGATCAGTTTCTCAATCAGTTGACTTATGCAATGCATAATGTGGTTCATGAGATGATTAATAAAACTCCAGCTGAATTGTTTCTGGGCAGAAAACTAATAACACCATTTCAGAGGTTGGTAAAGATGTCAGTACAGTCAATTTTGATATGCAGAAATGTAGAACAGTTGTTGGGGAAAGCAAGACAAAGTACAAAAGTCAACAAAGGAAGAGAGCAAAATATTACGATAAGAATAGGAAGGAGGTGAAAGTTAAAGTTAAAATGAAGTTTTGTTGCAAACACATCTGATGAGTTCTGCAAAGAACTGAACTGTTGGAAATTTTAACCCAAGTTTGAGGATTCATATAGAGAGATCAGAGTTGAGAAGAACAATGTGATGATTTGGAAGGATTATAGATGGATTACTGTGCATATAGATCAAGTGAGAGTTTATTATTTGAGAAGGAGTAGTGTAAATGTTTATGAGGTGAAAGAGAGTGCTTTTGGATCGAAATAAACAGGTAGTGACTCATTTGACAAGGACTCCCGAGAATGACAAAAGTTAATGTGGAGCATTCAGTTGTTAGATGCCTTAGCAAAGAAGAACATCCAGTAATATCTTCAATAAATAATTCAAAGAAAGAATGCCTTCCATGCTAAGCCATAGTAGAACGACATATGGGAACGCTAAGAGACCAGCTTTTTATGATAAGGCAGCCAAACGATTAACAGTAAACATGGCACTGGTACAGTCATTATGAGACAACTCAAAATTAGGCCAAGTGAGCATGGAAGCAGGAAAGGATTGCTGTTGAGAGATGAAGCCATTAACTGCAAAGAAGATGGATTCAAGCATAAGGGTGTCGTGAAAAGTTCCTACCAATTAAGAAGTAGAAGGACAGTTTTAGAAAGAAATAGGTAGATTAAGCCAACATCAACTAAAAGGCAATGAGAAGAGTCAGTACAACCTGTGGAGCAGAAAATTGTCAATTACCCAGACGGTCATGCTTCAGTTCCCCAGCAAAATGAGAATTTGTGTTGAAAAGATGGAATCATTGTGTCTAACAGCTGTTGGAGAGCTTTATTGGAAGCCTGTCATTATTATAGGAGGCCACTCATGAAAGGTGCAAGAAGACCTGGTTTAACTTCTCTGAGAGAGGGAATCTAGTTTTTTTTATTTTTTTATGTAGAACAGCAAGCTGACTATACAGCAAAGACAATATGCATGATCGTATTATTCTTTTCATTTTATACTGACAAATAGTCAAGCTGTTTTTGCAGCCAATGCTTAGACATAATTTTCAATACAAATTTTTTTTAACAAAATGGATGCTTTTTTTTTCAATATTGAAAAATGAACTTTTGTTTAAATTAAACATCAAATTATAGGAAACATTTGTTGCTTTTAACAATTGTTTGCTGGTTGTGACTCAAAAAGCATGCAAGAATATCATCAAATGTTCGGAAATTTTACATGTTCATGAAACTGTATATATATTTTGTGTTTATTTGTATATGTTATCTGGTCTGGGACATGTGTAGTCAGAGAAAAAGCTAATACTAATAGAGCAGGGCGAATTTCAATTGGTTCTGAGTTAAATAACCTGATCAGTTTTATATTTATGAAATTGAATATATTTGTATTGCCAATGTTATAACTTGTGCCATTGCCGTTTTATAAATTGCTAATGATTCACGTCACTTTTCAGAGTTATAGATCCTGATCAAGTCAAACTATGAGGTTAGCTGATGGAATGCATAGCAGAGATGTATATGCAGCAGATGATCAAGTTTTGATGTTCCTGAGCAAAAGTGACATACAGAAGAATGGGATTTGGGAGTTCAACACATCCTCAAAGACCAACAAATTTTTATCATAGAGATTACCTCTTGGCTCTTTTAACTATGTGTTTTTTAAGAATGTAACTTCCCCATCCCCATAAGAGAGGCCTGTATAGCCTACTGCTGAGCAATAAGAGAAGATAACTATTGTTGTTAAATAAAAATTTGGTAAAAATTCTATGTTATTTTGGTGCATGGCTTAAATTTTCCACTGTTGTGTTTTTTCCAAGCACTTTCTCAAATGGGGTGAACCTGAGTGTAATATTGCCATTGTAAGCTAAGGGAGCAAAAATTTTTTTGAATACTCTTCAAATTTAGCACTAGCAGAATTTTTCAAGTAAATTTAGGCTTATTCGAATGAGTGAATTGAAGAATCAAACTTTAATGCTTGCAGTTAATCAAGGTGAAGTTTTCAATTGGATTCAGGAATGCAGGGCAGTTAGATTTAAAATTTTTTGGGGTGATTCCTGAACTTATAAAATTTTAAATGTAATATTTGATGGGTCAATTGGAGGCATCTCCAAATCATGTTTCCTTTACAAGGAGTGGTTGTAACAGGTTCTTTTTAGATCCTTCTACTTACCTTTAAGAGGAAATACTTTTGTGATTACTTGTTTTGAGAACCTGTTTCGGTAAAGAATTGTGATATATGCAAATGAAAGATGTTATTTAAAGTTAAGTGAATCGAGTTTGAGGAGGAAGACTGCAGTAGTGAGTGTTAATGCTAGTTTGACTGATATATATCAATGAGAATTATATTCTGAATTGTCTATATATCTGGGCATAGGATTTGGAGTTTTGTTATCCAATGTTCAGAGAAGATATAGCCATGTGTTTACATTTTTTCATATTTGCTTGTTACATATATTTAATACTCGTTAATATTGATTAGGGCTAACTTGCTCTCATTAGCTATTTGCAATATTATTATATTTGGAATTAATGAGAATGAAAGTGTTATGTTTTAGAGATGTCTCCTCCTTCAGTTACTTCTCACACTACGTAAATGGAGGTTCCCTACAGAGTTTGAAAACAAACAAACATAACATAGCTATTGTTACATATAAGATAAATAAAAACAAACAATGCTACTGAATCTATGAGATTTTCATGAAAATATACTAACTTTTACAACACTTGAAGAGTCCATTATATTCATCCATCATGTGTGAATTGCAGTTAAACTCAAGATCTTCTTGCGACAAACTGTCACAAAATGCATTGGAATAAGCCATTTCAAAGAGATTGGAAATCCCTTCAGAGAAACAAAAAACAGGGAAAATACGAAAGAACCATTTAACTTCATGTATTACATGTTCTGGAGTACTTGATGTAAAAAATTCCATAGACTTAAAAAAAATCCCAGCTATAGCACCTGAAAATAATTTGTGTATTTCATGCATTAAGTATTACATTTAAATTAGTAAAAGAACATTAATATAAAAAAGCAACAAGATTTTGGAATAAAAATAACAGTATTTTATAAATCTTTTCTATCAAATACATAACTCACAAAAATATCTACAGCATTTGGAACAGAATTTTGTTCTTAAATGCTACAATACAATTAATATCCACAGGAAACATGTGATTATATGATAAACATAGAGCCTCCCCATATATATACTACAGACGTAATTTATATAACTTATTGGATTATATTTTCATCAACAACAGAAGCTGTTAGAACTGATAGAATAAAGGGTAAAAAAGAATCAAAGTCATACTAACCAAATACTGTACAGAAAACCACAACAGCAGAAAATCCTGTACTTCCTTCTTTAAAAAAAAACGTAATCAAATAGCTGAAAGGAATTGAAGCCCAGCCATACAGTAACAGCAATAACAAAGCAGTACCTAAAATTATAACAATTAAATATTAAAAATAATTTTCCTAAATATTAAGCATGGATAAATATTAAGTCATATTCAGTGAGGGAAAAAATGGAATTTAGATGGTCTTCATATGTTTGCCTACTATAGGCATGACCTTTGACAAGAACCAAGGAGTATATTTAGTAGATAACATGATGGTGTGGTGCTGTAATGATATCAGTGACTATTTCCTTCAGCAGTCATTAAAAGCTATGGAGATATATTTGCTAATCATTTGCTTCCTATTGATAAAAATTTAGTCAAACAATAATGGATTTTTCAAGAGAACAAAGCATCAATCCACAGTTCCAACTCAATATTACAGTAGTTTAAGTCAAAAAGGATTATGGTTTTGAACTGTCCAGAACTTAGTCCTGATTTCAGCTCCATGAAAACATGTAGAGTATTCTTAAATGTAAAATTTACAAAAATGGTATAAACTGTAATTTTTAGTTAAATATTTAAAACCTACCATTGAGGATGCTAGGTTTAAAATCTAGCTAAAAACAATTCAGAACCTGACTGAATCAATGGACCACCAAGTTTATCAACTAATTCAATTTTTTGAGCAAAAATCAAATAGTTAACTTCTTTTTTTTGTTTTGTTTCCCTTAAAAATAACTATGCCTACTCTTTTGACACACTAATTTTTTTCATATGTTAAATTCTAAGACATAATTGAGTTAAGAATAATTTTTAAAACTGTAATTTGTAGTACATCTAAACAAGTATTTAAATTTGAATGAATAATTAAAATTTTGAGAATAACTGCTGCTATGCTTAAACTTTTGGCATTCACTATAACAAGCATGGAAAATATTTAATTTCTCAAGGTCAATGAATCTTACTTTCATTTATAACATGAATTTGTATTGCACAATAATAATAACAACAACAGATAATGATTGTTTATCTTTTACTATTGTCAGCATCTCTGTTTTTCTGGAGAAAAAACCATCAATGCCATTAGGATGTTGTCAAAGATCACATAGCTAAATAAATGACTTGGAACATGGTTGTATAAGTGAATTGCATCTTATCAAGCAAAAGGGGTGTCAACTACTTGGTACAGAGACAACTGCATAAAAATGCTATCGAAAATGGTTGCTGCAAGGTACTCATCAGTAAAATGAAGGCTTCGGAAGACTTATGATTAACTATAAGAGGCAAGATCAAATGATTGCACAACAGTTACCCCAACATCATTGCTGGCTAATCTCTCTTTCAACGTTCTACATCAAAGGTACCTTTCATTATTTCACAGCATTTTACTCTAGCAAGATTACATTCAAAATGGCCTTTAACACATCTACATTCAGCTGCTTAACATTGGTAGAATCTTCTAAAGTGGTGTTGCAGTCAAGTATGGCTACCAGAACACTGACATTCATTGTCCAGCAATGAAATTCACTTTAGTCTTGGTGCACATGACTACCAGATCTGTGAGTCAAGATGCCAAGGTCAGTAGCCTCAATTCCTTTGTTTACAAAGCTAAACAACCATAACACCAGCTGCAATGGTGTGGAATTATATCTCTTATGTCAACAGATTGACACCTCCTATCTTCCTATGTACAATTGAAACAGATGAACGATATTGGTGATATCCTATTACTGGTTGCATTACCCTTCACTGTACTTCAACATGGGGTCTTTTTTGAACAAGATAATACAGGGTTGCATTCAGCTAGCATATAACTGGGTTGTTTTCATAATATTGATATTCTTCCTTGATCAGCAAGATCACCATACCTTTCACCAATTGAACATGTATAAGACATAACAGGCTACCAGTTCAGGTCCCCCAAAATATAGATATGAAGCAACAATAAACAAAATGTTAAGCAGAATGTATCGTAAGATGAGATTAGGAGTCTATCATGCCTTACATGCACAAATAAGTATTGCTACTGCAGGGGGTTCACCAATTGCTGATTGTAACATTTTTAATAATTTCATTATCAGTGTATGAGCTTTATTCATGTTTAATTTCAACAAAAGCAGCCACTTTCTTTATAATGCTTCATCTTTGGGCAAAATAATACTTGTGTGCAAGTGTATGTACACACACATACAAACATATCTGTATACAAGCTGCATACTAACTTTATTTCACACATTTCGAATTTTTAAAATAGAGAAAAAAATTCATGCATCAACATTGCTTAACATTAAATCTTATATTTCAGAAGGTTTTATTAAAAAGATCCTGAAATATAAAAATAACTTTACTCACCTATAGCATTCAAGTGTATTCCAAAGAAAGCATAATGGGCAAAGATTGCAAAAGGTATAACCAAAAAGATGGAAACAACTATCCACACCAGATAATCCCAGACAAACATAGCAATCCAGTAAATCATGGCTGGTAACCCTGTCATGAGTTGTAACAATTTTGACTTTGAACTTCTTTCATGTATGGGTAATAAAACGAAACTAGCAGACAGAAAACTAAGTGCCAATGGCATAAAAATAATGGATATCTCTCGAGACTCATATGACACTGATTTGTCTGGGAAAAATTGTAACAATTGTGGAAGTGGCTCATTGATCAATGTTATAGAGCCAGTATTTGTGATATACTTCAATACAGCAGTGTGCATAAGAAGCAGAGACATTGGTGCAGTGTGGTAAGGTTCACCATTATACCATGCAGTTAGGTTTAAAGTCTTGTTATCAAGCATATCGATTGCTCCACCTACCATAATATTTTTTAGAAATTTAAAAAGATCTTTCTTGCTATAATCCAGAATATAATGAGTTGGATCATCAACAGTTTTCACATTAACATTATTAGATTCCAAAACATCCTTTAGATACTCTGTCGCTTGAGAAAGTTGTCGGTTTTTGGTATATACAAATCCATCAGTATTACCATAAACAGATGAAATATCAAGTTTCAGAGGATCGTAAGTAATTCGATTTTTCGTTCCAGGATCTCTCAAAGAGTAAAGGCAAAAGCATGTGAGAAGAAAAGGAATAGCTAATTGAGCAATCAAAATGCTCCAATTTCGTTTGGAATAATGGAAATGTTTCATCAGTAAGCCAAAGAATTGAAGAGAAAATCTGGGATGAGGCCTCAAACTGGATTTGCAACACACATCTAGAAAATAAAATTAATAAACAATTATTTTTGGATGAAGAAATGAAATAAAAAAAAATTGAACTGTGCATTTAATAGGTACTAGATCTCCTCGACTTACACTTGAATTCTATTCTGATTAAAAGGTTGTAAGTTAAATTTATATTCTTAATACTAGAAAATAAGAAAATTATACGTAACATGAAAAATACATATTCTATTTTACACATTGTAAATAAAAATATAACCTCAAATTATTATTTTGTTTTATTTCTTTGAAGGCCCAGTGGTCGATGCACTTTCACACCACAAATCCGGGTTCTATTCCCAGGCTGGGGAAGGTCGACTCAGCCTTTCATCCCTATTGCTGTGGGTGGATAAATGAGTACCAAGCTTGCTTGGTGCTTGGGGACTTAAACACTGGGGTCTCGCTTCAGACTGACCACCTGATTGGGATATCTGCTCATGCACCTCAGCACCCAATGGTCATGTATACTGGAATGGGCACAGTAGGCCCTGGCCTTCATGGGCTATTGTGCCACTGAGCTTGAGTTTTTTTTCTTTATTTGCTATGTTTATTTTTTCAAGTTTATTTTCTTTAAATAATATATTAAAAATAATGTTATTATTTAAATTAATTACTTTAAAATTGATACATCGTTAAAAGAGCTTTACTAAACAAGTAATTTTGTAGCTTGTTTTTAAAACATTATAATAAAATATTTATATGGAAACTAAGATTTTAAAATGAGATTGAATTTACAAGTAAGGTTTAATGTAATTATTTTAAACTCAAAAGTCATAAGAAGAGAATTAAAATATTGGTATTTTATTTTACAGATATTTTGAAATAACAAGTGATAAAAAAAATGTGCAGAAAAAACTAAAAATGGCATTAAAACATTAGGCCCAATTGCTGCAGGCACATATATGTGTCTCATTCAGATTGTCTGTTAACATATATACACATCTTTCTGAAATATGATCTTTGCGCTGCTATTAGTAAAACTATTTTGAAGACTTTGGAATGCAATAAAATGACCTTGACAGTGTTTGTGAAGGATTTTCTTATTTATGCTTCTTTTCTCCCAATACACAGCATATGTGCACCTATGATAAAAACGGTAATGCTGAAGAGTAAATCATATTGCTTTTAACTGGCAGTTAAGGAATTAATATCACATACATGCTTCAAATAAATAATTGTGCACTGTAATATTCTGGATTAATAATAATAAAAAGTATAAGAAAAAATGCAGCCAAACCAGCATTATATGAAATTTATCCTTAAACTATTTCAAGCAATATTCAAATCCCATTTTCTCAACTACCTGAAATGCATTAATGGTCATGAATTTAACAACAGCTTTCTTTAATTATGCTCTATTAATAATAACAATATAAAAATTGTTGAAAATTATAAGGTTTCTGTCACACTTTAAGAATCAAGGAAAATAAAATTTAAAAACCATTATAAATTCATAGAAAATTATTTCACAATTCAAAATAATAAGTCATATACAATATTAAATTTAATTTAACCTTTATAAAAACAAAATATAAGATAAGAAGAACAACTATTTAAATCATTTTTATAACTGACACACTTATGGAACAGAATATTAATATACAGATTAAAATATACCTTCCATAGTTATTTGAACTCCTTTACTATCTTCAGATTCAGAGCAAAGTTTATACTTTGTGTCAGAAAAATTTGCAATACTGTTAAAAAATACATACACATGAGTGCATTATAAAAATACTTCACTCAAAATAATACATGATGGATAGATTGGTTTGAGAAATTATATCAATTATATAAATATATATATATATATATGCTTCAATTATCAATGTTACAAATTTTTCATGTTTTAAGTTAAATAATAGTAGTACTTTTTGTCAAAAGAGTAAAGATCATTAATTCACAGTTGGTAATAATATGAACAAAAATTATAATATTTATATCATACACTTAAAACATAAAAATGCAACACCATGAAGGAAAGCAAATACAAAAAAGATATTTATTGTTGATAAACAATACGTAATAAAAACAAAATGATTAAATTTAAAAGCAATTTGGGGGTTTACAAGGCTGCAAAATTAGTAGAAACAGCTGCACCCCTTTGCAACTAAAACAGCCCTTACCCAGTTAGGCATGGAAACAAACTGCAGTTGAATGACTGAAATGGGTAACTCATTCCATGCTGCTTTCAATTTATGCCACATTTCGTTAACCATATTAGCTGGAGAGAGGTGTCAGGCCAATCTCTCAGCAACCCATGACCAAGTGTTTTTCAATGGATGACAGATCTGGAGACCGAGAAGGCCACGGTAACAATCAAATAACCTGAATATCGAGGAAGGTCAACATGTTGTCTAGCATTATCTTGTTGGAAGATGTTTGGCAGACCTTGAACATGGGGCATAGTTGCTCGATGCAAAATATCAGAAATGTACTGCATTACATTACTTTTGATCTGAACTACAGATGTGTGCATCATATACTCAGTGGCTGCCCAAACAATCACCCCAGGTGCAAAAATATTGAATGCAAGCAGGTAAGGAGCATTCTCCCAGGAGCCTACAGACAAGTATACAGCCATCAGAATATTGCACTCAGAACTGGAACTCGACTGAAAAGACGACATTGCGCCACTCCTGTATCCAGCTCACCAGTCTCCTCCCACTTTGTTACATTATGAAGGGAAACCAAAGTAATGGTTGCTCTGCTGACAGTCCACAGTACTGCAAACCACATCGCATTGTACAATTGGTATGTTTGCAACAGAAATATTTTCTGGCTAATAGTCCATGAGGTGGCTGTACGATTTAACAGGGCCAACCTCACAATGTCTATGCTATCTGGCATTAATCATGGAGGTCCTGCATGCCATTCAATATGATCCTCAGCAACCCATTGATTCCCTATTTACATGACAGTGGTTGGATTTCGACCAGGGAGATGGGCGAAAACACAGAACAATAATTCACACTCTAGATAAGCAACAATCCTGCCTCTACTGTATTCCGACATTTACTGGTAAGCATTTCTTCTTATTATTCAAGACATAACACAATATTCTGAGCAAACTCTAACTTTACAAAGTGTTTTCCAAATGAGAAATCCACTACATAACTTTTTCTTTGTACAATGCTTCAAATGTCATTCCTTCCTCCTGCATTATCTACATGTGCTGAAATACTTATCACTTGCATATCCCAATCTCTTCTTCCTTTCGTGTGATTTTGACGCTTATCATTCCTCCCTGGTGTTGCAATTTTAATGGCAAACAGTGAAAAAATCATAAAAGATAGTTATTATCATCATTTCCTTCTACAGATTTTTTATATCAATAAAAAATATTCAATTCAACTCAGAGAAACTTAGTTAAATTAAAAATAAATAAAAACGCTTAGACCATTGGATAATACGCCCACTATTAATTTATTGCTTTGATCAGTGCAATTATTATTTTTTTATTTCAGAATAAAACTAGATTTCAAAATGAGATGTTGATACTATTGAATTTTTTTCACAGTACATATAGTTGAAAAAAAGAAAAACTGGTTCAAATATTTGACACTCCAGATAAATGACGTTCTACTGTAAATGATATTTCCTCACAAGATTTAAATAAACACAATTTCATTTCCCTTAGAGCTGACTAAGCAAACACAAAATGAGAGTAACTATTTTTCTTAATTAAGAGTGAAATAGTTTTTATCACTTTTTAATAAATTTTCTATGTTGGTTCTTTATAAGTTCCAAAATTCATTCATGAATTTTCCAAAAAGAAAATAAATAAAATTCAGTCACACACAAAAATGATGGAATGCATTTTTTTCTGTCATTAATTATATTATAATTCTGATTTTTTTGACAAACATAAAAAAAAACCATATCACTATATTCAATCAAAATAAGGAGGAAATAGAATGTAAACAATGTGATAACTTTCTCTGCTGTTGTTTAATAATGGTATGCAACCAATTGCATGCATTTATTACTCTGAATGCCTATTTTATACATTTTTAACTTTTTGGGATTCTTCTAAAATATGAATTTCATAAATAAGTTTCATTTCTACTTTTATCTTTTATTTAGTAGAACTAAAATAAAAGTTTAAATAACAATCTTTTTTCTAGCACAAATTCTTTTTTCAGTTATAGAAAGTGTATATGCTTGAAATCTAGAGGGTATAGTTACGAAAAATAAATCTGTCTTTAATCTCTTCAATATAAAATAATTCTAAATTTAAGAAGTTTACAGTTATGAAAGAGGTTAAATTTTTAGGATTTTATACATTAAGATTAATTAACTGTAAAATAAAGATTTTTTTTTATATTAAGCTTAATCAGGAAAAAACTGCTATGACATTCTGGAAAAATGTCTCATATTTTCCTAAAGAGGTACTCTCAGAAGTTCATTAAATCAAAAGATAATTTTAAGAGAAGGGGAAAAAATTTCTAGGTTGCCCATAATTAATACTAGTAAGTCCCCGAAAGTATTACACAGAAAAATATCTTTATCTACTATAAAAAAATGTTTGTGATGGATTTTTTCTTAATGAAAATACTTTAAAACAATGTACTATGAAGGGGGAAAACTTAAATTTAATTTAAAATTAAATATTCATGTAAAGAAATATATATAAGCTATTCAATATAAATTTTATTCTCTCATAGAATGTACTTACTTTAAGAAAACATCTTCCATTGTTGTTACAGTTACCCCAAAAGAAGTAACACCAAGTTTTTGTTTTTGATTCTCTAATTCCTTAAACATATCTCCAAATCCCCTATCAGAATTGGATGGCAGACTGAAAGAAATTTCTTTTTCCAATTCTTTTCCAATTTTAACATCTGGTACATAGCTTCTAAGAATGGAAAATATTTTTTCTAATTCAAAGTGAGAATTTTTCCCAACATGTAGATGATATCCAGTATCTAGAATAACATTAAAAGTAAAATTTCTCTATGCAGGGAAAATACATTTATTGAAAAGAATTATCTGTTTTCAGGAATCAGGCTTTATATCTCAAACATATAGAATGCATATCTTGCTACCATTTTTGAATTATTTTTTTTATCCTTAAAGTTTTGTTCACAGATATATGAGTGTGTGTACTATTATAATGCAAAATATATTATTTTGAATTTAATATAGAATATTTTTCAGTTAACTGAGTATAGGTGATAAGTTGCCAAATGTGTAACTGTAAATGAGTAAATGTGCTACTGACCTTAGATGAAATAATACCACAGCAATTTTTTTCCATCAAAATCTCCAACAGATTTTCAGAAACTCCATTAGTAAAATTAAATTAACTCTTTCAAAAAATTTATTTAATATCAAATCAATATTCAAATAATTATCCTTTTTATGTTTTCTTATTGTCACATTTTAAATAAACCTGAATTCCTATTTCTCATCATAAGTGTAATAATCTTCCAATATGAAGAATTTGTCTACCTAATAGGCATGCCACACAGTTATTTAGAATATGTACCATTAAAAAAGAATATAAAATAGTGGACAACTATCTAATACATATTTAAATGGGAATAGGAAGGTATGCATCAAGTAATACAATTTATGTCATTTGTTTTTAGATTATTTCTATGTATAATAATTAATACTGCAAAAGTTAAAAAGGCTCTATTTGTTTTAGACAATATGAGATTAACACTCTTCTGCTTGAAAATGAGGTCAATTCACAAAAGTTCAATTGCAAATAGCAGTTTTAAATAATTCCAGATACTATTCAAAAACTTTCAATATACCACATAAGAAATTTCATTTAATGTAATTCGGGGGAAGATGCCAGTTTGTTAATAGTACTTTTATGCATCAATAGATGGCAATATTGAGCCACTTGTGTGAATAGTCTGGTCCAAAATTAAGTGTGGCTTGTGAATTTATCTGAATTAATCGCCTTTAATTGGCCTTATTTTTCGATCTTTTGAACATTTAAAGTGGTGAGTACAACTTTAATAATATTAAATTCCTTATATTTAAAGTCCATAAACATACTTGTTATTTTAAATAAGATATTAGCAATATAAGTGAGTTACCCATATTGTTACACATATGATGCATGTAGATGTGACTGTAGCAATAAGGAGATAAGCATGTGTAGCATTTATCCTCTATACTTGGGGGAAGACACCACATAACTCAGAAATTAATGAAATGAACTTTAAAATTTGTGTTTTTAAAATTTTGTAACACTGTATACTATTGTATAAAATAAAAATGTATAATTTATAATTATTATTATAATTAAAATAATACTTAAATGCAATTAATGATAACTGGTCTATCACCATCGGTTGCCTCCACCAGCACAGAACACAGGAGCACAGCCTTATTCCTCTGGTCAGAAAACGCAATTCAACCGGGCATAAGAAAATTAACTTCAGAAGTCTTAACTGAATCAGAGAGGAGAGCAACTATGCAGGAAAAGGCAGGTGAAGTCAAAACAAATAACAAGAAACCTTCGAAGAAACAGAAGAAAGACGTGTCCGTTTGTCATCCTCAAGCGAAGAAATTTCTCTAGATACTAGTGGTGACAGTTTTGATGAGGATAATAATGACGATTTTTGTGCTATGTATAAAGGGTACTTTTGTGCTAAAAAAGGTTCCAAGAGTGACTGAATTCAGTGCATTGAATGAACAAATGGTGGCACAAAGATTGCAATGATATTCATTTGCACTGAGTGAAATGTTGTGTAGGCTATCATTCGAACATGTACTGTTATTATTTTTAGCAAGCTAAATATGACAGAATTTAATTTTTTGTTTGTTTTTCTATAGTTATTGTTACTTCATATTTAGTTTTGTAATGTTTATCTTATTTTTTTATTTACTGTAATGTTGTTGCATCTTACTTCATGACTGGTGGCCCGTTTAATTGTGGCATCTTCCCCCATATATGGGGGAAGATACCACAATTAAATGAATTTCTTTAACATTAAATTTCTAATTTATTTTCATACTAAGAAGAGAATTAACTTGCACACATAACCAATTAAATATTGAAAAATAAAGTGCATTTTTTTCATGGTCTTGTCATTTCAATTTTCAATGTACTAATTTAAAAATCCTTAAATGTGGCATCTTCCCCCAAATTACCTTACTTCTTAATATATTGTCTGAGCATAGAATCAAAGTCAATATTAGAATTTTTATTGATTTGTTCTGAATTAATATCTCTTTGATGAGAGATGAACAAATAAGATTTAGATAAAATTTGATAAATAATTCAAAATGCTATATTCAAAATTTGAATGAGACAACCAAATGGTTCACTTTTCAACTTGCATTCAAATTCCTCGGTTATATCTATAAAACACATGCAAATTTTAAGAATCTGATTTACGAATTTCTTGATAAAAATACCAAAGAAGTATTTTTATTTAACAAATTAATTACAATCAGATTAGATAAGAAAATAGTAGACAGATTTTTTTAAATCTTAAGTTCTAAATCAAGGGTTGGCACTCTTGTTGCTGTGGTGTGCCAAAACAATACACCAATACTATTCAGGATGCTGTACAATCTACCAATATGATGCATGAATTGCTGTGAGAAACAATTTGATTCCCACAGCAATGCATACAGTTAGAGAATAGAGGTCAAGAATACAGTTAGTTTTATTGCATAATCAATAATGCATCATTTAAAAAAACGTTTTTATACTACCATAAAAATAAACAATATACAATATAACTATTCCTAAAACACAAATAAAAAAATTAAAATTTTACATATTAAACATTATTAAAATTTTACATGTTAAACATTAAAAAAGAAACAACATAAAATAAAAATACGCCTTCAAAATAACTCAATAAAAAAATTTTAATGCAAACCTTGTCCCTGCATCACCCTATTTAAAACTAGCCATTACCCACCGGCTTCGCCGGGTATTTCATGATGTTATACAAATATATACTGTTTATATATACATAAATTATTGATATCTAAGTTTTAGCGTAAAGCATTCACTTGAATTGAAAAAAATTCTTATAACTCTCCCCTCTTGTTTTAAAAAGGATAGGACTTCAAAATAATACTTTCTAAAATTGAAGTAGAACAATTTTTTATGCTCTCGTAACCTGCTCCCTTAAAATGGATTTTCGCAAAACCCATTAGCAGATTTCTACTCAATAAAATAAACAAGTTTACCAAATTTCAAGTCTAAATCTTATAGTTCAAAAATGGAAATTTCAGTAATCCCTGTAATCCCTTTTGAGAGTCGATTTCCGTCCACATTCTTAGTGGATTTCAATTCAACAAAACTTTTTTTTGAGAGGATATCTACTCCATGAAACGTACACGTCTGCCAAAAGCTTTAGGTCTAATTGTTCAAAAATGGGATTTTTTTTTATCAATAAGCCCCGTAACCACCTTTGAGAGTCAATTTCCATTAGACACATTCTTAGTAGATTTCAATTCAACAAAACCTTTTTTGAAGTGGATCTCTACTCAGTGAAAAGAATGTGCCTACCAAATTTCAAGTCTGTAGATCCAATAGTTTAAAAATGGGAATTTTTTTAAATCTACAATGCCCTTTGAGGGTTGATTTTAATAAAATTTCTTTAGTAGTGGACCTCTACTCTATGAAAGGAACATGCCTACCAAATTTCAAATCTGTAGGTTAAATAGTTCAAGAATGGTAATATTTATCTTTAACGTTCCTTAAGCTCACAAAACGTCCCCTAGGGGTCAATTTTTGCAAAATACATTCTTAGCAGATCTCTACTTTATGAAAGGAACATGCCTACCAAACTTCAAGTCTGTAGGTCTAATAGCTCTGGAGATATCGTGATGAGTGAGTAAGTTGCTTTTCTCCTTTATATATACAAATAGCAATATCAAGGGTATAATTTTCAAAATAATTCTGAATGTTCAGTTGTTAAACAAGTTCTTTGTATAATTTAAATATTTTTCATATGAGAAAAGATTAATTCACATAGAAATGTAGAAACAAAAGTGGACAGCAAAGCACACGCTATTTTCCCCACACACACTTAAATCTTTCAAGCAATGACATCCAGCAATCTAAACTAGTTGTCGACTTATTATTAGCATTATCTTCCAGACCTTTTTGTAATTTTCATGATTCTGAAAATGTTAAATATTGTTCAATAAGCTCCATTTTTAAATTATCAACTCTCATCCACTCAAAATTTGACAAATAGAATGTGATATAATAAATTTATTAAATTGGTTTGATTAGGAAAGAAATTATAAGCATAGAATCTTCAAAGTCTTTGCATCTTTTGGAAAATTCCTCCTTAAATGAACTTTGAGGTTCATCTTGGTCTATGTATTTGCTAGTGCTTTAACATTTTGCATGTACTTGTAGGTATTAGTATCAATATCACAGAAAAATATATTTAATTTTGTAGCCAAGCCTTTTTAATACAGTAATTCACCAGACTAATGCAATAGGTGGGACTGAGTGATAACCACGAAAGTCGAATTAACGTTAAGTTGGGGTATAATTTTGCATATAAATTATATTTAGTTGGGGCCAAAGATTAAAGAAAATAACAATTTAGGAAAAAAAATGTCTTATAAAATATTAGATAACACAAATACAAAATCACAAACTGGAGTAACTTTGAATTAGAAAGTTTCATAAAATCTAACAAAGTAGTCTTCAGGTTCAAAAAATTTTTTTTACCGCAAAATTTTTTCAAAGCATGCTAATAATTTTTTTATTCCTTGTTTTGTGGAAAAAATACACTCCTCACTGGAGTCAATATTTTCTAAAATTTGTAACCCCTTTTTTCAATTAAACTTAGGCCTTCTGCTAAATTCTCAACCATCATTCAATCTGATTGAATCGGGTCTTAAGACTCAAGTTACTCAAGCTCTTGCTTTTGCTCATGCATTTTTATGAGATTATCCATTGCAAGCTCCTGATTGCGGGAATCTAGCAGTTTTTGAACATCATCACTATCCTCTTCTAAATTTATTTGTCTGGCGTAATCGACAACTTCTTTGATTACATTACTAATTTCATCAGGCAATTGAATTGTGTAGTGCTTAAAAAAAAAGAAAAGAAAAATCAATGAGATTTGAAAATCGCAAAATTTTGGGTTCATGTAAGTTGGGGTTGCATAAGTTGAGGTATTACTGTATTCAATAAGTTCAAGCACTATTTGGCCCTTTCCATGCAATCCTAAGTTCAGTTCATTAAGATGTTTATGTCAGACAGAAACATTTTTTAACAATTTGCAAAAACATTCTTAATCATTCAATTTGGAGAAATGTTTTTCCTTTGCATTAAGACAAACTTTAATGAGTTCCAAGCATGACACAAACTTATTGAAGACGTTACCTCAACAAAGCCAATGGACATAGCTGTATAAGGGGAAATCCCCATGTTCACTTTCGATTTCTTCCAAAAAAGATTTAAGTTGCCGGTGTACCAATGAAGAATGAGACACTTCGAAATTAACTATGTTAACAACAGTATTTATTATAGAAATCAAGCATTGTGACAAAATTTCGGCAATTAAGCTTTCCTGTATTATGCAATGGAAGTTCAATACTTTAAGTCCAATATGCCTTTCAAGAAGTTTAACAAAACATTTCTTTCTCGCCAATTTAGATAGCCAAGATAAAGGTTACAAAAGATATTTTATTTATATTAATATTTTTATACTTTCAAAAGAATCATAAGTGAAAAAAGAATATACTATCTCTTAGTTGATCCAGATAGAGGAATTGTGACAGCTGTATAACTCTTCATAATTTCTATCTTTATCACAATATCATGCATTTACCATAAGGCATGCTACATCATTCAAATTGGTACTTTCATCAAGAGCAATGCAAAAGTTTCTTGTAAGACAGAATTCTGCTTTGTTGTTACATTTTCCACTACTTAAGTTATTTGTCTTTCAATAGCTTGCACAGAAGATGGAATTTCTTTGTGCACATTAGGGATAATATTGTTTGTAGATTTAGTAAATTACGGAACATTTCAACACTTTTTAAAAATATTTCTTTTATATACATTGAAATGCCTTTAATACAAAAATGCTTAAGATGAAATATCAGTTAACATGAAATAATACAATGGTTCCAACAAACTACTATGTATTTTCATGCATTTTTTCTCTCTTAACATGAAACAAAAATCCCTTAACACAAAAAGATTTTTCTTCTGGGAACCAACAAATTACAGAAAACACCAGCCATGCAGGCCAGATTTAAAAAGGGTGTGAAATAAAAGGTGGTTTGGCATATTTTGTAAAAAGGAGGCTAAATTGGCTTTGAAATATCCTTAGAATAGCCTGTGACACAAGCCAATTTTGTTTATCTAAGCTACTTTCTCCCTCCACTCCAACAAACGCTACACAAAAACATCTCATTTCTCCTCAGTTGGCTTTGGAATTCGGTGATGAAGTGCATCACAGTGTGAGTACAAATTCGTGAGTTTGATTCACGTTTTTTTTTCTATTTTAGAAGAATTTTTTTCGGAGCACAATGGCAAAGGGCTCAAGCAGAAAGCAAACTGCTATTTTGCTTAAAATGAAGATTGGGGTTTCTTAAGGCTGTTGATCAAAAACAGAAGATGAAAACGGAAATCTGTAAAGATTTTGGTGTTGCTAACTCCACATTATTAAAAATAATTTCTATTAAACATTTCCATAATTTGCTCTAAAAGACAGCAAATTAGGGAAACTATTAAACAATATAGCAAACTATGTAAATGAAATGTACTCCAATAAACCTGATTTTGTTGAATATATATTTTTCCTTTCGCAATATCTTTTAACACGGAATTCTATCAATATGAAAAAATATTTCCGTCCCCTCAGTTTTGTGTTAAATGATTTTCACTGTATTTGTGTAAAAGGTCAGCCCTGGGCAGCTACACCATAAGAAATTGTGAAATTGCATTTGGTCACTTTAGGATTGGTTACAATTATTCAACAACAAAAAATGTAACGTATTTTTTTATTTCAATAACAGCTCTTTATATAACAGGCATATCTTATATCTAAATTTTTAAATGTTGACTGATGTCTAGTTAGAAAATGTTTCTGTAGACTTGACATCTGACACACAAGGATTTGGTGACATAAAACATGCTTTCGATCTTTTTGTTTGATCCTGATCTTTTTATTGTACAAATCCATATTCATTTATCCAAGAATATTGAAAACCATAAGCACTAAGCATTCCTTTTATTAGAGATTATTTGATTAAATCAGTAGGTATGAACTGTCACAATAAGAAACAAATAAAATACAAATTTACATTATAAAAATAAGAGTATGTTGCAAAAATTAAAAGTAACCTATAGCACGATGGCATCCTCAAATTAAATTCAACTTTCGACTGAAATTATATTCAATACTTGTATATAGGCACTACAAACCTAACAAAAGGTGAATGAGTGAATGAATACTCTTCAATACCACTAGAAAAAAATCCCTATTTAGATAATATCACATAGGATAATTATGTTAATTGCAAAATTCATTAACTATGTCTGAAAATTAGCCATTATTTAACTGGTCATAATGGAAGAACAAATCAGTAAAAGAAAATTAACAGAGTGATTGTGGAAAACTAATTTTTTTTCAGATATATATATTTATAATTAAATTCTTAAAATGTTAGTGTTTTATTTTTATAAAACCCAAGAGGTTGTAAATGATCAAAAACTGCAGATTCTACACCTCTAGTTCAAATGGTAGATACAATCTTTAATTTTATTAGGAAATCTTTTACAGTGATATATTTGATTATCTCTCTCTCAAACTATGTTAATATTTAAACTTTAATACAAACAGTATCCCTTAATAAGATTACAGCGATATACATGGGAAAATAACTACTAATAAAGCCTTTAAAAATTTGTTTTTAGAATATGAAAATAAAAACAGTCACATTTTCTTTAAATTTTACATCAGGCTATATAAATTTATTTATATAACCTGATCCATATCATAAGATGTATTTGTATAGCTTTGCTATACAAATACATACAAATACCCCCCCAGTAAGAATACATTCTAAGAATTTTTACCAAATTTTTGTTTCAGAAACATAGGAGACCCACAACACTGAATTTCTCCTTCTGCCATAATAGCAATGCGATCTCCCAAAATATTAGCTTCCTCCATGTAATGAGTAGTCAAAATGATTGTGCGACTATGCTTTATTTCCAACAATGCATCCCAAACACTTCGTCTAGTCTCTACATCCAAACCCAAAGTTGGTTCATCCAAGAACAATACCTGTACAAATATGATTAATATTAAAAACTCATGGTTTTTCTTCACTTACAAAATAAAATGGAATTCAATTATAAAAAAACCAAAGCCTTAAAATTTTTTTTTAAAAAAACTCATTTCAAAATGCATTTTGGTAACATAAATGTTATTGAAAAATGATAAATTCAGAGCACACAAAATAAATTTCAAAAATAAAACTGCATTAAAGAAATCAAATAATGAAAAATTAGCATTATCATAATGTATATTCAATAGTATTTACATCAGAAGCAAAAAACAGTGAAATTAATTCAATTAAATTAATATAGATGAAAAAACTGCTATTATTATATATAAATGAAAGAAAAACCTTACTTTAGAGCCCCCAATAATTGCAATTCCAAGACTAAGTTTTCTTTTCATTCCTCCAGATAAATCCATAACCTCCTTTGTTCTTAGCTCGGCCAATTTTACAATATTCAGTATTCGAGCTACTTCTTCATTAAGATTTTTCCACTGAACACCTTTCATCTAAATTTAAAATAAAGAAATAACAATAAGCTTAATGAATGATTATCAAATACATGCACATTCTAATCAAACATAATTTCTGTCAAAAAAAAATGCTCCCTCTATATACAAGATACTAAATACAGAATTTGACTCCTAACTCAGTCTCTATCACAGTATAAAAAAATTTAAAAAGTAAAGTTATTTAATTTTTTAAATTTAATAAATAATTCTCCTTGCATATGCATGCAATAAATAAATATATAACGTAAAATCCGACGTATAACGCGCACTTTTAACACAAAAAATAAGATCAAAACTTAAGGGTGCGTACCCTTAAGTTTTGATCTTATTTTTTGCGTTAAAAGTGCGTGTTATACGCTGGGTATAAAAACGATAGCTTTAAAATTAACAAAAGAAATTATCATAAATTTTTTTATTTCTATATGCATCAAAATACTGTCTATTTCAAAGAAATGACTGGCCTTATGAACCAAAAGAGTTGCAGTTATAGAAGAAAACTATTTTGTCAAAAGTCTGGGATAATACCTTGAATAAATGACTTTAAAACATAAGAGCAATGTATACTTATATTTAAGATTTCTTCCTAAAACGGGGGGTGAGGGTTATATGGCGAATATATCTAAAAATTAAAAAATAAATCTTGAAAGTATAGGTGCGCGTTATACACCGCTGCGCATTATACGCCGGATTTTATGGTAATTAATAATAAATATATACCATAAAATCCGGCATATAATGCGCACCTATACTTTCAAGCTGATTTTTTAAATTTTTAGGCATATTCGCCATATAACGCGCACCCCCTTTTTACGAAGAAATCTGAAATATTAGTATACATTGTTTTTATGTTTTGAAGTAATTTATTCGAGGTATTATCCCAAACTTTTGAAAAAATAGTATACTTCTAGAGCTACAACTCTTTTTTAGTTCATAATGGAAGTCATTTCTTTTAAATAAACAGTATTACGATAGATGTAGAAGAAATTTTTTTTATGCCCATCTCTTTTATTATTTTTAAAGCTTCGTTTTTATACC
>BMAV01000294.1:401223-421127 GCA_019973955.1 Trichonephila inaurata madagascariensis
TAATTGACAAAGAAAATTATTAATTCCTGAAACATTGACTTATTATATAATTAACATGCAAATTAATTTTAAAAGATTCAGCAATTTAGAAATATACAAGAATTCATGAGTTAAAACTACAGAACATACTGCAGCATAAATTTTTAAATGTTCTTCAACTGTAAGTGCATCATAAAGAACAATATGCTGCGGGCATACACCAAAACCTCGGCGAGCTTTAATTCCATTGGTCAAAATGTCCAAACCATTCACTGAAGCAGTTCCACTTGTTGGTGAATATAGACCTAAAGTTATAAAATAAATAAATGAATGAATGTAATTAAAAAAACCCCAGCTAAACAGCAACTTTATAATTATATTTAGCTGATGAAAATTTTTTTTTAATTATCAGGAATGAATATTAAAAATATACAATGGACTAAATTCATGTGATGTCACAATAAAATTCATGTAACGACTGCTAGTCAGATTTCCTCAGATTTTTCCCACAGAAGTCAATCCGCAACAATCTTGTTTCTTTACTGCTTCTCCTCTGCATTATATTCCAAATGCTTCAAAATTATTGGTTATAAATCGAAATTTACAAATCTGACTAATGATAAACCAAGTTCCAGGCATGTTTGTTTATTTCATAAAATTATTATTAGTTAACTAATAATAATTTTATGAAATAAACACCTTTTGAAAAGATTTTAGAATGATGTAGCCCACCTATTTGTACAGCAACATAAATATTTTAAAGAAAACATTTTCCATTTTCTTTGGATTTTTAAAAAAATTATATTGTATTATGTTATTGAAGAGAAATATTGTAACCACAATAAGTTTGTATCTTGATCATTTAGACAGGGATTGAAGGCTATTATTAATATAATGACTGTTTAATCAGATCCTTCTGCTATACACTAAAATTAATTCATATTAACCAAAACCCTTTTATTATAAACACATGTATAAACTTTTATTCATAAACAAATTTACCAATCAATATTATAGTTCTATGTTTAATATATATTATTTATCAATTGACTCAAAAGATTATATTCAAGTTTTAAAGAATAAAATACAAGAGTTTTTCTATTTCTAAAAATTACATTATTTTTTCCCATTTAGTATGATGTCAATTAAGAAAGATATTTAAATATAATTTTCAAATTATCATCTATTTTAACGCTCTCTGTATAAAGAATAATTTAGAGAACTTAATTTTCAAATAATGTGGATGTACATTTTCTTCAAACTTTTTCAATGGGTGTTTTTACTCATTCGTTAAAAGCACAGTCATTATTTGCATAAACATTTTCGCTAAAAACTAGAGCATTCTAAGAATGGCAAAGTGCCATTTGCATTTATAATCAAACAAAAATAAAATATTAATTTTAGAATTGCATAAGTACAATTAAATTCTAAATCTATATAAGGTTTTTCATTTAAAACATACTTAAGAATCCAGTTTTATATGAATGAAAAAAAAACCCCTTTAGATTATCAATAATAGAAGTTTGGGAATCAATTATTTAAACAAAATTAAGAGAAATTTGTATTATATGCTATAAATTAAAACACATAAATAAAAAAAAATTATCAATTTAAAAATACATTATGTATGATACATCAGATAAAGATAAAAAAAAGAGAGAGAACTTTAATGCTAGCACACAATTTCAAATTATTAAATTTGAAATTGAATGTGGAACTTACAAAATCATATTTATTTTTTAGGTAGCTTGGAATAAATTACTATAACTATATTTACTTAATTATTACTGACTTATTCTTTCAAACAATCAGAATCGACTAAATGTTTAAAAAGCAATTCCCAACTAATAAAAACATGATTTAGAAATGAAAAATTGCAATTTACTGCTAATAAAGTATCCAGATAAAAGCATCGAAATTTAAATTCAATCTTGCTATGCTTTTAAACATTAGCCACTAGCAACTGTAGTATCTTTCTGAGGAACCAAATTCGTTCTTGAACGTAACTGGACAAAATTTATTGTAGCTGAAATACGCCAGCCGAGTCACAAAAGCTGTCAGCATCATCTGTTATTATTTTATAAAACATAAATGATATTTCTTTCAAAACTTAACTGTAAGCTTTTCTGATAGAGAATATTTTTATCACATTATCAACAGTGACATATAATATGCACAATGAAATTTGAAACTTTTTAACATATAATCTGCAGATTATATACAAGAAAAAAAGGTACTCATTTTTATTTTATGCCTAACCTAATTGATTGAATTTGTAAAAAGTTAATTAATAAAACTCAAGTTTGTACTTTCATCTTATTTATTAAATTATTTTTCAATTTTGACTAAATAGACTTACATTAAAAATGTGCTATTTGGGTAAAAATCCTATAAAAAGTTTATAAGTAACATTTTTTTACTTTTCCATGTTTGCTTGTTGGTAAAGTTGAAGTAGCACACATATTTATTTTTTTACCATACAGTGGTACTCTTCCCAAAAATTTTGGCCACCCTTGCCTTAAAACATCCCTGATTAAAACCGCTAACTCTGATTGATAGTGGTTATAAATTTAGCAGGGAAAAAAATATTAAAATTACAAAATTTTAAACCTATGTATGAAATGAGATTTTTGTTCAATTTTGGCTTCATACAATTTTAAATACTTTTCCTTATTTATAAGGGCATATTTAAAAAAATTCTTTAATGAAACAAAAATATAAAAAAATTTCTAAATGAATTCAAGGAACAATTTCAAATTGATTAGAAGAAAATTCTACATAAAGTAAATTAAATAATAAGTAATTATTAAAATTGTAAAAATTCTTCAATGGTAGATAAAAAATATTTGACCAATAACACTATAGATCTAAAACTATTAATTAAATGAGCAAGCAAAGAATATATTCAGATATTATCAGAAAATATTATGCATATATTTTTAAAAAATATATACCTGTAAGAGTATTAATAAGTGTCGTTTTACCAGCACCATTATGACCAAGAAGAACAGTAATTTGACCTTGATAGATATTCAAGGACACATTATTCACAGCTTTTTTATAAGTAAACCCATAGCAAAATTCCTGAACAAGAAATACATTTTTAGAATAATTAAAATCTCAAAAAAAGCTAAAATTATTTACTTTAATGAACAGCTCAATTAAAACACGTAAGCAAAAAACACAAATAGTAAATTATTTTGGGTATCAAATTAAAGCAGATATCAAATTATTCTGAGTATAAAATTTGTAGTAAGACAAATATTTAAGGAATTTTTATACATGTATGTGTACCAAAAAATATGTTACTCAAATTATAACAGCAGTGCTTAGTGTCAGTAGATACACTGACATGCCACTGAATTAGGAAAAGCAAGGACTATGCAAATTATGTAGCGCTGTGCATCATTTATAAGCAAGTGAGGGCAGTGTGGTAACCACATATATAGTGTGTACTGTGGTTGTTCTGAATTAGTTGTTGGAATTGCCAGTATGGGTAAACTACCTGATTTAGATGCCTTCAATTGCAGACAAATAGTAGGTGAGCGACGCATAGGCCAGTCAATTTCCGAAATCATTAGACAGCTAGGATTTTCAAGGTCGACAGTGTCAAGAGTACACCAAGAATACATGGATGGTGGACAAAAAACTAGGGACAGGGCAAACTGCAATTAACCTTGACAGTGTGTAGTGAGAGACGGTTCAGGTGTATTGTACCTAGCCAGGTGGAGCCAAACATTAGCTCAAATTACTACCCAGTTGAATGACGATGCCAGTTGTACAGTCAGTAAATGGACTGAGCAATGCTTGCTTCACTGTATGGGTTTCAAGAGAAGTCAAAATACAAGAGTACCATTGCTCAATGCTTGGCATCGGACTGTAAGTCTTGCTTGGGCAAGAGAGCACAGAGACTGTAGTGAAGAGGACAAGAAACGAATAGCACGGAGAGATGAGTCACGATTCTGGCTACTTAACGCCAATGGGAGGCTGAGAATATGGCATCAGGCTCATGATGCCATGGATCCTGCATGCCAGATTGAAACTGCACAAGGGCATGACGGCTCTATCATGGTCTGGGGTGTTTTTTTGTGGCACTGTTTGGGATCTTTGGTGCATATATCAACTACCCTTAAGGCAATTAGGTACGTAGAGTTTCTAAGTGATCCCCTCCATCCATCTATGCTGTTCTGTTATCCGCACGGTAATGGAGTTTTCCAGCAACACAACTGTACCTCTCACAAGTCTCGGTAGGCTAATGGCTGGTTAGACGAGCCTTCCTCTGACTTTTCTGTCATAAATTGGCCACCTAGAAACCCAGACTTAAATCCTATTAAGCCTCTTTGGGATGTTTTGGAACAGGACGTGAAAGGCCATCACACAGCACCAATTAACCTTATTGAATTATGGACAGCTTTAGTCAATATTCGGCAAGTCATTCCCGTGGAACGTTTTCAGAAACTTGTTGAATCTATGCTTTGTTGTGCTTCAGCCGTTATCAAGGCCAGAGGATCCCCAATTAATTATTAGGTAGATATCCCTAATTCAGTGAAGTGTATATTTTAAAGTAAATGAAAAAATTTCTTACAAAGCTATATTTTCATAAATTTTTACACATCAAAATTTTAGTGATCATAAATTATATTCAGCCACAAATGAAATTAAATAAAAGTCATTATTCTATTAGTTTCTTTTATAAAACTATGCAAATGTGTACAAAATTTAATCTATCAAAAAATCTGATTTTCATCAATAGTTTACATATATATTGAACTTAACTTTTTTCTTTTTATTTTCCATGGTAGAGGTATACACATTTCTTGGAAAACGATATAAATATCATCAAAGGCATACAATCTATGTACAATAGACTCGATGATCCAGAATGAACAGGAAATTTTAGGTAATAAAAATCTCGATAATACAATTATAAAAAAGAAATTAGAAAAGTAGGTATAATATTTAAACAGTTGGCATTAATTTCCATAAGAAAGTATGATAGCAAACTTCATTTCCTATTTTAATCATCTGACAGTCTGTGATTCCTTGGTCAACACAAACTTTAAGATTGATCTTTTATCTTCTGACAACTTTTTTGCAAAGGCTAGTTTGTATTGGACTGTTCGCAGGGAAATGGCCTATACAGCCTTTTCCTTGACATAATAAAAAAAAATTCAATAACTTTTCACTACACACAATATTATGTGGGTTTCTCAGAACCAATTTTTACATGTAGTAACTTTATTAATATTGTTCATAAATATTTATGTTCCTACACACACATTTGACTTAATACTAGAAAATAATTTATTATTATTATTTTTAGGAGAGCTCAGTTTAGGGCTCTGTAATTAAAAAAGCAGTTAACAGATGAATTTCCTCCTTATCCTTTCACAGAACAATGCAAGGTACTAAAACCTTTAAAATAAATCAATCATGTGAAAAAGGAAAAATGTATGGCTTTTTATTATATTATTTTTTTTTTAAAAAAAAGAGACCTAAGAATAATACTAATTTATAAAAAGAGAGAATATTAATTTATTCTAATTTTATAGTTTTCTTAAAGTAACAATAACTTTTTAAATATTTCATAACTATGCAATGCTTCTACCATAAATTAAAATGTTTATCTAACAAAAAATTATCCCCTTCAAATTTAATTTTTAACTATAAATTGATCAAAATGAACTTATAAAACACAACTTTGATTGAACAGCAAATTTTGACTTTTTAAAATCACACTACATTCAAATATCTACATTTATGATATGTAAGAAAAAGTACCACTAATCAACACAATATACATATACCTCTCAAGAAAATTCTATACTAATGAAAGAATTTTTTTTTAGTAAATGCAATGTAGCACAAAAATTAATTTTGAAGTTATTTTTAATGATTCTGGCATTCTCACATCACAAAATGTGACCTCTATGTTTGAATGCAACCAATTTGATTTGATTTTAACTTATATCGCACTTTGAAGCAATACAAAGTTGTTGGTGACAGACCTCATAATTTTGAAGCAAGGTCAAGTGATGGGGTAATATTTGAGCTAGCACTCTTTTCCCCAAAATTCCACATCACACCAACAAAAAGACTTTGAGCCTTGACAGATTTAATATGCATTGGCCCTTATACACAGCAAGCTTTCAGTTGTACAAAAACTCAAACCTGCAACTGAACAATGGTAGCTATGAGTGGCAACTATTGTCATTCCACTATAGTGATCACCATTTGAATGCAACAAAATATTTTTCAGGCAGTTTTTTGAAGAGTGCTTTTATGATAATATTTATTCTTTTGTTCTTTGAAGCAGAGTTACAATTCTTTTTTGAATGAATCATTGTTAAAAAGTATTTTATCAACAGGTGTATTTTAGTTCTGGAATCATGGTTTTAATTTGCAGATTTTTTGCACTATTAAAATTTTTTTTATGAAAGCTAGCCGGAAGGATGGACGAGTTTAAAAATTCAGCCATGCAAACAGGTATTCCAGCTAGTATTTCAATAAATCTTACATTTATTTAATTTTATTTTATATTGAAAATATTTCTTTCAAAACAAAACATTTAATAATTTAAAACAAACAACCAATTATTAATACTCTTTAGATTTAATATAAATACTTATTAAAAATTACAATATTGAGACTATTGCAAAAATTTACTCAGCTTCAGCATTTTTTAGAATTTTACTACATATAAATTTTATAAAATGAAAAATACAATCTTTTAGATTCAGTAAGTTACTAAGTACCTTTTAGTTTAACAGGAAATTTAAAAATATGAATCTTATATACTTGTTTACATGATTTTTCAAATGATATAACAGATTCTGATTCATAATGAATTATATAAAGATTTTTTTTTTAAAATCTGAAGCATACCAATTCATTTTTAGACATAATATAATTAAATAAAATGACATAATATTCATATCAGATATCAATATTTGCATATATAGAAGGAGAAAAACATACATCCAAGAAATAATTTTTAAATATTCATGAAAGAATTCAGTAGTCTTACCTTACTTAAATTTTGTATGATTACACGTGGTATAGAACCTCTAGGCTCTTTTTCGAAAAAATCAGCATTATCATCATTATTTTTAAATAGTTTTATTTTATTGTCAGATATTGTCTTCACACCCATCCAATAGCTTGGCTGTAAAATTAAAATGGTCCAATTAAAATTAATTTCAAAAAAAAAAAAAATCAAAAGAAAAGAATAAAATTCAATTACCAAACACAGGAAGTAAAAAGGCTTCTGCACTCCTTGTTGCCAAGGCAAAACAGAATCAAAATACCAAATGCCCAAAATAAATAAAACACAAGAAAATGCCATTGTTCCCATGATCATTAGTACATTTAGATTATGTGCCGGAGAGAATTCAGTTAAATTATACCATTGAAGTCCTTCACCTATAAAACAAAATTAGTTTTAGAAAATCGATAATTGTTAAAATTGATGGTTTAGACTCTCATTTTTTAATAATTTCTTGAAATTCTTACTGAACTGTAACTTCTGACTATTATATATATTTATATATATATATATAATTGCTACTATTTCTTGTACAAGTACATCAAGATATAGTGGTGTACACAAGATGAGTAGGGAAATATTTTAATTTTTTAGCATAAATTATGCTTTGAGCTTTTATCTACATCTTTTTAAATATATTTCCTCCCCTACATTAAAGGCATTTGGGTATGCTACTGTCAAGATATGATTACAAATAAAATTTCACTATATTCTACTTGGATTAGACATTTATTCTAAAATGTCAGGTTTGCAAAATTACAAATTTATCTGTCCCAATCTGTTTACAGAAAAATATGAGAAAATCTTAACAAGGGAGATCCAAAAAAATTAAATTTCGAACATGAATATTCTCATTAATGAAAGGTTTCACAATTGAAGTTACATTCACTTAATTTTATTTACTGTGAAATCCTGCGTATAACGCGCACTTTGAAATAAAAAAATAAGATCGAAATATAAGGGTACGCATTATACGCCGGGTATAAAAATGATAGCTTTAAAAATGTAACAAAAGAGATAAACATAAAAAAAATTACTTCCACACATATCGAAATACTGTTTATTTAAAAGAAATGACATACCTTATGAACTAAACGAATGCTAGTTCTAGAAATATAGTATTATTTCAAAAGTCTGGAATACCTCGAAAAAAATGACTTCAAAACATAAGAGCATTGTATACTATCATTTCAGATCTTTTGGTAAAAACAGGGTGCGCGTAATATGGAGAATATACATAAAAATTGAAAAATGCAGCTTGAAAGTATAGGTGAACGTTATACACCAGAGCGCACTATATGCCAGATTTTACAGTACCTATATTTTATTCATCTTTACTCACAAATTAGGACAATTTTATTCGAGACAAGAAGTGAAAGAAATTTTCTAGTGAATTTTATACTCTAATAACTTATTTGAATTTAATATAAACAATTTGCACATGCTATGTATATACATTACTTGTGTGCAAGCTGAAGCTCATGCATTTACTACATTTGCCCAGCTCGAAGTCTAAGAGCATTTTTAATATATAAAAAGAGTTTTAGCTGTGAGGCATTTAAAAGCATTACCATGAAATAAAGAACTTTTAACGTTTACAAGTGGTTATCATTTTTAATGTGTGTTTTCTATCAACCAGCAAGTGCAGAAAATTACCAAGGTCCATCACTGAGTCAGAAGAAAGCCAAAAGTATAACTTCATTATAGAGACAAACGCTACAGAGGCGTAGCGAAATCCACATGAATTTGTACCCAAGAAGCGTAACAGAAAAAGTGTTAGAAAGAAATAAAAGCTACTGCAGTAATTTGAGGTAAGAGCAATTTCTTTGACTATTTTTATGAATAATATTTAATTATATCCATTGCTATACTTAAAAATAAAAAGAAAAGACAAACTCAAACTTGTCATAGAGGAGTTTAGATTTATCTTTCCCAGAAGATGCAAAAGTGGTTAATTTAAAACACATAATTGAAAATGATGAAGTGTTTAAAAGTGATTTAGATTTGGTTGAAAGTGTAATTAAGCATGTACTAAAACAAAGAAATTGAAAGTAGAAGTGGATAAATCAAAGTTACAACTCTAAAAATCAAAATTGCCCAGTTAAAAAAGAAATTAGAATTGGCTAATATTTGTAAGGAATCAGAAGATGTAAAGTTTCAAAAAATCAAATTAGCACAATTAGAAGAGCTAGAAATTGCTAATATTTGAGGAGATTCACTACTAAATCGTGTGCTATCAATGAAGAATTTGAGACAGAAGCAAGTAATAGCGATTTAGAAAATTTAATCAAAAGTGTTAGAATATTCTTATTCCTTCAAGAGTGGTATTGTTCAAACTGTTTTTACAATTCTAAGAAAAAACTTTCAAATAAAAAAAATTTACCCAACAAGGTAAAATATAATGTTTATGGGTCTCAAGAAAAATGGTACAGTTATGATAAACCTGAAATGTTAGTTTTAAAAGAATTCCAGCTAACACCACAAGAAATGTCCCCAAATTTTTTGCTATGCTTAAAAATGACCTTTAGAGAGCTGTGAGCCAGGGCTTCAAACCGTTATTTTTTTTGTTCCAATTCAACTAAAAAAACATATGTATCGGGTCAGTTCCGATTTTCACTCCAACTACAGTAACAGTTTTAGGTTCAGTTCCGAATGAATAATTTTATTTTATGTATATTCTTATCAAATCATCTACACTTCTAGTTCATTTAATTGAATTAAATCTGTATTCTGCAAGCAGTTTCAAATGAAACTGAAACAGAAAAGTATTAGTGATCATCAAAACAGGAAATCAAGAAACAATGTACATAAGATGATGATAATCATATGGTTGACATTAAATTAGGAAATATTGATAAATTGGTTACAGTAATAAAATGACTGAAGATGACTTGAACTGAAATAAACTGATATTTTTTTCCTTTCAGTTCTGACCAAAAGAATGGTTTTTTTCTGATTTTTGGTTCAGTTCTGGCAATTTAAATCCAAATTGAGTACAATGTTTGAATATTATTATCAGGTAAATGGAGCAAGTGATTTTAAGTCTGTGTGAACTGATTGTATCAAATAAAATTTTTGGTTCATTGGATTGTGAGTTGATGACACGTATCAAAGTTAAACATGAAGAATCATATTTTAAACCCTAAGAGTTAGGGTGAGAGGGTGATATTTATTTATCTTCTAGGAGTAAAACAAAAAAAAATATCCTTGAAGGTTTATGAATGCATTGGGAAAGAAAATAAGAGGTCTGAGGGAAACAAATCTCAAAACTATCACAACCAGTACATCTAAAGAGTTTTTCAAATGTATTTTTATCAGAAGTTAAAAAGAACAAATGTATTTTACGTAAATCCAGTGGAAGATATCTTTTGTATTCTTGTCTCAATTTAAAAACTTTCTGTTTTGGAGAGAGCAAAGGTCGTTAAAATAAACAAAATTTATACTAAGCATTTAACATCTAGTTGCAAGGTGAAACAGTGTCAGTCAAGAAATTGTTTCAGTGAAAAACCATTGTAATAAATCAATAAACTTCCCAACAGAAGTTAGAAAAAATAACCCACATAAACCAACCCCACTTTTCTTATGATTTACATATGTTTTTGATTCTGTAGTAGTAAGTAAAATTATTTTGATCTTGCTGCACAAATTTAGGATTAGTTCAATGTATTCAGATTTCTGTTAATTCTGTGTTTGTAAAATTGTAGTGTTTCATTTAATTTAAGTATGAAAATGGGAAATATAAGTTTCTTTACTTATGAGAATTCTTTATTGACCAATGAAGTTTACAAAACTGCTAGCTTCAACAAACTTCGAAGACACTCCACAAAAAGAGAGAGAGAGAAAAAGATAAGTACTCAGAAGAAAAAAGTACACTTTTTTCTAATTTAACATAAGAATTTATAAAATTTTTTGAAAAAGCATAACAATTAGATTAATAAATGATTTATTTTATTGCAACACATACTTTGCTAGAAAGAATTTTGAATTTGCTCCCTCTCACCCCTTTGTCAATGGATACAAATGATCAGTTGATTTCAACCCCAGTTCACTTTTTTGGATATGAGACATTACTTCCATCAATGAGACAAATGTAATAAATACATAAAGTAACCAACCAACAGATTGAAAATATATTAGAGATTGACAAAAATTATACAATCTATATGGAAATGATGGGGTAAAAAATACCTAAGTAATCTCCAACAAAGAATCAAACAGAATTTTGAAAAAGACTGTTTGAAAAGAATGTTTAAGTGATTGATTTAGTCCTTATCAAAGAGGATAACTTAGACGTTTTTGGGCAATTGTCAAGGTAATTTCCAAAAAAAGGATAATAAAATTAGATTTTTGAATGTCAAAACTCAACATGACTTTATTAAAAAAGACCTATTACTAAAATAAGAATTTCGACTGTGAGAGAATGAAATTATTTCACACATACTGTAAAATTTTTTCCTACCTTATTTTGAAATCATTAATACTTATTGTGTTTATTATTTTTCAGTATTGATTGCTATCTGAGTATTATTATTCTTGGTTTTGTATTTTATATAAATAACACTCTTCTATTTATATTTTTTTAAAGATAAATGATTGTTAAATGCTATTAAGCTTATTGAATGATGAAACATTGCAATGCCCCACAGTGCATGCCCAGACTCATGTGACATAATGCTTACCAGCTTGAGGGCTAAGAGTGTTTTTAAGTGTATAAAAGGAAGAGTTGTAAGTTGTGGTTTTCAAAAGCACTGTAGTGAAGTAAAGATCTTATCAACTTCAATCTGTGTCTTCATCTAGCCCTTTACCATGAGGAATTTCATGGGCCTGGATCTGACGCAGTCAAGATTGGGTGGCATAAGAAACAACAACACAACAACTTGAGTGTCTTTGATATATCAACCAATGAGTGTAGATAATTACTGTTAAATCCAGCGCATAGCCCGTAGCTATACTTTCAAGCTGCAGTTTTTGTATATTTGCTGTATAACGTGCACCCCTTTTTTATAAAGAATCCTGAAATATATGTGTGCAATACTCTTAGTCTTTGAGGTCATTTATTTAAGGTATTATTCCAAAAATTTAGAAAAAATAGTACACTTCAAGAATTACAGCCCTTTAAATTCATAAGGAATATCATTTCTTTTAAATAAACATATTTTGATATATGTAGAAGTATAATTTTTTTTCTGTTCATCTCTTTTCTTTATTTTTAAAGCTCTCATAGTATAATGTGCACTCCTAAATTTCTATCTTTTTCTTTGAGTTTAAAGTACACATTATACACTGGATTTTATGATACGTATTATTTAATAAACAATTAATATGAAAGGATTGCCCCAAGAAATTTATTCAAAACAATGTTTAAATTTTACAATCTATAGTGGAAATATTAACATGATTTTTTTCTACACTCCATTAATATTAGTAATCAAATATTTAAAAATAAAATGTTTTTAAAAAATCATTATTAAACATGTTCTATTATAAAGTTTAGTAACAAAAAATATTCATGATATAAAAATATTAATCTAAAAAAAAAAAATGATAGCTCTAAAACTATATGCAATTTAAACTTCCAAAGGCTTTTAAAAATTGGAGATATTTTAAAAGAATTTACAGTTATAAAACATAACAAAAAAAATCAAAATTTATATTTTAAGAAGCCAAGTTTGTTTTGATGGTATTAATTTTCTTTAACCTGCAACATATCTTGTACATAATTTAATAGACTATAATTTAAAAAATAGCAATTTAATATTTGATTTTGAGCCTTTTTAAGCAAAATGCAATGAAAATAATATTATAAGATCTCACTTTTTTATAACTGATTACAAAATCAAATAAAGTTAGCATCTCATTCCTCAAATTTACACATCATGCCTTATTATTTCAATACAAATACATCTCACTCCATATTCCATAAGACAATCTTCTGTAAACAATTAAATATTTGAATAATTATCAAGTAAAATCCTATTTTGAAAACCATTTTAAAATTGTGCCAAAGCATGAATTTCAAATCCTTTGTAACATGAAACAAGATATTATTTTGGTGGTGTCATGTCTGATTTGTCCAAAATTCAATAATGATACTGTCAGTGATGTAAAGAAAAACATGACATGAAATAAACGTCAAATTTCACCAAAAATTAGTACAATAAAAAAGAACATCTTAGAAAAAGTTTCTTTTCAGCATAATGTAGAAATGATAGAAGAAGATCTTAGAACTGGGTGTTAAATTTCATGCCACTATGAAGTTGATACGGCAAATTTATGGCACCTTTTGACATCAAGGGGTACACTAAAGTAGAACCTTACCAACCCAATTATATACAATTATCAGTTCATGTACTCAACAAAGTGAATGTATAAGAGAATAAAGTATTTTGTTTCACTTACCACTAGCTTCGTAAAAGGCTACAAAAAAGAAGATTGTATTCAATGCACCAGGAGGTAACAAACAGATGCCTAATTTAGATTCCACAGGTAATGGTAAGTAATATTTATCCCTGTGATCCATGAAAAACTGTACCCACACATATGTCAGGGACATAACATAGACCACCAAAAAAGCTATGATTGCAAATATAGCTGTACAAAAAGAGAGAAAGAAACATTAAAAGGAATAACAAATTTCAAACAAAACTATTATTTCTATTTATAAAATATTTTTCAAAAAAAAATTCAGCATTTTTTGTCTAATTTATTTTTTGAAACATTTTCTTTTATGATGTAACCTATTATTATTTATTTCACACATTTATAAAACTGTTTACACAGATCATTATTCTATTTCAAAATTATGAAACTTGAATTCCATTACTAAGGCAGAATGTTTACACCTATAAATTTCAAGATATATTTACTGAAAACACTAAAAGTCTAGTATTATCAGCAAATATATAAATTATTCATATCAAATATTTTTTCTCTTGTATACTATAACGTCTTTAAATAATTTAATTACTTAGAAAAACACATATTTAAACATAAAAAATAATTTCTAATTAAAATTTGCCATTTAAGAAAAAAATTGAAGCATGCAAAAAATTAAAAATAATTTTTGTTTCAATTTCTTTGATTTCAAACCAAGTTATAAAACCAAGGCATTTAAAATGTAAAAAATTTTTCAAAATATTGGGAAAAAAAATTTGGGGTCTTATTTTAATACTATATTTACCTTTCAATCAAACATACACACACAATTTTCGTGTTTACACATTTTTTATAGATTTATGAAGTAGTTTTGATATCCTTTCATCCATGACCATGCCTCTTTGTCTATTTTCTACTGTAACACAAAATAAACTGCTGTGTACTATAAAAATTTGATTTTTTTTGTTTGACAAAGCATCATCTATTTTAATTTCAAATATTAGTTTATCAAATGCAGGAGGCAGCAAACAGTATTAACTTTATTCCGGACTGAAATGAATATTATTTGTTTATAATTCCTAAGAGAGGAGTTCATCAAAATTTTTTACTGAGAGAATTTAATTAAATTTTTAAAGCTGAAAAAAGCTATAGCCATATGGACTACTTTAAAGTATTAAGTTACGGAAGCAGAGAAATATGTCATTCTCACTGACAGTTTATTCATTCTGAAGAGACTCTAAATATCAATAGAAAATTGAATCTAGTAGTTATGAGTTTAAGCTTCACCTTGCAAGTAATTCTCAAAATTTTTCAATCAAAGTACGTTCATTTGGGTCACAAAGAAATTGAGATAAATGAAGAAATTGTTAAATTAGCGAAAGCTTCTCCAAATCCATGGAATATTATTCCTAGAGTTCCAGAACACAGAAGATCTCTATTCCTGTGCAAACAAAATATGATATAAAAGGAAAAATGAACAAAAAGAAGAGATATAGAAATTTTAATTATATTACCCTTCTGAATAATTGGAACACTCAAGCTGCCAACAATAGATTTACTTAAAAAGATAAAACAGCATGATACATATTTTTTATTTAAACAAGTTGATTCTCTGTTGTGTTCAGAGTGTGGAGTTCTGTAGACTAGCGAATACTACATGCTAACCTACTAAGTAGTAAGTTCAAAAAGAAATCTTGAAAACTTTTATTTTACAAAAGGCAAATACAGTCCTACTCTTAAATTGCACAATGAAAGTCAAAAGAACACATCCAATGAGTAGAAAATTTTTTGATGTAGCACAGATTCTGAAACTATCCAATTTCCTCTGAGTTCATTCGGAGCATAAGGCTTTGTCTAGCTCTCCAACATTTCAGTGGTCAAACATTCTTTTTTAACGCTGAATTCCTTCTGATGTGCATTTTTTTCGAATTTACTCAAATTTCTTATTGATTTTACTAAAACAAATAATTCTTTTCAGAACTAAAGATAATTTTAGATTTTATATTAGTTGATAAAAGTAATAAGTATGGATCTTATAATAGCCAGATATAGAAAAACTGAAGATCATCATACTAAAAGGATAAAGATGTTATCAGAAAATAGGAAGAAGCAATGTCAAAAATCACCTGAAACTGTACTAACTTTTGTAGAAAATTGCAGTAATAAAATTCCACAGCAAGGTCAATCACCTGAATCTAGTATGACATTTTTACAACTCAAAGCAAATTACATTTTAATACACAAACTGTTTTCTGAGTTACTGTAGAAATATTCATTGTAAAAACTGTTTATTATCAAATGTTCCCTCTTCCATGGGGGTACTCTGTAAAAATAGAACTTTTATGTAAGTCTCGTAATGGAGTTGTGGGGCTTACTCAAGTTTTCAAGAGGAGGGGAAAGCTTGCATGATATAGATAGCAAGCTGCTTAGTGTCTTATGATCTATAAGCAGTTGTCTTAAAACTTAGAAAACTTCTTTTTTTTTTTTTTAACTAAATATACCAAAAATAGACAAAAAAACAACAACAAAAAAAAAAATATTTGCCCAGTGCATATACAATATACTGATAAAAAACAAAGTAAAGAAAAATGAAATGTCACACAGCTAGAAAAAGATCACATAAAAGTTAATTACTTTCTAAAAAAATAAAGAAATTCTTTGTGTCTAATATGATTTGTATTTGGCAAAAGCAAGGATATATGTATAGAATTGGGTAATTTTTTTTTTTCAAATGGGGCTGCAGATTGGTATTAATATCATTGCAGGCCAAGAACATTCCCCGAAAGCTGGTATCACTTTTTAATGTGGCAACCATATAGGTACATACCAATTGCCTGTATAGGTATATACCAATACTCAGTTTTCTAACCAAGTAATTAGATAAATAGCTAACAAATCAAACAATGGAAGAATCGAACTGAGAAAAATATTTTTAGGCATTTGCTGAAAAGATTATAAAAATAATTTCATTTTTTACTTCTAATATTTAGAGGAAAAAATAATTCTCTAGATCTTTAGTTGTTCTATAAATATCCTTTCATAGATTAATAAAAAAAAAAAATTAACATACATCTACATAACTTGAACATTGTGAGCAGTAATTTATAAATAAAACAAACCAACTTACTTCGAGTGAAGAATATACTGAAAAGCATACAAAAAAGTATCTGGCTTGCCATAAATAAAGTGAGCAAAAGAAAGACCAGAAAAAAATTTGAATTATTTAAAAACACTGTTTCATATTGCAGCGGTGCTTTGTAGACAATTGTGATTATTAAGAGAGTGATCAAAGCAGCTATGAAGTGATTCATAAACGTGCTTGCCCAGTATGTAAAGTTTGTCATGCCCATCATTTTTAAAAGTTCCTATAAAGAAAAAATTCGAATTTCAAAGCTTCATCAAATATTTAATTCTTTATATTGATAACAAAACACATAAATAAAAAAAGTTTTATTAACAGAACGGAGCAAACTTCAGTGCATTTGAATGCCCTAGTGTACATTAGTATTTAACAAATAAAAACAAGTGTAGAACAATCTTAAATTAGCTTAACAAGAGCCAGATTTTGACAATGACAGTATAAACTCAACCACGATGGTACTTTTTTATGCTTAAATTTTTATTTTTTATTATTGTCATTCTTTGAAATTGCTTGAGACTATCAGCAATGTAACTCATAATTTTGAATCTTGGTCGAGTAACAAAGACAACATCCAAGCTGGTACCTCCCTTTCCAAACTTCTACATTATGCCAACATGAGGATTTTGAGCCTCAAAGATTTAACGTACACCATCTCCTAAGTAGGGTGGAAGGACCAGCATTTGAATCTATGACTCAACTTCATCGGTCATGAATTTGCTACCAGGACCACTCCGCTACAGTGACTACTTTAATTCTTGATAGTGTTTTCTACATGTCAATCAAAATACAATATTGTACAAAAATTTAAACACAAAATAGAATTCAAATTACGAAAAAACAGTGAGTATTTGAATTGTATCATGATACTAGTTATCCATAGTAATAAGCAACTCAGACTGCCCATTATATGCAGCTGATACATCATTCTGATACAAGAACACTGTTATCTTAAACAAATAAAAATAAGTAGAAAAAGAGTAATAATAAGTTTACTTGTGTATTCAAAAATATAGATTTAAATACTGCAGCCTAGGTTTTTTTTTGTAAGGTTCTAAATCAACTTCTCATGAACTGTAGAAAATGGTGGCAAATTAGATGGGCCCATGCAGCTCAAAAAATCATACAAAACTAGCACAAAAGTCACATTAAAAATAATCAATAAAAAAGTGTATTTCATTTCAAACAAAAAAATACATGGTATTTGGCATCCAAGTATTGGGAATTACACATGATTGGTGAATTTTGGAGGTGTAGAGTTTGCAGTAAGAGCAACAATTTCCATAATGTCAAAGGGGTCAAAAAGTGTAAATCTGGTATTAGCTAATATTAAATATGACTAAACTAAATATTAAACACAATATAGTCATCAAATAATATCTTAGATATCATATAAATTATAAAGAGTTGTTTCCATATGTTTCTTTCTTTACTAAAAAAGTTATTTAAAAGAAGAAATGTTTATAATTTTTGTTATTAATAATTTATATTAACACAAAGTTTTAAGTAAAGTATGTAAAACAGAATTACAGAAACTTTTTCTAACTAAAAAAATGTAATAAAAAAGACAATATGCATTAAGTAGTACAGAGTAATTTATGAAGCATTAAAACATGATAAAAAAACATTGCATAATTGAACTATTCTGGTATATAAAACGTATATTCAGTCTGAAAAAGACACATTAACTTAATTATAATTCTATTAATTAAATACAGTTGAACCCCGATTTAACGAATTTCGCGATTTTATGAATTTTTCTCTTTTACCGATCAAAATGAAGGCAAAATACTCTATTTAACAAATTATTTCAGCAGCTGAAAAACTTTTTTTATCAGTTTGTATTAGAAAAAAGTGGAATTTTTTTTTCAAATGGCACATTATTTTTGTCCAGAACAGAAAGAATTTTCTTGAAAGAAACAAATTTCAATAAGAAAGGATGACGACCATTACTAGTTTTTACAGGTTTAGAAGAGTCATGAGTGTAACCTATCTTGAGAGATTTGAATAGGATATGAAATTCCCTTCTTGCCTCATCCCAATCCACAACCCAAGGAATATTTTAAGATTTTAACAATATTGACATGGTCCACATATCTGTGCAACTGAAGTTGAGGAAATTGTTGATTTGTCGGAGCCAATGAAGCTACTCTAATGCAGAAACTGATAATGAAACTCCAACCAAAACTGTTACATTTCCTAATGTTTTACATTTTTTGTGGAAACTCTAGAAATACCTCTCTCTTATGATGCAGTATTTTCTTCTCTACATAAAGTCAAGAAAGAACTCTTTTGAGCCAGGAATCAAAAAGATTTTTTAACAACTATCAGTCAACATTTTAAAATTTCCAATTAACTGGTGCATAATAATTCACTAATAATATTTTTAGCTGTTGCATAAAAAGTGTGTAACTACTAACTATGAATATTTTTTTTGTTTAGCTGCTTATAGAATTTCCAAAAGGTAAGTGCACAAATATTTGTATTTTGTTTTGACCCTGATATAGCGAATAACTTCAAATTAACAAACAAAATATTCAGTTTCAATGAATTCATTAAATTGTTGTTTGACTGTATATACAATATTCCTTACATCAGTGATTTAAAAAGTTCATGGATTTTTTCTCCTTTTTGTCTTAAAATACAATACACTTACTTTTGATCCATTGGCTTTTTCCTCAATCACTTTATACACAATATTTATTAAAAATACTAAATAGCCATAACCTATGAACCAGGGAACAACATCAAAAATAGAAAAACTTGGTGGAGGCTTTTTGTATTTTGGATAAGGGAATCTTTGCATTGAGATCTGAAAATAAAAATTTTTCATTAATACTAAAATTATGTAACATCAAATGTTGAAAAAGAGAATATGAAAAAAAGAGAAGTTCTCAGATTATTTTTTAAAGCCCCCTTCCCTCCCCCCTCCAAAAGCATTGTTCACTTATTTGTTTATTTTTAAAAGAAATTCTACAAGTAAATTTTTCTTTCACACAAGTTGAAAAAATTATATCAAAAATTAAAAGATATTTGCAAAAAAAATTGGAAAAAAAAAAAAATTTTCCTCAAGATGGCTTAATTAAATGATTTAAATAACATTGTATAATTTAATAATATTATGCATACATTTTATTTAAAATATATGTATACAACATTTTTCTGTTTCATTTAAGCAAATTAATTATAGTTGTAATGGTCTCTTACGTCATTACTGGGGTAAACCAAAAGTAATGGACAAAATCTCGGGGTAATTAAAATATTTTAATGACATAAAATAACACAGTTACAATGGACAGACACTTAGACACAATACAGGGTAAGCATTTAGAGGAAATAAGTGAAAACTAGGCAAATTACATAGTC
>BMAV01000294.1:426127-469508 GCA_019973955.1 Trichonephila inaurata madagascariensis
ATATATATATACTTTATAAGTGAACTCTCAAATAAAATGCTTTTTTTTTTTATCTATATTCATAATTATTGTTGACAAATGTGTACCTTTTAAAAGAAAAGTTTCTATAAAAAGCAAGAATTGGCAACAGCAAAGCACATGAACTTAATGGTTGGAAGCACGTGATTGCATTTATCATATATAATGCAACATGAATATTAGTCTATTAACAAATAATTAACACACAATACTTTTTTATATATATAAGCAATTCATAATTTTCAAAAAGAGCAATAGTATAATATATTTTTTTTTAAAAAAGCAATTATTACATTAAAGAGATTTACAGATATTAGGTTGCATCTGATTAAATATTTTGAAGTCAAACTTTATAAAATCTTTATTAATTAAAAGAAGTGAAATTTCCTAGAACGTTAAATATAATTTGTTATAATAGACTTCAAAAATATACTAACCTTATAATCAAAGTCACTTTTTCCATATTCAACCAGCTTTCTGTTAATAAATGTTTCTTCAACTGCCATTTGCCAACTGAGGAAAAAGGTATTGGTGTAGGCTATAAAGGAACATACATTTTTTAAACTGATGAAAGGCAAGCTTAAAGTTGTCTTTGTCCGAAGAACCTGAACAACACCCCTTTTTAATTAAATATTTTCATAGAAATTAGTGACAAATTTTGATTTATTTGGAACATTTTAGCACATATATCCATTCATTGTACAGCAGGGGTGTCAAACTCACGGCCGACAATGGATATTTTAGCGGCTCAGCCAGTGTATCAGCACAAAATAATACATAATAAAATATCAAAATTTCTCCTGAAATAGGAAAGATAATAGCAGAGAAGAGATGTCAAGTGTAAGAATGTAAACATTAAATTTTTCTTGTTTTTTATATATGTTTATTATAATGTATAACTCGAAATAAACCTATATTTCTATGAATATTGATTTTTTTTATGGCCCACCTAAAGTTTGATCTTGTTTGTTTGGCCCAAGTTAGCCTTTGAGTTTGACACCCCTGCTGTATGGTCTTTAAAATTTAAGAACATTCTAAATGTATACAATATTTTTCCTTAACATGTTAAGAGAAACATGTAGCATTATGGTATAAGAGATAAAATGTAAGACATATTTTACACCAGAAAGAAAAGATTGATTCAACTAAAAATTATATAATATGATTCAACTAAAAATTATATAATAAAATTTAATTCGGTACTTACATACTAGCGTCACCACAGCAAAATTTGTGCCATGCAAATCGCACCATATCAAAATAACAAAGATTCTTACTTTATTTGTAGGAAAATGATTCTTATGGTGCATGCACTTTTGGCTGCGGTGATGCTAATATGTAAATACCTTTAATTCCTATAGGGTAGCAAAGTCAAAACCTACCAGATAAAGTTTGAATATGGGCCTTGTTTTTTAACAATATGTGAAAAGAGAGCTTAAAAATCAATACAAAAGAACAAATATGTAGTATTTTTTTAACTAAAAAATATTCCATTTATATGATGATTCAAAACTATAAGAAATTAGTTATAGTTTTAAGATCTATTTAAAATCTATCCATTTAGTATTGACAAATACAATTTCAACATTAGCGCTTTACTCCCACACAGACACATTGCAACATTCTTTATCTTTAAGGACAACATTGTAATATTACTTAAAGTGCAAACAATCATTTTGTTAAATATCATACAACATAAAAAATACATATTATTTTACACTCTGAAATTTATAGGAAACACCACAATTTTCAATTAATAAAATTATTGATAAAAAATCATCTATGTCAAGTTAACTGCAAATGTTATGTATATACATTTTTCTCAATTAACTTTTAAAAAGGATTTAGGAAACTTATTTATCACTGTACAATTGCTTTGTATATTCAAATAAATATTTTAAACTCTAAAAAAAGACATTTCTTTGTGCAAGTTTTATGAAAATATAAGTAAGAAAAATGTTGAAGACTAGTACCTAACTTCAAAATATTTACATTAAAATTTTTACTGTAATGCATTTAGTTATAAACATTAGTTGTAGAATAAAAGTTAGAGAAAAGGCAGATCACTTACCTGTACCGGAGTTTGGGCCATATAATCGATATCTCAGACGAGTAAAAAAGAATGGGGTATGGAATGCACTATGGTACCGGATCTTGTAATTCAATGATTTTGGTAATTTATTTTCAAAGTCCTTGAGGATTGTTCCAATCACAATGGACTTAGAATCATCCCGTTGCCAATGAAGGCAATAATTTGCTAATTCTTTTTCATTTCTGGTACCTTTTGAAGCTGAAATTTATAAAAGTAGTTATATTCATTGAACTAAAAAAAAAAACAACTTTTTACCCATTTTTGTTAAAATTGACATTAAAATTAAATTTTGAGGATTGATATTAAAATTAACTTTTGAATGTAAATAACAATTACAATGCAATCTAAAATAGTATTTAATTACTTTCTTATCACGTACATACTATTAAAAAAGATTTCTTTTTATAAATTTTTTATATATGATGTATCAAAACTCAATGTAAAGTGGGCACAAAATGAAAAGCAGGTCATATCAATTCTGGGAAAAATAAAAAAGTTCCATATCACTTGGTTAAGTGACGACCAGTGCCGATTTAAGGTCATTTCGGGCCCTGAGTGTAGAAGGTCTACAGGCCCCTTTCACACAGGAGGATCAAAATTTATAACCAGATAATCTGGTAAGTCCAGCTTATCCAGGCCCCTGGGTATCCACCCCAAGAACTCAATAGATAAATCAGCACTGGCACTGACTAGCAAATTTTTGAAAATGTGAAAATTGACATCCTCCATCACATCATTAGGCAATGTAATCATTCACATTTATACAGTGGTTTTATTCAATAACATGATCTTAGTGTTCTGTTAATCACAGTGAAAAACCTTTACTGGTTTAGTTAAAGTTGACGTCGTTTGATTGTCAAGGTTTGAGAAAATGACGAAACCTAACTTTGACCCTCTTTAAAAAGAAAAATACTGCACATGACCCTAGACAAAAAAGATGGGCCATTTAATTAAGATTCCAAAATAGTACAGTGCTTGTTTTTTTCTATCCATAACAGGTTTCTTTACTTGCAAAACATCTTGACTTTAAAAACATCTCTGTTGACACCCTCCATCGCATCATTAGATACTGTGACCGCAAATTTTACAATGATTCATTCACTAATGTGATCTTATACAGTTGTGCTATTAATCACAGTTACAAATGGAGCAAAACAAAAATTACGGGTTCAGTTAAAATTAACATAGTTTGAGTTAATTTGAGAAAATGATGTCACCTAACTTTGACTCCCCATAAAAATAAAAAAAAAACTACATTCAACTCCAGGTAAGTTTCTGAAAAGATGCCCATTCAGTAAAGATTTCAAAATGATACAACACTTGCTACTTTTCTATCCATAAAAATTATTGCCAATTTTTTTTTTTAACAAAATTGAAAATTAAGAAAAAAAATACTTAGTTTTAATACTGTTGGGTGGATGACTTGAGTACCCAGCTCTTTCGAGCTACAATTTCATATCAGTAGGTATTTGAATGACTTTAATTGATTGAGTTTTGTCCTTTGTTAAAATTAAATGCTTTAAAGATATAATAAAAATACTGGAGATTCAGGGAAAATAAAAACTTAAAATAATAAAATACATTAAATATGAGAAAAATAGCTTCAAAGAGACGGCACAAAGCACTGAAAATGAAGGCAGAATTTTGATCTTTGGGTGGGCGGGGCGATGCCGACCAATGGGAATGCAGCTAGGATCTCGATCATTTGGTTGAAAAGAAAATCAGAAAACAGCTTTTTAAAAAGCTATTAAAAATATAAAAACATGAAGAAAAATAAAAGAGGAACATTAAAATAAATAGGAGATTTGTCGGAATAATTTTCAGAGGAAAATTAAAGAGTAAAATTTTAAAAAGAGAGCATCTGGGAATCGAACCCAGTGCTACGCAATGGAAGAAAATACTTATTTTAAAAAAAACACCTCAATCTTCAGGGTGTAACCTAAATTAAGCAATAAATTTAAAAATAAAGGGGAAAACATTTTTGTAATACATTTATGAATTAAATTTTCTTAAAGACTGACTTTCTTCTGAAATTTATTTATTATTTGCCCACAATCTTGTTTTTGTTCAATGCTTTGCAATTTTAATAACTTGCTTCAGGAAAATCAGTAAAATCTTATTTTAGCTGGCAAACATGAAAAAACAAATTGCACCAGCAGCTCAATTTTCTAAATTGGACTTTTATCTAATATAGAAGAAAATAACTCCTAATGGTGATAAATGGGCTAAAATAGGATTCGTCAATAGAAGTCATTTCCAATATTTCAAACTAAAAACTTTTTATCAAAGTTTTATGAAATTACTAGAACAGAAGCATTTTTTATTATGAATATCTTAAAATATACTCTAAAAATTATAAGAGGAATTAATCTTTTTAAAATAACATTTTAAAAGTAACTCTTATTTTGAGCAAGTTTTGCATGCTTCTATGTAACTATTATGTGTAAAAAAACTTCATTAGAATTTTAAAAGTGTAGTCCCTCTGTTAACTGTCCATTTTCATATTTTGCTGTAGTACATTTGAATACACAAAAAATAAGAAATGAAATAATGAAGTTAAAAATATTACGAGTACATAATAGAGTACAAATATTGAGAGCATTAAATCAAAATTCTTCCCATTTAATAAAATAAAGATACACTTACTTATATTACCAGTATAATTAGTAGTAGCTTTAAACATTTTTATTGCATCTTTCATGAACTGATCAGTAATTGGACCTTCAGGTGCATATACAAATTGCAGGTCGTTGTCTCGCGATTCTTCAGTATAATATGGGTCAAATGATGGATAAGTAATATCATTATCCTGCTGAATAATTAATGGTCTATAAAGAAAAAAAAAGAAAAATGTTGATAAAATAATGCACGGTATACAAGCAATAAGGACTGAAGTTACAATTTCAAAAAAAGTCAAAAAAAGTTGGCGTCTTCGAAAAAGCAGTCCTTTATAAATTAAAATGAAAAACTGTCTCAATCCAGAAGAGTCAATCATCTTTTAAAGTGTATGTGCCCTTTATTCACAGCCTATAAAAGAAAAAGAAAAAAATAAAGATCAATGTTATTCACTTGAAATTGACAAAAAAAAAAAAAAACTTAATGCTTTCTACAATTATTATCTAAGACAAAAGTCAGATTATTTCATAAAATATAAACGTTGATGGCAAATAATTTTAAAAAATAAAAATCTTCATAAAAATCAAAACATAAAGAAAAAATTTTATAAAAAAAAATGAAATTGTTGTCAGGCCTCACTATGGGATTTTAACACTCAGTACTTGAAAAATTATTGATAAAGCAATGAAATACTGAAATGAATTATTAAAAAAAATTTCAGTTATTAGAAAGAATTCTTTTTAATAAATGTCTTAATAAGTGTCTTTTTTTTGCAAAAAATCTGTATTTTTGAATGCAAAATAAAGGTTAGTACCTGAAAGATTATGAATTTGATTTTATAACTATCAATAATTTAAAATTATTCAATTTTTTATTTAGGAATTTCTTTTTGATACATTAAAATTGTTTATGTTTTTTTCCCTTGTCTCACAACTCACTGAAAGATAATTTCTTCAAATGATTTTTTGCCCTTAATCTATTTCAATGTGCCACAGTAAAATTACATTTGATATTATATTTAATTTAGATTTACAAATGCTTTGATTGCTATTATACAAAATAAACATTTCACTGCTTTTAAATTTATTTAAATTTACTTCTAATAATTGGTATGTAAAATAAAAAGAAAAACCAATATTAAATGTTTATTTTTTCTCTGGGGGTTTTTCTTCTTTTTTTTTATCTTTATTAACACATCCCCTTCTTTAATAGTTTACATAATCAACCAAGATATGCATTTCTAGAGTATGATCCAATATTTAACACATATGGAGAAAGCAAAACCAAGAACCTTTAAGAAGGAGGGCTGAAAATCATGAAATTTGAATTTCGAAATTGGATAATCAAATTTCCTATCTACCTAATTGTACCATAAGTTCTGATACAAAAATTTGACATCATCTGCGATATTTTTTAGAAAATTGTAGTCTTTCATGCATGCTGCTCTAAATCAGTCCGAGCTTTAACACTTTGAACAAAAGTGTACAGCAGATTTTTCTCTGCATCACAAAAAGCCTGTCAGAGATTTTTAAGGTTCCTCAACATTTAGACATCAAAAGGTTATTCATTTATTAAATAATTCAGATATTTTCCGAGATCAACATATTTCAGACTATATTAGAAAAGTGGTTCTCCATGCTCAATGAGAACACCAGCTACTGTCAAAGCAGTCATTGACAGAATTCATAGAAACCTTAAGCAACATGTCATAAAGGACAATATCCATTTCTTTTACAAAATATGTAAATCACCAGAGGTATTTAAAGGTGAAAGCACTGTTACAGCAGCATGTTTACAATGGCTATAGACCAATTGTGGTCACTAGTAAGAATATTTTTGATGTTGAAGAATATTTCAACTGTCAGACTGAAATCATGTATACACAATACCCAAAAAGATAGAGTAGAAAAAATGTGTGATGAGAACTTATCAATTGGCTTCTGTAGTGGTTTGGTGGGGTGTCAGATACAAAGGCATCTCAGAGTTTCATTTTTGTGAGAAAGGAGTGAAAACCACAGCAAAAGTTTATTGAGACATTATCTTGAAACATAATAGCAAAGCCTCTAAATTAAACCTGTTCAATGGAAACAATTTGACTTATCAACAGGAGTCCTGCTCATAAGATGAAGACAATCCAGGGATGGCTGAAAGAGAATATGCCGGACCACAACATACATGGATTGGCCACCCAGCTGTCAAGCTTCACATCCACTTGATCATAAAGTGTGGTCAGTATTGGAAGAAAGGTGTGCAAAAGCCAATCTTAAAATGTTCTTGAAGGGAAGTGGAGATAGGAATTCTCATGGCGGTAGTGCACGCCTTGATCAATGAATGGCTAGAGTTAAGGCCTTTGTGAGGTCAAAAGGAGATCAATTTGAGAATAAAAGGTGCAATATGTCAAATTTAAAGGTAAAATAAAACTTCAAGATTTAGTTTAAAACTCGATTACAAAGTTTTTTTACTTCAACTCCCTTATATTTATGGCCTGACTGGATATACTAATTCCACCAAAAAAGCTACAAATAGTTAATTAATAATAGTCCAGTGTCTAACTCTCTTTTTACCTCCTCTTCCAAATAGAAATTTTATAGTACATAAGTAACCAGAATATTACAGTATCCATATTAAGTGATTACTGAAAAAAAATCCTGATTATATAACTTAATAGAGCCCAATGGAAAGGGTTTTTTGTGTGAGTCCTAAGAAAATTTTCAGCTTTTTAACAGTGAGCAAGGTTAAATAATAATTGCTTTCCTTTCGTTAAATTATTTAGAATATATATTCTATTCTAATTATATATCTTTATTTACCTGAAGAATAGATAGTAACTATGTGTGCTGAGGAACTTGAAGAGCAAGTTTCCAGAAAACTATTTTGAAGTTTGTTTCGCCCGTTCTAATGCGACATTAGATTTTCTTTTTAATGGTAAATTAAATTTATATATACATTATACGACAAACTTTTACGATTTGCGAATAGTTAACGCTTGAATTCAAGCTTTTTCGCCTAGATCTTTTGCTTCAATGCATTTCTGTCAAATTGAAGTCATCCCCCGACTATTTTCACGCGAAAAGCGATTTTATAATATTTCTTAAATCTATAACAAAAGCATATTTTTCAGTGATTGGTTGCGCACATGACATGATCATGATCTGAGCCGCTGAACTGACTGGCGCAGAAGTTTCTGATTTGCTAGATCTTCACCGCTCTGCGCCTTGGTGTGAATGCGGCTTCATATTTCTTGGTTGGTATGGAATTCGTGGCTGCACTAACTTAAAAAAATTCCACTAACAAAGATAACATCTCTCAATTTTTTGTGAAATTTTATAGCTTCATAGATCGTAAAAATCCACCCATAGGAAGTTTATTTATCTTTATGAACAATAATGATATTCATTCATTTTCATATCTTTCATTTATGAAAATTCTATGCGCCCCAATGAAAAAACATCTGTTGCTCCTATGTAAGTCAATCAAACAATCACCTCGCTTTTCACGTGATTAATTTCTTCAGCCGATTCCGATTGTTCACGATTTCGATCAGATCGACTTAAAGAGAATAGGTAATCTATAAATTGATGAGGAAATATAAATATTTTTACTACCATTTATAGAAACGCATACTATTGAATAAATCTGTTTTTTATATTAGTTATAATAAATTTTCAGTAGTTTCTTTTACAGAACTTTTTTAAAGATTGAGTTAATGTGCTAAATCATTTATAAAGTATTGAAAAATTTAGAATTTAAGAAATTTCTTTTGAAATGAGCAACAACAAAATGATGGGTGAAAATTAACTTTTTATCATCTTGATAAAATTTGGGCGATACTAAAGCTGTTCCAAATGTGCTTAAAGTTTTAAGTTTTTTTAATTAAATGATTATTTTGAGTATATTAAACAGTACATTTATTTCTAGAATGTTATGAACATCTTTCTACTTTTGAAATTATTCCCTAATACAAAATTGTATTAGAAATAGAGTATATTTTTTAGATGTCATACATTTACACAAAATTAATAGAAATCAGTGACTATGAAAAAGAGAAATCTATTAAAGTAAAGTGTTAATTTTTGTGAGTCAAATTTACATGGAGGAGAGAATTTGGTTTAATAAAATATTTCTGTATCGCCTTTTTACAATATGGAGCTTTACTGAATTTAAAATTTTTTTATTTTGATACGAACTGAGAAATATACTTATAAAATTATGTATTGTGTTTTGATAAAAATTCTCACGATGGTGTGGTATGGAAGTTTGAAGAAGAGGTTACCAGTTAGAGTATGTCTTATCCTTATCTCTTGACTGAGTTACAAAATTAGAAGGTACTTTTGCTTATAGCTTTCGTGTTGCTTTAGAGTGAGGTTCCAATAAAATAATTAATGCAAATTATAATGCTAGTAAATTGTAATTTCAAATACAAATGTCAAAATAATTTAAAGTAAAAGAAATTGGGTAAAATTTTATTACAGTATTGAGATACAGTCGGTTAAATAAATTATTTTATGACATTGAATTGTATTCAATATATATTTTACTAAATATGTTGATATGATCTATTAAAAGTTTACTTTAATCTTGCTTGCTAGAAAAATAGTGCTCATTGATTTGTTGTAGCAAATATTACCAAAATTTTGTAATAATGGAGAATGTACAAACTGCAAATGCCAGCTGTAAACTTCATCAAAAGATTTATTCTGATACAATTTAAAAAGTTCGTTGTTGTAATTTGTATTTATTTTTCAATTTCACTTAAGAATATCAGGATAATTATATTTATCCTTCGCATTCTCACATTGAAGCTAACCCTACATCCCTAAACTATTTAGCTGTCATTTTCAAATTTAACTGCTACACAGGGCTTTGGCTTTATAGGGCTGTGTTTGGTTGTTGTCAGTCTTTGTTTAAATGCCAATCTGATTAAAATTTCAAAATGCTCTTAATTACTTTCATCTACAGAAATGATATTTTTCTTAAAACTGTGATTACTTTTTACCCGTTTTCGCATATGTTCATCCAACTTTTTGCTTTGGTAATTTAGAACTTTTTCGTAAGTTCTCTGTTAGGAAACATTATCTTGAAATACTTTTGATGGATTAAGAATTTTCAAATTTCTTGTAACTTCTTTCAGCTTTCAATATTTACAGTGCTAGTTTTGAGATTAATTTGGATTATCTCTTAATTCACGTCATTTTGCATGCACAAAGAAGAAGAAAAAATTATTTTATAGATGCTTTGACCTTAACTTGTTTTCAACATTTTATTCTTTTTAATCTGTAGGTAATATTAAACATTATAGGCTTACTGAAAATATACAACAAATTGATTTTTATTTTTCTTATGGCATTTCTGATTCACATTGATGTTATTGAATACTTAGTCATGAAATTTAAATAAATGTATAATGTTCAGTTAGCCATGCATAAATCTCAGCAAGTAGATTGAATCATACCAATAAACGTGTTACCATATTTGATGCTGTTTGTATAATAATGGCTGCTATATCATTAACTGAAAAATAAAAATACTTTTAGATATTTGATTTATTTTAATTACTTTTTGGATTAGTAACATGTCTGAAGAAAAGATGAAAACCTTCACTCTAAAAGAAATTGCTGAACATTCCAATAGTGATTCTGCTTGGGTTTTAATAAATGATGGAGTGTATGATGTCACAAAATTTTTGGATGAGGTAATATAAATTTTTTATATTCTTAAACATTTTGATTTATATATATATTCAAATAGCTTTGTTTTGTAGATTAGAACTATCCTATATTTTAAAGTCAAATAATAAATAGATTTAAAAATTGGAGTGAATTAATATCTCACTTTGAACCAAAATATGTTGGGAATATTTAAGATATTTTCAATAGCAAAAGGGGTATTCTGAATTAAAAAAACATACTCCGTAACTTGCTCAAGGAAAGCCAAAATTTATGTATCAAACTGTTGTGAATCGAAATTGAATTAGGTAATAGTCAGTTTGTATAAAAATCAAAAAATTATTGCTACATCTGATATTTTCAAAAATTGAATGAAATCAATATGGTTAGAAAAATTATCTGAATCAATGGAAAACATTTTAGTCGTCAGTGACCCAAATTTAACTAAGCTGAAGTTATTCGGATAAAACAAACATCTGCTGTTAAATTCAACACTAAGTGTTAGATATTGAAAGTAAATGTAGAGTACCAAAGCAAATATCTGGTAGTGATATTTGCCAGAATGTACTATTTAAAAATTAAAATGCAAAGCATGTAGGATTAACTAGTATGTTGGTTATCAAGTGCTGTTTTCTGAGATATATTGAAATTATTATTCTTGTTAAAAATAATTTTATATACTTGTTGAAAACAGTAACTTTTGTTATATAATCTTATAAAAAATGGGAGAATAATTTGACAAATAAATTAAAAGAGCTAAGAAAAAAACACATTCTTTAAGAATGAAGAGGAACTTTCAGTTTCTGTATCCTTTTCATGATACTTCTTTGAAGCAGTTTCCATTATTTCATCACGTTTATGCTGTTTCATTACAATAATATCATTTAATGCAGTAGATTTGTTTATTGTACATATGAAATGTATTTTGAGGAGATCTGTAATTGTTGGAAAAGGGGTGTAAAAATTCCTCTTAGAATATCGTTCGAAATTTATACTGCTAGAATTTTAAGTTTTTATTCATTTAGGGAAATAGGTATAGTTAAGTAATGTATCTATATAGTTAACTTTAGTAGCTTTTAATATCTAAAAAGTTGTTTATTCTTGATTATAGCAATGAAGTTCTTTTTGGGAATATTGAAATTGCAAATAATGTTACGGTAGATAATAATAGATTTTAATTAGTATGAAAATATCAAAATAAGTTAATTTGAAGGCATTAATTATTAATGTGTTGAAAATATTTTAAGTAATGTAATTATAACTTGCATTACCTTTAAAAGATATAACCGACTTCGTTGAGTTACTTGAATTATTTAAAAATTGTTTATAAATTTTTTAGAAGAAAATTCTGTCATGTGCATTTTAATACATCATAAATGTGTGGGATTCTCTTTTAGCACCCTGGAGGACCAGAGACACTTTTAGATTGGGCAGGTAAGATTATTTCTAAATTCTTTTTAAAAAGTTAAATCTTTTCCAGATAAAAATTTTAATTATTATTTTATTTAATATTTTTTAATTATTTGCAAAATGTTTAATGCAAAGTAGCATTTTTGCAATTCCAAATTTGATTAGGAATTCCACTGCAGAAAATATTAGTCTACTCATAGAGTAGGTAAATTTGTTAAAGTTTTTGAACATATAGTTCCATTCAAATGAAATTGTTTTATGTTTTATAGAATAAAAAGTAAGAATTTAATAAGGGGAGGGTTGCTCATGTTATTTTATAAATTTGCCATCAGAAAACGGTGTTGTCTCTTTATCTTTAAAAGTTGATAAGATACCTACAGATATATTTTATCTACAAAAATGTGTCAAAAGAAAAAAAGGTACTGCACATATATATATATATATATACACATAGCTTTCAATGTTTATGCTATAAAGCAGGAGTGTCCAACACGTGGGCCGCATATGGCCCACCAGTACCCGTGGACTCTTTAAAAAAATTTTAAATATCAGGTTTTTAAAGTTTTTTCATTTTGAAATTTATTTGAGGGGAAGTTTATATATATATATATAAATCTTTAATGTATTTGCCTGTTACTTGTTCTTGTTTTAAGATAAATCCTTTTTGATAATAGAAATTTCCTTTTGATTAAAATAGATTTATATTTTATCAAACAGTTACATCTGATTTTACTATAATAAATTACTTTTTTAATAAATTCCGAATTGCATTATGCATATCCTTTACTCTCTATGGATGGTACATGATTCTCTGTGTGTGCGACTTTCATTTCTCCTCCTCCTTTTCTGTTTGGAGTACCCAAAAAGCAAGAGGCAGTCAGAGATGTTTTTTAAAGTTTAAAAAAATATATTCAGGATGGTTTAAGATAAAGGGCAATGTATACTTAATCGTTTGTGAATGATGGTACATTCAAATTTCAACAATGAGTAACAAAAGATCCATTCAAAAGGAACACCGTAATTTTCAAGAAAATGGCAACTGTAATATTTTAAACATTATTTGATTATTAATATTTTAAACATTATTATATTATCTTTGTCTGTATACATGAAAAATAATGAAAACAATAATAATTTATTCTAAATTTTCACTCCAATATTTGTTTTTTTTGTTTCCAAATCTGATATAAAGGTACATATTTTTATGTGTGGCCCACGAGATTATAATATTTTTCCACAGTGATTCCCGCAAGGTCATTTGGGTTGGCTACCCCTATTATAAAAAAACAAAAAAAAATGCAAACAAAAATTTGCAGTTCATGCACAAATTGAGGCAAATATGCCAAGATTTATTAGTATCTGTTTCATACTTTTTTTAAGCCATCTGCATTAAAGTGAACTAATTAATCTAAATTATACCATGATAAAGAAAATTGGAAGAAGGTGAAGGAGCTTGTTGTTTGCTACACAAAGCTAGGGAAGTACAGCACACACACAAAGTTAAGAATTATTTTTTATAGTATCCTTAATTTTTATATTATTTGATGTGATAATATTATAAATTCCCAGTTTGTGAAGTTTTAAAAAATGCTGTGATGTAACTGATCAAACAAAAATTGATTCTGGTGAGTTTAACAGTATTAAAAAATATTTTATTAAATTATTTCCTTGGAAGAGCTTATAGTAATAAATGAATGAAGTGTCTAATGATAATCTGAAAGATTGCAGTTGTTCTGTGAGGGTTTTTTTTGTACCTATAACTTTAAATTTAAATTTTGCATGTGTAATAATCTCAAAAGCAATTTCTTTATTCATTATAAAATCATCTGTATCACAAAGTCATTTGGAACTAATTTGATAACGGGGGTAATAGCGCCAAGTGTTGCTTGGTGTGATAAGGATCACGCCAAGCAGCGTTTCTTGCTGCTGGACTGAAATCCAATATGGCAGCTTAGCGGTAGTTTAATGATGCACAATTTTAAAGAATTGTTTTGAAATACATTTAAATGTATTTCAAAAAAAGGATATAGGAAGAGATTGAGAATAACCTAGATCAATCAATAAATAATGATTAATATGTAATAAAAAGTAACATGTACTAATAATAGTATTATAAGCAGCATATAATAAGCTCATAATATTATTTTATCGTAATTTTATGTAATATTCATATAGTACGATTATTTAACGGTTATTAGAAACAAAAATCATAATATAATTAAATAGTAATTATTAAAAAGAATAATCGTCGAATTGTAAAAAAATAAAAATAATGCATAAGAGAACTCGTAATACAGAACTATAAATAAATAACATAAGAATAGCTATAAATGAACAACAAAAATAGTTATAAATGAATAAGATAATAATTATAATTAAATAATAATAATTATAAAGAAATAATAATTATAAAGAAATAATAATTATAAAGAAATAATAATAATTATAAAGAAATAATAATTATAAAGAAATAATAATTATAAAGAAATAAAAGTATTAATTATAAATAAATAACAAAGTATGTAGTAATATTTATAAATAAATGCTAAAAGAAACAATTATAAGTAACGAATATTATATGATTATTACACATAGTAATAATTGCATATTTTTTCATTATGAATAAAATAATTACATAATGTATGTTAAAATTAATTTAGAATATCAATTACAAAGTAGTGAAAGCGTGCAATATGAAACTTGCACTGTAAGTTCCTTCAACGAATTTCATCGAACAAAGAACGTAAAAAAAAACATTTTTAAAACGAAAATAAATTATTTATAGCGATAATTAAAAGCACAACACTTATTCTTTTAAGAAAAAAATATTCTATTACTCACTCATTTTAGAAATATTCATATTTGAAAATAGCCCAGAATTATACAGAAGACGCAAATCAAAGAAAATTTATACTGAAAATGGTTAAATTTTTGAAGAAATCGTCTGAAATTAAAGGGTTACAGCGGGAAAAAATGAATAAAAGTTATTTCTAATATACGTTATCCCCATGGCAACCACATCGAGAGACGATAAAAATATTAAGGTAACCATATTGAAATATTATCGCCCATCTTGGTGAACATAAACAACTTGGCACTACTACCCCCGATATCAAATTAGCACCAATCATTTTTTTAATGTTTATTACTATATCCATTCCTTTAAACTTTATCTTAAGACTATGAGTTTTTATATATAGTCTTTGCATTGCTTTAGTGTACAACGTTGATAACACGAGTTTTTATAAATCAAGTTGATACAAAAAAAAAAGTTTTCTATGAGTGATTTTTTTTTAATGGAAATATCTGTAATGTGAAATATTCTTTGAATTGCTTTTCAAACATTTGTATATTGTGTAGTTTTATAATGTTTAAAATGTTCATGTATTATTTTAAAAATGCTTGAAATGTCTAGATGTTACTTTAAATTTTGCTATTTTCAGAAGTTGGCAGGTATGCTATATTATTCTACTTCATTTTTTGCTTCCATTTCTTGTTAACAAATCAAAGTGATTTGATAAAATTTTTTAAAAAACTCAAAAAGCATAGTGGGAGCATACACAGCTTCAGTATTTCAATACACTCATGTGTTTTTTTCTGTATTATGTGTGTGCTCAAAATAGTACTTGTTTATGTGTACTGTGATACTAATCATTTGCATGTCTTTTCAAGGTTTACACATGTTGTAAATATCATGTCTGTTAGATGCTTTTTTTATGATGTATTTTTGACAGCTAGCAGTGTATTTTCATGAGAAGATTAGTTTATTTAAATTTAGTAAAAATATTATTTAAAATTTAATTTTAAATAATTTAAGTTTGAATCCACTAAATTACCTTATTGATTGTTATAAATGTGTTATTATTTTATGTTGTAAGTTGAAAATCATGTCATCTCTTATTTTTAAATGTAAATTTTTGTACTAATATTAACATTTTCACAGGAAAAGAAGCTACTGAGGCTTTTGAAGATGTTGCTCATTCAGTTGATGCTAGAACATTAATGGAAAACTATAAAATAGGAGAACTATCTGAAGTATTCTAAATCAAAATCTATTTCAATTTTTTTTTGGTGGTGGTGGGGAGGGGTTAATCCAAATCAATTAGAGTTCAAATATTTCATTTCCTTCTCCTTTTTACCGAGAACTTTCTAAAAGCTATAAATTTAAAATTATTTTCTATTTAGTTTGGAATTTTTATAATTTGCATACAAATTGGTTAATACAAATTTGAAATGAAAATTGTGATTTAATATTTTTGTATGAAGGAAAAACAAAATCTAAAAAAAGTTTTAATATTAATTTTTAAGAAATGAAAAAATTTGTTTATTAATGTCCTTTTGGTGCTTTTGTATTAACTGCTTGCATTGATGATCTTTGGCAAACAAATTCTTGTTTGCCGTGGAAAATATTTAGCAATCGTTCTTAGAATGGCACCAAACATACCTTTTTCATTTTTACCATATCTTTATGATTACTTTTTGACCATGTACAAATGTTACATTATCAATAGATGCATTCTTTGTTGAAATATAATTTCACATTAGATGTAAATGACAGCATTCTCAATTTTCCAGTAGTACTTCATACTTCTGAAATAGCTGACATTCTAAAGTTATTGTCATAAATTTATACTGAGTAAACATGGCAAATAAACTAAAAACATGACTATTAGGACAGTATTATAAAACTATTTTTTGAAACTACCCACTAAATACTGAAATGTTCAAAGTAAAATACATTGTTATAAGTTATCAAGTCTTTGATGATTAATTGCAGGCATGTAATTAATGCAAAAGTACAATCCTTTTTTAAAGTTGAATTACTCTTTAATAAAACTGAATAGCAATTATTTTTTTAATGAAATTATTTTGAAAAAAAAAATGTAATGTGAATTTACCTTAATTTTAATTTTTTTATTTGTTTCACACACAGACTTTTTCAGCCTAATTTTAAATATTGAGCCAATTTATTGATTGTTTTGATATTATGCTATTCATCTGTAACTTTACTGTTGGCCATTAAAATTGTACTACCAGAAAGGAAAACAACTAACAAAATTTTACCTATTGTATGTATACAAGTAAGTGGTGTCTCAGCATGTTTGTCCTCTTGGCTTTAGTGGCAGAAAGTCATTAAGCTCCTGTGTGGTGTTTAATATGACTCTCCTTAATCTGTTAATTTCATATTTATCCAATAAATATGAGTAGCAATATTGTGGAATATTGTACTCCACTCTCTCTCTTGCTAGACCATGATCCTGCTTTTGTTGAATTCCGAAACATGCTGGGTTTTTTTTTTTTTTTAATGCACTTTCTGAATGAGAAACTTTCTGCATAAATTTTTTGTTATGCAGAATTAGAACTGCCATTTCAACTCCCTGCATTGTTTGATTACACTTAAATGTTAATCATTTGCATATCCTTGCATCTTCTTCCTTTCACGGAAAATTTATGTTTGTGTTATCCTTCCTTCATGGTATTCCAATTTTATGGCCAGCGATGTATTTATAATTGAAACTTTTATTCTGTTTTGAATTTTATCATTTTGCTGTTAAATTTTCAAAAGAACATAATTTTAAATTGTTTGATTTTCTTTTTCAGGAAGATCAGAAGGAAAAGCCTAAGGTAAGTAGTTTGGATCATTTTTTTTTATCTCTTTTATAATCTTAGAAAATTTTAAAGAAATTTCTCTTAATTTAATTTCAGGAATTGTAAAAAAAGTTTTGAATGTATTGATTTTTTTTAAACTTTTGAATATGTTTTTATTGTAATATTTCTTTTTGTTGACACATTTATTTTCTTTTAATATGGTTTTTATGTTTTAGGCAAATGGCAGTAGTAGTTGGTATGTATTATTTTCTTTTTCTTTAAACTTATGTAGAAGAAACATTTTCTTTATAAATATTTGATCTTTATTTTTAAATTCTAATAATATTTGAATGAAGTCATTTTAAGTTAATTTAGCCTGTAATATTATCAGTAAAAAAATATATAGTGATAAGTATCTGCTGATTTCATAATAATTGTTTGATTAAAATTATTGTATACATAAAAAAAGATACATTCTTATTGCATAATTTTCAACTTGCATGTAACTACTTTATTCATTTGTTTTTATTCTTTCCCTGTTCTTCTATTTAAATATTTGTGTGATTATAAAAAAAATATATATATATTTATAAGTTTTTTAACTTGTTTATTTAATTTGAATGGTTTTCTGCTTATTTTCTTACCTTCATGAACAAATGCTATTATAAAATTGAAATATTTAAAAATGTAATTATTTTATTTCATGATAGGTATTTACAAAAAATGCTGAGCGTAATTTTAAATTCTCTATAGTAGTATGAATCTGATAATAGTAGTTATGTATGTCATGCTACTGCTTCCATGATGTGTCTAAGTTCATACATTGTAATGTTTTTCAGAAAAAAATAATGTTTATGATAAAATTTAAAATTTTAATAATTCAAATAATTGTTTTGCTTCATAACGCATTTATGAAAATATATATTTTTTTCCTCTAATGGACTGGATATTGACTACTAAGCTCTTACGGATATGGCTAGTCCCCAAATGTGAGAGCCATTTCAAAGTGGCACCATCTAGTGGTGACTCTTGCTACCAAATTTGGATGCAACCAAAAGTTCACTGAAATCTCTGCTAAATTTAATAAATGTTCACCTTTTAAAAAAGTAAAGCTAATTAACACTTCTTTATCTCTGAACGGAAAGTTGCTTAAACAATTAAATCAAGCCTTTAATAAAATTTAAAACAGACATTTTACAAATCCTTCATCCCGCACTTTTTACATCTGAACTGAAACTTGAACAGAAAATGCTAGATTCTAACTCGAACAAAAATATAAATACAGCGATGTGTGCTTTACCTGTGCAGTCAATTGCTTGAGCTGAATACCAAACATAAAAAATTTAGTATTTCAATTTAAATAAATTTAATTTAGACAATTTACTGTTAAAAAATGGAGTATATCTAACGGAATGGAAATCAAACTCCAGTTGTAATTTCTTGAGAATTATCTATGTATTATCAGGTGTGTACTTCAGTAATTATTGATGGCATGCCTTCTTCAGTTGCTGGTTACCCTACTTCCTGCTTCCTTTGGGTGTGGCTTTGACTGGTGTGGTGCTTTACAAGTTCTTCTTGCATATCAACAAGTAAAGGTTGCAGCTCTCTTTCTAAAGATTGTGGAAATAATATTAAGAGCTTGAATATTATTTTTATATTGTTATTCTGTTATGCATTTAAAACCTATTGTTATGTTGTTAAAGATATTCTCATGAAATTTTTTATCCATAAGAACAATAATTTCACTTGTCTAGATCTTTATTGTCATGGCACATATTTCACTCTAGAAAAAGACGCTTCTTATTGCACAGTAAACAGTTCTGTTATTAGTTTTGAATTTTCAAAAGTAATGAAAAGTTATTCGAAAGTTACTTGAAATACATTTTGCATTAACATCCATTTAATATTTCAAAAGAAAAAAAAACTTTTTTTTTCTTTTTCTGTGTATATTATGTAAAATTTTACTGTTTTAAAAATTCATATATAAATTAAAGAAAATGGGAGTTGAAAACATATCTATGTACTGCTAAATCTGTCTTAAGCATTTATGTGTAGTCACAACAAATGTGTTTTTGAAACAATTTCATTTAAGTATTTGATGTAAATCTTTTTTTAAAAAAATGCCCCCCCCCCCTCGTATTCTAAATTTTTTATGAGACGATTTTTTGCCTGAAATATTACACATTCCTGTTTTGTACATTTGCAGATATTTATAGGTGTAAAAAGTTTTAAACATTTTTAAATTCAAGTAAAATGTTGTCTTTGTATTGCACTTGTTACATTTAACAAATGAAATTCTTATAAGCATGTTTTTAAAGCAAAATTTAAGAATGTCTCATAATTGAAACTAATGTAAATGTTAAATCTTTAATGTTTTTTAAATGCAATGCAAGTTAAATGTTTTTGATTTATGAAGCAAAATTTATGTCAATTCTATTCACCATACTTGCAGAATTGTTTTATCGGTGTATGTATATTTCTATTCTACTGTGTAAAATGCATTTTCTTATACAAAACAGTAAAATATTTTAGTTGATATTTACTATCATTCTCTTATAGCTAGTTTTGTCTTTTATTCAAATTTTGTTTAGTCTTTAAATTTATTAATCTCTTTATACTTTGTCAAGTCATTAAGTGCCATAAATAATTTCTAATATTTTCAAAGAATGTTTGATATATGTAAAAATATGTGATATAGAATTGAATTTGTATCTTTTGCATACATTTTTTTTTGTATTGAAAGTATCTCAAAATAAATTATTTGATATATATTTAGATGTGTTACTTACTTGTTTCTTTGATTTTTTCTTATTGGTTTGCATTTGATGTCCAAATAGCGGGAAAGCTAATTTTCTGGAGTTTTGTGTTGATAAGATTTCATAAACGAAAACAACTTACATTTAATAACAACATTTTCAGTTAAAAAATTTAATGAATGAGCTCTTTAATAGAAGAGAATGCGTAAGATTTATTTAAAAATTGATTGCTATGTATAATTTTTTTTCTTAAATGTAAGTTGAATCTTATTTTTAAATATTTTCTGAATCATTTACACTTAACCTAGAATTTTATTTCTTAAAATTTAAGATTTATAAATTCATAATGAATTCTGAAGTAGGACATCAACAAATATATATATGTGCCGTGTATTGTAGTAGTGTAGGCTGGTATGTGGTTGTGTGTGTGTGTTGTCATATCTGATTTAATTAAGACGTCTTCCAAATAGCTTTACCTCCTTTATTATGAGCACACATCAGCAGATTAAAGCACAATTAGGTTACATTTTCACATTGAATAAACAGCGGCATTTTGGAGGACACAACACAAAGAAAGCTGCAATTATTTACAATCCTACATGATGACAGCAAGCAGACAAAAAGAGAGCGATTACATCGATTTTTGGTTTTATACCAGCAGTGCAAGCGCGTGACTATTACATAATAGTAGTTCTGATTGGATAGAATGCTCAGGACAGGGATTTCGGTTTAGCCGATTAAGATTACAATGTTATTTTTGGACCGAAGAATTTAAGTTATTTTAAATATATTAGTACAAAGAGTTAATAAAAAGGATACTAGAGGGAATTATTACATATATATATTAATCTTATATTGGAACTTACCAAAATGTGTTATTTAGGTATCTTCTACTTCTCCCCGTGAGAAACTTCTATTTAAAAAAAAAATTTTCTGTGACAAACAAATGGAAAAAAAAATTAATATCTGTGTAGAGGCTTCATGACTGTTACTTGTTTGATATATACTTAAATGTGTTAAAGTTGCTCATATTCTGGGAATAGTGATTTGCTCTTTCCAAAAAAAATTCTAATGAATTTTGGCTTTTTTTTTTTGTCCTTGTTACTTACAATTATTTTTTAAAATAATGCTTTCACACTCATATGTAACCTTAAAAAATTTATACTGTATATATTTAAACAAGTTGAATTTTCAAAATGATAGTCTTTTTTTGGCATTAATTTTTTTTAATTAATGAACCCCATTTTGAAACAAGGATTAATAAGAATAAAGATGTATGTGTGGGATGTGTTTCTTCAAGGAGTTAGTTCCCAAGACCAGGAATCATTTTTATTTCTGTGTACACACTCGCAGATTGCTTGTTTAAACAACAAAAATTTTATTCTGATGAACCATATAAATACCTACTTTCTAAAACTAAATATGAGAGTTTTCTACGATTTTTTTTCTTTTATCTAAACATGTTGGTTTTTTATTACTTTTTAATTATGTGTGATGAACAGCAGCAATCTTTTATGAATTACAGCTTTGCGGTTGTAATATTTTTTTTTTGAGAAATCTGTATTCTTATAGACTAGTGCAGGGGTTTTTAAACTTTTCACGGAGTGGTAACCCCATTTTTGAACCAAAATTTTATGTGACTCCATAAGCATTGCGCAAAGTTTACACATGCTTCATACCAATATCTATACTGATTTTAAATGTGTTTCATTTGCAGTATATTCCTATGCAGTTATAAACATACACAATAGGTGTTTAAATATAGAAATTTTAGAAATATATATAATGTAATTATGCTGTAAATTATACAAACTGTAATATGTTTATTAAATGTAGTCATTTTGAGATCATCACCTTTTATATTAACAACAGTATATGCAAGCTTTAAGTATCAATGGGAAGGATATGTTGTTGTTGTATGTATGTTATGTTGTTGTATCTTGGAATAATAGTTGACACACACACTGCCAGACGTACTTTCTCAATATTCTTCAGATTTGATCAATACTCCAATAAGAATAAAAATAAACAATTAAATTAATATTATTATTAATAAATACGAAATTCTAAAGTTTTTGACCACCCCAGCTGCAAGTCACATAACCCCTAGTTTAAGAAACACTAGACTAGTGCCCCAAATTTAATCAATTTCTGATTTTGCTGTAATTCTTTTAAAAAAAAAAAAAACATTGCTGGAAGATAAATTCATAGAGGCACAATGAAAAATTTAACAGATGAAGGAAACATATCTATAAAAAAAATGAATAAAAGGCACACAATATATGGAAGAAAACAAAGAAAGCCTTTTTTTGACGCTTGTACAAAACACTAACTAGCCAAAAAGAACAAAATAAAGTCTCTTGTTATGGGATATGGCCTTCCTTATAGCTGTAATATTTGGGGTGACACACCATCTGATTGTTCAACAATTCTTGAAGTTAAGAGGTTCTATTCTTCAGTGGACACCTGTGTCAGTCGTTTGGTGTTCTCCTATTGATTGATTTGGAGATGCCTCCCATAATCTACTAAAACCACCCCACACTTACTCATTGAGATTTAAATCAAGAAAAGGAGTATTCACTTATCATAAGCTCTTGAACACCATGCGATTTGTGGGGTTAAAGCCTAGAAATCTGAAATAAGACTGCTTTCCTTAGATATCTCCATGATTCACCGCCTCTCATCCCGTTATTCAAACGTTGGTGGTTTTATTTATTTTAAAAACTGCTGCTTTTGAATTTCGCCAGATGTTGCAAAAAAGAAAAGTTGTCCAAACATTTCTTCTAAATGCACTGCCCTTGCATACGTCCATGCTTTTTAACGGACTCTGTAAACATTTGCATATCCTTGTTTGGAAGCATTACATTTACCTTTTGTTTAGTACTTTTTAGAAATTCGACTAAATATGCCTACGTTCTTAAAATTTTGAAGATCAGTATTGTTTATAGGTCGACAACTCGATTTGCATAATCGTAAAGGAGGAAAACTTCTGTAAGCTAAATTCAACTGGTTAATTAATTCCTATTATAAAGGAAAGTATCACTGGGTGAGTGAGAATTATATTACGTACTCTAAAGCTGCACAAGGGCTAATGGTGACAGACCTCGAAATTTTGAACCATGGTCAAGTGACAAGGACGTCGCCTGAGCTGGCACCTTTCTCCTAGCTTTAGCACCACACCAACGAGAGGACATTGAGTTTCGACAGATTTAACGTACATCGGCCCCTTCTACATGGCGAGTCTTCAGCGATACTAAGCTCGAACTCATGATATGCCAGTCACGAGTTCGTTACGGTGATCACTAGGCTACCATGGCCACCCCATATCACTGGATAGTAATTTAAAATTAAAAGGTCAATACACGCATGATTGCTGCATAGCTTTAATTTGACATCTATTCAACAAATCCAAGTGGTAGCTGAGTAGCTAAGATCATGAACTCGTAGCCTGAGAGTAGTGAGTTCGAGTCCTGGTGCCACTGAAGACCCGCCGTGTAGAGGAGTTGATGTTCGTTCATTTTGTCGAGGCGTTAAGTCTGTCTGTTCGCGCTGTGTGTAAATTTGGAGAATGTGGTGCCAGCTCAGGTGTCATCCTCGTCATTTAACCAAGGTTCAAAATTACGATGTCCGTTGCCAATAGTTTTTTCCTACTTTAAAATTACGACATATAATCAAAATTCAGATCCAATGTAAAAATATATAAATTTATACAAATATGTAGTTTTACTTTTGTTACGTATTTCTATTTTAATAAAAAAAAAGATTTAATATAAAAATAACACAATATAAAGTTCGGATGAAAAATTATTATTAATTTTAATAGTTTGCTTATTTAACTGAGATAATTGATTTTTAGAAGGAAATAAATATTTATTAATTGCTAAATAACATTGCATTTCGGAGTTGCACTAGGGCTACTGGCGAGGGACTTCGTAATTTTGAACAATGGTCAAGTGACGAAGATGAACCTGAATTGGTACCCCATTCCTCAAACTCATACTCAGTGTCAATTTGAAGAATTCCAGCCTCAACAGATTTGACTGGCGTCAGCCTCTCTACACGACGGATCCTTAGTAGCACCAAAACTCGACAGAAGCAACAGGACCACGGAAGCCTAATGGTCATTATCACGAGTTCGTGACCAGGGTATCATGAGTGAGCCCTAAAACCACTAAAGAATCTGTCGAGGTTCAAATCTCCCACGGGTGTAGCAGTTTGGAAAGCAGTGGCGTAGCTACGAATGGACTAGGGCCTAGTTCATCCGTAGCTACGTCACTAAGCGGAGCCGTGCACAGGGACCCTTGAACCCTGACCACCAAGCAAGCCGAGCTTGCGATAATTTCTTCCACATTTAAGATATAAATAAGCAAGGCAACTTGGTTGAAAGTAATTTCGAGCTCGTAGGGAATTCTCCTAAATTGTTTCCTCGTTTACTTATTGATAAAAGTTTATATTTCTATTTTTCAATAAGGTGTTACTCGGAAATATAAGCTCTAAGTGCCATTAAAAATTTCATCGTATTTATTAAAACAAACTAAACTCAGTGGCGCAACAGTCCTCGTGGGCCAAGACGTACTGTGCCTATTTCAGTTTTCATGACCTGGGACACTGAGGTGCATGAGCAGATTTTCCGGTCATGTGGTTAGTCTGACTCGAAACCCCCAGTGTTTAGTTCCCGAGCAAGTTTGGTACTCATTTGTCCATCTTGCCTAGCCCGGATCTGTGGTGGGGAAGCCCGATACTTTATCACTCAGCAACTAGACTTACATGCAGGTAGTACGTAGCTTTGCATTCCTATGTTCTGAAGAGCACGATAAAGAGCTAGTGCTAGTTTTAGTATCTTTGTATATTTAACGTATTCACACACTTCACTTTTTTTGCTTGATAACCCCTTCGTGACGGGCAGTGCAGATATGCATTCTTCACGGACGCATCTCAGGGACGGGCAGTTCAGATGTGCATTTTACAAAGATGCTGTGGAGGGACGGGCAGTTCAAATGTGCATTTTCAGCTGGAACGTTTTTTAATGACCCCTAGATGGCACCCTATGTCCATTATATTGAAATCGAACGTAGCTAGAGTAACCTGACCTTCACAGTTAGTTTATATTCTGCTTGGATTCGATGTTTTCCACATCAGCAGAGAGGGGGGGGGGGTAATTGAAAGGTCAACAAACAGAGCTCGGCTGATAAACTTTCCTCTTGAGATGAAACATTCTCGCTTCTTATAACTCATCGAATACTTTTTTCTTATTTTTTTTACTACAGAGCGCGGTGTTTTAGCGCAGTTCTGCATAAGATTTTGTTGTTTTCGGATATATTTCACGTACTTTTCTTATTTCAAAAACCTTGATTCCAGGTTATTTGATTGTTTCGAAGGCACTTTCCTAACCTTAATATGAACAAAAAGGGTGAAAAAAAGCCAAAGTGTATAGTCACAAACCGTGTGTAAATAAATAAATAATAAAAAAAACGTAACAATCATTTTATGCTTGTAAATCATACAATGTAGGACTTCGCGTTTCTCCATGCTTCGAGATTTTCCACACTCAAACTTCATTTTAATTTTGCTATTTCTTTTTGCAAATAATCTTTGTCGTAATTTTTTTTTATTAATTTGAAAGTGTGTTAATGTGTTTTGTCAATGAAAATTTTGAAAAAAATGAATAGTGCTTACGAAATTTATTTCCCAAGGTGTCATTTTTTTTATATCATTTCATGTAAATTAAAGTAAAAACATTATTACATTCTACTTTTAATGTAACTGACAACTTGTATTATAATCTAAAGAGGTACCAAAAATTACGACGTTAGGACTGAAATTTTATTATTTATGCGTTTTTTTCTTAAGTTAGGCTTAGCGACAAAAACGCCCCGTCCTGAAAGGAGTAGTCCTCACGCATTCACCCAGTCCCTAGCGAGCGGCTCGCAGAAAATCGCCCCGTCCTGAAAGGGATAAGACCCATCCAAGATAGGGCCCTCATTTCCCTCCCCCCTTTTTTGCCCCATGTCTTTTGGATACCTATCTACGCCACTGTTGGGGTGGGAGGTGCCAACTCGTCCTCGTCACTTGCCCAAGGCTCAAAATTATGAAGTCCACCGTCAATAGCCTTCGTATTACCTTACAGTGCAACGTCAATAAGACCGAAGAAATTCAAGGGACGACTTTTCGACCATGACTAATTAACAACCAAGGTCACTCGAAGAAAAGAAAACCGTTGCACAACGTAAACGTGCTTGTGTAGTATATGTTAGTTATTTTATAATACAATTATTTTTTTAATGTTAATGATGGTTTCTTTCTTGTTTTTTAACTTACGAATTTTTAATTTGGAAAAGTGGTTTCAGTAACCGGAGTAAATGGCATTGGTCATAAGCTTCTATAGCCTGCGATGTGCAGGTTCAAAACTAGGTGCTATTAGACTTAAATGATTTAGGTTGCTTTACATTAAACACAAAATTGAAATTAAAAAATAACTAATATTTTTCATGCTGTGTGATGTGGAGGTTAAAAAAACGAGGAACTAGATAGGTTGTCTTCTGCATCACAATTGTAAGATACGTCGTCAGTTGTCCTCGTGTAGTTTTTAGAACAATATTAATTCAAACAAATCAGTCTGAAATGTTTTCATCAAGATGACTCGCATCAGCCTGTACGTGATAATTATTTTTAATGTCGAGGCCTTTTACTCAATTCGATATTCTAAAATAAACAACCTGACAATATTGACTCATCTGCAGAAAGGTGTTGTTACAGTGATGAAATTTGCTTTTCATATATTAACTGACAATTTATAAATATTTGTTTTACCTTGTAGAATTCATTTCGCGAGGCTGAAGTTGACCTTCAGAATACACTTGAAGAACTTGGAATCGAGCCTTTTACATTTCTTGTTATCTATATTTCTAAATCAAACAATCTCAGGTGCTAAAACAGTTGATGGCAAATATGTACGCTACGTTACCTTTCCATTATCGGTTCAAGGTTCCTTGCTGCTTCAAATGGAAATTGCAAGACATTGAAAAAGTCGAAACGCCTATATTTATACTCCTAAAAACCTGCATTCTTTTAGTCTCTCATACTTTCTCTTTAGCATAAAAATATAACTGAAATGTATTTATATTTATTGAACAGAGAGAATGAATCCTGGATTATTTTGATTTCCCTGACCTCGTTTGTGTGTGCATTAATAATGACCTTTACTTTACGTGAAAAGAGTATTCAAATAGAATTAATTTGAGAAGTTATGCTTTCTATAATAAAGTGCCCAAATACTTTTAATATTTTTTTTTTCTCTAAAAGGAAATTTTATATCGGTTCTTACCAATAAAAAAAAAATTATGAGTTTCGATCCAGAAGAGGTTTTGCTCCTTTTTTATCTGAAGAAAAAGAAAAAAAAAAACTTAATGGCATTTTCCAAATGATAAAATCATTTCTGATGAGATGGTTCTACTTCGTTCAAATTAGATTGATAATTTATTTAGTGCCCTTTAAGGTATCCGACTATGTTCGGCAACATGATTTAGCAAAAACATACAAATGAATATGTATATATATTTTAATATTTAGTGTCACTTAGATTAGAATACATGTATAAAATAGTTTTAAGAATATTATATTATTAAAAGAAAATATTCAAATGCGATATTTTGGCAAAAAATGAACATAGAATTATTTATTTTCAAAATATTCTCCTTCTATGAAAATTGCTTCTATAATAATAATATTTTGCCCATATAAAGCTCAGACCTCTCTACAGAGCCTGAACTACGATGTTTGAAATATATAACTTAGAAGTGGATTTATCCATATTTTAATACATCAAAATGAAAACATTTTAGGAAAACAACACCGATTATTATTTGAATTGGTAGTAACTCTGAAAAATTTTTTGAATTTTTCATTAATCCTAGTTCAGGCCCTCTGGAGCAGTCATAGCTATCAAAAGGCAAAATATTATTATTATAGAAGCATTTTTCATACAAGGAGAATATTTTGAAAATAAATAATTCTATTTTCATTTTTTGCCAAAATATCGCATTTAAGTAATTTTTTATAATAATAACATTCTTAAAACAATTTTATACGTGTATCCTAATCTAAGTGATACTGAATATTAAAAAAAAATATTCGTTTGTAGGCTTTTGAAAAATCATATTTCCGAACGTAGTCGGATACCTTAATCCTGCGATACATTGTCAGCATACTTAGCATGAGTGAGTGTTTATTAAAGTCGCCCTCTCTCTCTTTTAAGTTTGAATCATAGGCAAGTGATGAGGACGACACCTAAACTGGCACTCCACTCTCCTAACTTCCACACCATACCAACATGAGAACTTAAGGCCATGACAGATTTAACGTGCACCGCCCTCGCTACATTGTAGGTCTTCAATAGCACTGGAGCTCAAATTCATGACACGCTCGTCAGGAGTTCATGAAAATGACTACTAGGCTACAATGGTTCGGCATACCTAACATAGACAGCAATACGCAGTAACGTAACGTACACCGAGGGTTCAAAACCTGACTGACGCCAAGTACGTACCCTTTGTAAGATCTAGCTAGGAGCCCCCAACCTGACCATGCTGAAGGGCCCTAATATTCTCCATTACACCACTAGCAATACGAACTAATGTGTGCCTAAAATATTTTTCTTCTATACTGAATTACAATACAAAATAAATTTCTTATGATTTTTCACCAATGTTGTAACATTTATTGTGTTTCGGATAAGTTTTTTTTTCCTCCTTCGCGCGTAATTGATAATATTTGATTTGTCACAGAGAGTGAATTACAGTCACTGGTCTTGTGTGTGTGTGTGAGGTAAAAATTTAAAAAAGGAAATTATTATTTGTGTATATAAATGTCAATAACTCTCTCTCTCTCTCTCTTATTTGAATTTTTAGATAGGGGTATAAGTTCTTAAAATTAAATACATGAATCTGCTCAAAAACATTTGTTTGACACCTTTGCTTGAATTAATTACAATTATAAGGGTGTTACGAACTATCACCTTTTGAAATGTGAAGGTTCGCCAAATGATGGGACATTTTCTTAAAGCATACACTTTATTATGACATCTAATCACTACATAAATTCGACCTAAGCTACGGGAGCATGTCAGCTTTAATAGTAATTTATCCAGACTAAATATACTTATCAATGGAAGATCCTCAACAATTATGCTAGCCCAAGAATGGAGTCGGATCCTTTTCCAATTTAAATCATGTCAATTTCCAGTAGCTATCATGTAACTTCAATTGATTGATTGAATATTAACGTCGCACTGTTCAGCTACACGAGGGCTTTTGGCGACGGGCCACGTAATTTTGAACCATGGTCAAGTGACGTGGATGACACCTGAGCTGGCACCCCCCTCTCCTAACTACCACACCAATGGGAGGACGTTTCAGCTCTCGACAGATTTAACGTGCATCGCTGCCCTACACGGCGGGTCTTTAGTGGTACTGGGCTCGAACTCGTGACAAGGCAAGCCACGGTCCGATACCTATACCACTCGGCTACCGTGGCCACCATGTAACTTCAAAGTATGATGTTAATTAACAATCAATCTATATTTAGCAAGGCTGTATCCTAAAGTTGGTATCAAGCATTCTCAACTGCAGCAGCATATATCGCCTACGCCAGGGGTTCTTAAAATTTCGATAGCCCCCCCCCTTTATGTATCAGGTGACATCGCGGACCTCCAAGATTTTGAACATCCCAACCTGATCTAATATTCTTGATTAAAATACAAATTCTGGGAGAGTTTTTTCATTGGGGACAATTTAGTTATCTAGTCTAATATGATACATCTTTTAGTTTTTCCACGAGGCCTTTCAGAATCTATACAAGAGGGAAATTTCAACATTACATGAGAGACTCCACGGACCCTATACAGAGGCGCGGTCCGCGGACCACATTTTAAGAACCATTGGCCTACGTGATACAGACTTTTTTTTCTGCATGAGTTTGTGATTATTCATGAAGAGCGATGAAAATTGGTTAAAAAGGATGCAGGGGGGGGGGGGGGTGTTAAAAATTTTGTGTTCTGGGGTACCGCCTTAAAAGAAACAAGATTAAGAACAAATAGGTGTTGGAAGAAAAAATAAAGAGCTCTGGAGAAGGGAGGGGGATTAGCGTTTCCCTTGAATTAGCCACTGTTTATGAAAAATAAATAAAACACAAAATACATCCGACTTTAAATGAACTGTCAGCGTCTTTTTTAATTTTTTTCCTGCAGAGAGAAACGGTATAATGTTTAAAGGTGTTGGAGTAGATAGAAGAAAGACTGATCTTGAAGACACACACATTTTAAAAGTGGTAGCTCTACCCCAAAACATTGACTAAAAATTAAATTAAAATAAGTAATGCTTAGGGATTTTTCTGTTTCTCAGTTAACAAAAATTAATCTACTCAGATCACATTCAACAGCGGCCGGCCCGCGGCTTGCGGGGGGAAAAAAATCTCGTTAAAAACCATCTTAATAATAAATGTATGAATTTTTTTGCTTAAAAAACTTATTTTGCTTTTTTTTTTATGAGAATCTTGTTTATTTAATATAAAAAAAAATAATATGAGTTTTGATGATTAAAATTTTTCGTTACTGTCAATATTTTTCTTTGAAATGGTTTATATAATGTCGCAATACAAGACTAAACTAAAACAAAATTAAATTTCTAATTAATCTCGTTGCATCACAGAGTTACCGTAAAATCCGGCATATAACACGCACTTTTAACACAAAAAATAAGATCGCAATGTTAAGGGTGTGCGTTATACGCCGGGTATGAAAATGAGAGCTCTAAAAATAAGAAAAAGAGATGAGCTTAAAAAAAGCTGGACTTCTATATATGTCGAAATAGGTTTTGTTGCGAAAGCACCCAAAGAGCGAAGGAGTGATTGACCCCAGGAGAGGCGAGCACCTAATAAATCTTAGGCACCCAAGGAGTGAAGGGGTGACTGACCCGAGGAGGGGTGTGAGCCTAGTTTCTCTTTACTCTAGTGGCAACAGGGGGAGGAAAAGTGCTCCGAAGAGAGAGGGAGAGAGAATTCCTCTAGATGCGTTTGGAGGAAACAGACGTCTATGAGCGTGCGCGATAATATTTAAGCTTTTTTATACATCCTTGTAAATACCTTAAATGTTTTATTTAAATTGAGAAACACTCGTAGCCCCATCATTTATTTCGCACTTAGTTTACAGTTTGTGAATGAGTTGTGAATTTGAGTATTGAACATTTTCATTTGAAAGAAATGACATTCCTTATGAACTTAAAGGGTTGTAATTCTAGAAATGTACTATTTTTTCTAAAACTTTTGGGGAAATACCTTGAATAAATGGCTTCAAAATATAACAGCATTGCATCGTACGTTTCAGGATTCTTTGTAAAAAGTAGGTGCGCGTTATACGGCAAATATACCTAAAAATCAAAAAGTGCAGATTGAAAGTATAGGTGCGCGTTATACGCCGGATTTTACGGTATATTCATATAAAACAAGTAATATAAAAAATTAAGTAAATTCCTATTTAGGTTAACTAAGAAAAATTTTATTTTAGTTATTTTTTATTAAATAGTTACAATTAATATAAACATGCATATGCATATGACAGAATCACAATATTAAGTGACAAAATAGAAAGCGATTTTCTTTGCAATTTTCCATTTTTCTTTCTTTATAGGGTGTTGGACTATTTTTTGTTTCTTTGTTACTATTTATTCATTTTTCAATTTAATTAATGAATTAATATTTGAAAAACTGTATTAACATTAAGTTTCATCCACTACAAGTTAAAAAATATGTATTTGAACTTGAATGCATGAATAGAATGTATTTTGTTAAAGCGATTGAAAATTTAAACAAGATATATATATATATATATAGGGAGAGAGTGAACTAAAAGTAGAGAGAATTGAATAATGCAAATACTTCAAAATCTAAAGATTTTTTGTGTGTGTGATCTTTTTACTGAAATTTATTTTATTTTTTGGTTGCAATTTTAAAATTAACATAACTATAATTTTTTTTCCATTTTTAATTATTATTAAGGGTTTAATAATTTTTCAAATTGTATAATATACTTTCGAAGTATGTTTACGTCATTATTAGCAAATAAATCAATTTCTCAAAATAAGAACATAGACATATACTTTTTTCATACTTATTTGAAATTAGAAAAAACTATGAAACTAAGCAAGAAAGCAATCAACTCTCTCTAATGTGCATTCAACGAATAAAAAAACTAATCAATAATGTGAAACTATTGTGAAATTCGCTACATGCCTTAAACGAAAGTGAAAAATGAAACTGGTTTAGAATAAGGGAAATACACACTGAATATGCCTTTCTCTATCAGTTTCTGTTAGTGCCTCTTTTTTTAATTATTTTCGTAAATACATTCTCAAAATTCTCTTTTTTTTTTTTCGTATTCCTATGCGATTCGAATTTTTAATGAATGTAGAATAATTTTCTTTCAAAGTAGGGGGAAATGAACCATATTTGTGAGAAAAATTATTTTTTATTCTCACCTGTTGATTTAATTTTGTTCTGTTTTGTTTTGTAGAAGGTGTGCCTATTTTCACACACATTATAATTCCATTAAAAATAATTTTAAAAATAATAAAAATCTTTAATATGTGTAGTCGCATTATTTTGGATAAAATTAAAAAAAACTTATTGAACCTTTCAAATTGCAATTAAAAATTGGACGCTTTCTTAAATTAGCTATAAATTTTGAATTTTGTTATTGTTTTCGTTCTATTATTATATTGAATAATTTCAAAAGTTGTGTTAGGAATGCAAAATTCTCCATTCTACGTTCTTTATGTTTAGTTAGTATGGTTGAATATATTTTTTTAATCAGGGGGCGGGAATCTTCCCCCAAAAATCGGTTTTTTGGGCCCCGAATCTTAAAAGGTTGCAAAATATCTTATTTGGGCCCTTAAAATTTCCCCCTCCCCCCCCCGAACAGGGTTTGGGGGGGTAGGGCAATGTGTTTTTTTAAATTTCTAAATATAAATGCTTTTATAAATTTCATTTCCATGGAGACTGGAGACTATTACATTATCCACGCTTACTGATTATATCAATTTAGTTTGTTGACAATTATTTTGACAGCAATTATATAACAGTTGAGTAAAAGCATTTAACATTTTTTATGACCTTAGTTACTCATTTCGAACCTTATTTTTCCTTTGGTAAGAAATTAAATTTTGGATCAAACTTTCGATTTGACAGTTGGTATCAATCGTTGTTTGAAAATTTGTTACTAAATCCTGAAAATAAGTTGAAAAATTCATTTTACAACTATGATAGATGAACAACTTAAGTTCACATAAGTATCTTGGTTTTACAATTGTTATTTTTTCATTGGGAAGGCTATTGACCCAATAAGATATTCCTATCCATAACTATAATTATTGTATGTGTTACTGTTATCAAATAACTCTTGTAGTACCAATCACAAGTAAGAACAATTTGAATACAATCAGATAATAAGAAGAGAGAAATTAAATAACCGTGTAAAAGTTTTATCTGGTTGAATGATTAGAATTTATGTCAAGTGAATGAAATAACAATAAAACAAAGATACGTTTCAGACACCATAGGAAGTACTACCGCGCCACAAACAAATGATCATCAAGTGATGCGTAGTTAAGTTTCTATCATTATCACACGCTAATCACAAAAATGATCACTATGTGTGATATTCTGTTCAAAATTATACTCCATTTAACTTAGAACTTATAATATTGTTTAAAAGAAATTCGCGTCGCGCGCGCGTTTTTATCTTATACTTTTACCACTTTAAGAGGTATTCGACTACGTTAAAATAGTTAATTTTTTCAAAAATTGGCATATTTGTTTTACGATTTTATTTTATAGACCGTCTTAAAATACTAAAATTTGAAAAAATATTTTTTATTTTCCATTCGCTATATAGAACAAAAACTACAAAGAGTGTTTTAGTAATACAGATGCCGTAACTTTAAACGAGATGTCAAACTGTAAAATGCGTTTTACTCAAAATGTATTTTTTCCCGAAAAATTCAAACGGGAAAAGCAATCGCTCAAAAAGTTTTAAGAATAATTAACTTAAATTTTTTTGTGTATGTTTTGTGTATGTTTTGTGTAATAGCAGAAGTATTTTAACCATCAGATTTATCAATCACTGATTTATTAAAAAAATTTACAGTCCCTTATGTGAATATAATCACTGTTTTTTTTAAGCAATTTCAGTAGTTTATGTAAATAGCTTATTAATGCTCTAGTTTATGTAAAAATTAAAATATCTCAAACCTGAAGGTCATTTTAAAAATGAATACCAAAGTAACATATTAAAACTGAAAAATTAAGATTTGTTCATAAACTTTTCGACATGGTGGGCCCCGTTTATGTAATTTTTGTAAATTTTTACTAATTTTTTTCCATTTTAGTAATATAATTTTCTTTTCTCTTCTTAATTTTAGCATTTTCCCTTAAAATGTACTAAATAAATCTAAAAACCACAAAAAAATTCCATATCTCCATTTTTTTTAAAGTTGTCGCAAGTAGTCGGATAATTTCCAAAATATCATTGATTAGTAGCGTGCTTTTTATCGTATTTTTCAACATGGAAGAATGATTGATTGAGATTGTTTTTTAACGTCGTAGTACAAAACAATACGATGTTATCGCCTATTTGACTTCTTAATTTTGAGTCAAGGTCAAGTGACGAGGGAATCGCATCCCTTTCTCCAAACATCAACAGCACGCCAACGTGAGGACTTTAAGTTCAACAGATTTAATGTGCATCAGTTCTACACGGCGGGTCTCCAGCGGCACCAGGACTTGCTCCTGACTCAACTGAAACAAGCTGAGGAAGGAAGTCTTTTTGTTTTGAAATTCAAGTAGGGAAAACAACAAGCAAAATATTTAAAAGGATCGTTAATTTGGCGAAAAAAAGGAAAATAGTTTTTAAACAAAAATTTTAAGATTTTGGAATTACTTTTTTTTAAATATTGAGTTTTTTATATGTTTTGGTTTTAAACAGTCCCCCCTTTTTTAAGGATCCACTACGTTCGGGAAATGGTTTTTAAAAAACCCTAAAAAGGGTAATTTTCATGATATTTATGTCATTTGATTAAAATCATTTTAAAAAATTTTTTAAGAACTTTTGACAAAAAAAAAATTATTTATAAATACAAATTTTAAAAATTAATTTAGAATAACCTTTTTTTAAACGTTTCCTTTTATAAAAAAAAGCTTCTATAATAATAATTTTTTGGTGAGATAAAGTAAGGACTTCTCAGGAGTTTAACTAGGGTTTTTGAAAATTCACATTATTTTGAGAGTTAAACCAAAAATTTTTTAACTTTGAGTCTTTTTATAAATGTTTTGGAAACGTCCGATTTAATATCCCACTAGTTAGAACTGTGATTTTAAAAAAACGATAAATGGATAATTTTCATGATATTTAGTGTCCTTGATTAGAATACCTGTATAAAATTGTTTAAAAACATTATGAAAAAAAAAATTTTTTATAAAAACAATATTTTTGGAAAAAAGTTAATTTTGAATAACCTTTTTTTAAAACGTTCTCCTTTTTATAAAAAAAAAGCTTTATAATAATAATATTTTTTTGTGTGTGTGGGTGCAGATAAGAAAGACTTCTCCAGAGTCAACTAGGGTTTTGAAAAATTACATTATTTTTCAAGTTACCCCCATTGAAAAATTTTGGGGTTTTTTTTTAAAATTTCTTTCCTCTTTGCTAAAAAATGGATAAATCCCTTTTTTTAAATTATATGATTCAAAGTTCTAGTTCAGCCCCTGTACATAGGTCTGAATTTTACAAAATTTTTAAATTTTATAAAACATTTTATAAAAGAAAAATCTTTGAAAATGGGTCATTCTATTTTCTTTTTTTATAAAAATTTTTGCTTAAATAATTTTTATTTAATAATATTTTTAAAATTTTTATTTACTTTTTCAAATTTAGTGCCCTAAATCCCTAAATTTTATATTTAAAACCTTTTTTAAAATACGGTTCGAACAGTCGTTTTAAGAATTTTCGGGCCCTGGATGCAGAAGATCAGGCCCCTTTTGGCATTGGCGGATCTTTAAAATCAGAAAATCTGGTTAAATGCTTATCCAGGCTCCCCCAACCCCCGGGGGCCCCCCCAAGGCCCCAAGGATAAACCCAGGGGGTTTTTAAAACATATTTAAAATTGTATAGGATGAAAGAAAATAGAAAAAAACCTTTTTAGCTAAATAACGAAAATGAAATAAAAAATGAGAAATCGCACATTAAGTATTAAAAATATTTTACTTCCTAAGTCAAGGATGGGAAAAACGGTCCAAAAAAATTTTTTTTTTTGGGGCCCCCAAGGTAACCAGACAGGTCTTTTCTTTTTAAACCACTTTAAATTAAAAATTTTTACAGCTGTAATTTATTTGAAATTAGCACAATAAATAAATTGAATAAAACTGCTGCTATATATATATATATATTTATTTTTTTGTGTGGCACAATTTATACCTTATCTAAGATGAAAAGTTAACTAGTGAATGCAATCATTTTCACAAAGATAACCCCCCCAAATCCTCTGTTTCCACATTGTGGCTCTCGAGGCAAAATGATTACCCACCCCTGCCCTGAGAAATAAGAGGAGGGGGGGACATAAAATTTATGTTAATAAAAGTGAGTTTATTTTTAGAGGCCTAATAATCAAGGCAATACATGAGAAAAGTATACCACGCATAAAATAAAAAATCTTACCATAAAATAGAATAATAGCTTGATTAACACATAATTAAGAATATATTCTGGAGTATTCTACAACAAAACAAAAAGCACACATAATGTAACACAGTTTGGGAAATTAGGCTTTCTCTTATTTTCTTTTGAAATTATTAGTAAGGAAGTTTCACCATAACGTAGGAGGAGGCATAATTATTTTTCTCTAATAACTCTTTTTTAACCATTTTCAATATAATGAACTAAATTAGTTTTAAAGGAAATAGTGCGTGAATGCTCCATTGAAACAAAGAAATATCTTTTTGGAAATTTAATAAGAAAATGTCGCTACTTCATGAGAGCATACTATTGTTGAATGCTTTGAAAACACATTAATAACCTATCAATCAATCGGATTCACTTATGCATGTGCAAGTGGGAAAAATACACGTATCAAAATTAGTTATAGAAAGTTCTCAGCTCCTAAGGTTTGAAAAATTCAAACTTGTCTTTTAATGACTTTTCTATTGCCATGTATAGGTAAAAAGAAGAAGAACGAGAAAAGGAATGCAAAAGGTGGAAAAACCGAATTTTTTTTTCGGAATTTTTCTTCACAGACTACTGAAATCCAAGAAAATGCGGTTAATGTGCTGGTTGCTGTGAGAGATTTCTTCAGATTTGAATTACAGTCGATACTTCCTGATGGTATCGTAACCACAACTGAGAGCTGAGCTCGATCCAAAGGACGAATAGATAAAATAGTGTGTTTCAAGAGGAAAAACCGAAATTATTATTTACTTGCAGAGTGTTGAAATTTTTCATGAGTGAGAGTTTAATTGCAAACCTTCAAGAGACCAAAGGTTGCTGTAATTGCGACAGAAAGTGCTATCTTTTCTGGAAGATTTTTTATTAGTTGTTAGCCGTTACCCTCTCCATTTCTCCTCACAGGGTATTTCAAGGCAATGTATGACAACATATTTTAAAGATATTGAAATCTAAGTCTTAACATGAAGCTTTTAATCATATTCAAAAATATTTTTATAGCCCTCACCACTTGATTTTAAACAAGTAATATTAAAAAAAAAAAAAATTTTAAAAGTCAATTCCTCCCTTGGATCAAAAAAAGAAAATTTTTTTTTTAAAAGCTATTTTTGTTGAATAATTAAAAAATTAATATAAAATGTGTATAAAACATATGAAAAATCACAACATTAAGTGGAAATTTAAATTTTTTATTAATTATCTTTAAAAAGTATAAAATATTGTCATCAAAACAACCCTCCTACATAAAATTTCATTTTAAACTGAATACTTAACACGCGAGAATAAAACCTTTTTCAATTTTTTGGGCAAAGTCGCCAAAAATGATCCAACGTGGTTGTTTTTTGAATTCTTTAAATAATTAGTTTAAATAAATTTAAATTTTTTAATTTAAATTTTATATTATTATATCTTGTATTGTCATCCAAAATTATCCTGTATATAAAATTTCAGCTCAATGGGGCCTTTAAAATTTTTTTAAATTAACGATTAAAAAATTCCACCAAGATAAATAAATAAATATATAAATATATAAGAGATTGTGGCTAATAGTAGGAATTGAAAAACGGGAATTGAATAAATTAAAATGGAGAAATATTTATTTTTTTGTACCCCCCAAAACCCCCTTTTTTAAGGGGGAATTTCCCACAAAACCCGTTCTTAACAATTTCCTCAGCAGAATTATACAAAATTTTTTCCTAAAATCCGTGTAACGCGCACCTATATTTTAAAATTTGCTTTTTTTAAAATTTTTAAAGATTTTTCCCCGGTTTTAACGCCCCCCCCTTTTTTTTACGAAAAACCCCATAAAAATGTACGTATGAAATGTTTTTCTGTTTTGAAGTCATTTATTCGAGGTATTATCCCAGGCATTTGAAAAAATCGTATACTTCTAGAACTACATCCCTTTTTAAGTTCATAAGGAATATCTCTTCTTTTAAATAAATAGTATTTCGTTACATTTAGAAAAACAATTTTTTCTATATGCGCATCAGTTTCTTTATTTTTAAAGCCATCATTTTTATAACCGGTGTATAACGCGCATCAGTAAATTTCGATCTTATTTTTTTTTGTGTTAAAAGTGCGCGTTATACGCCGGATTTTACGGTACTTGCCAAATTTCAAGTCTGTGCGTGTAATAATTCAAAAACGGGAATTTTTACCTAGAATACCTCCGCAATCCCCGTGGCAGTCGATTTCCACAAAACCCGTTCATAGCGGATCTGTACACAACAAAAGTAACATGCTAGCCAAATTTCAAGTCTGTTGGTTCTTAAACCGGAATTTAAGAACGTTTATAGAGTTCTTAAGCGTTGCCAAATCAAAAAATGTCGCCAAATGCACAATAATCGCTTACAAAACATCAGCGGGAACGGTTTTCCATTATCGGCTGCATATCGCGGCATTTAGCGATTTCTCACATACATATACAAATTCTTCTTTAAGCAAGAGGGTCTTCGAAAAGGTTCACTGAAAATAAATGTAAAATTCTTATTGGCGGAAATATACTTATGACTCCTTTGAAATATCAGCGAAGTTTTGGATCGATACGATCATCGGTGTTCAACTGTATAGAAACATTCAAATTTACATACAAGATAACTTTGTTACATAGCTTTACTTTGTTGTGCTGGATTATTTCAGGGGGTAAATATATAATTCAAGTATTGAGGAAAGATATAAAAAAAAACAGGTGAAAAAGTTTTTAACCTATATTAGTTCACATTTTCTCCTGTTTTCAATCCCTATATATCCCCTATATGCTTCAAGCTCGAATAATAATTATGTAATAAAATAAATAAATATAGATAAAATTATTAAATTCTCTCTTTAATTCAATTCTATCGTCATATTATAATTATAAAAATAGCTCTAATTCAATTCCTACTATTAGCTCACTCTCTCTATAAATTTATATATTTATTTATCTTGTTCTCAAATTTTCAATCGTTAATAAAATACCTATTAAATCCAATAAAGGTTCAAAAAAATTTTTTTAAACTTGTTAGGGGAATTTGGGCCTTTGTTTTTAATACAGTTTTTTCAAATATTAATTCATTAGGAAAACAAAAAAAAAGTAATAGTCCGACACCATATATAAAAAAAAAAAATCGCTTTTTGTGCCCCTGAAAGCGAAAAGGATAGGGGGTTGGACTTTCAACCCAAAAGGTCGTGAGTTTGGAATCCCTACCTGGGAGGGGCTACTTTCTGAGAATGTGACTTATATGAATGAATAAATAGTAACAAAGGAACATAATAGTCCAACACCATATGTAGAAAAGAAAATCGCTTTCTATTTTGCCCCTGTCATATGTATGTACATATTTATATTAATTGTAATTATTTGATAAAAAGTAACTAAAATAAAAAATTTCTTTGTTGTGATCTATGTAGGAATTGACTTAATTTTTATATATATATTGCTTATTCATATTGAACAGTATTACATTGAAGAGAAGGGGGTATATCCAACAGAATCCTGAATCTGAGTTCAAATAAAACCATTAAATAAGTTCAAAATTTAAAATGGGCCAAAAAAAAAAACTAGGGGAAAATTAGAATTATTTTTAAACTAAAAGAAATAGGGCTTCAAATCCCATGTTTTATATAGTATAGAAATGAAGAAATAAAATCCAACTTAGGTGTTATCGCCCTTATTTTCACTAGAACAACTGAAGACGAATCTTGCAATTTTTTTCCCAGTGACATTAATTCTTTACAATTTTTTGGATGAAATTTTTATTTTAAAAACAGCAAAAAAATCTTTAAAAATTTTCATTTTTTAACTAAAATGCCATGGACTCACATAATAAGAAAGTGTTGCTAACAATCAAATTTAGTAATAGTTTTTTTTCCCTAGATCGTTTCATTTATCGAAATAAAATAAATAAATACAAACAAATATTTTTAAATGTGTTGCACTCAATCAAAAAAAAGTAACAGCTATTACTATATTTGTCCTTAAATTGGTCTGAGGAATGATATTATGCTAGTTACTCTTGGATAAAATGGTTATAAACTAATGAAACTTTTAAAAAATTTCACTGAAAATATATATATTGTCGGGCCCAAATTTAGACTGCGTAACTCCATCTGGGATGCTAATTTGATACCGTAGGGCTAGGCGAAGTTTTTTTTTATTTTCGCCAAGATAAAGGGGATAATATTTCAATATGGTAACCCTTTTTAAGTTTTGCGTGCGATAATGGGTTTTTCCAAAAGGGATAACTATATTATTTATTTTTTTGTTTTTTTTTTTCTTTCCGTGGGATCTCTCTTGCAGCAAAAATAACACATTGTTACAAATTTTGTCAATGAACGCTTAAAAAAGTGTAAATAATTTATATCTGGAAGTGTAATGCATTAATAACTTTCCCGTTGTATTTATTTTATGTTTAAAAACTTGCCACCATTCTCCCTTCGGGAAAACGTTTTATTATGAATTAAAAAATAAATGATTACACTGATCGGGGGAAAAAATTAAAAAACGGGCCGCACTGAGGCATGGGGTAGACAAAACAAAAAGTTAAGGAATCCCCCAAAAAGCGCTTGGTCGTTTAATCCTATATCAAATCAGTTACATCGGTGGAGTTACGCAGTCTGATAATATTAGGCCGACGATATATTTGAAAGTGGTCATGGCATTCTCATAAACCAGACGTGAAACAAGGGGCGTAACTACCACTGTATCAATAAAAGGGGCCCCCAAAACTGGGGCCCAACGAATCCAAAAACAGTTCCCCTAACAGGATTCTCCTTTTCTAAAAAGGAAGAGGAATTTTGATACAAGGGGCCCTCAAAACTAAACCCCCCCCCAGTGCGTGATACCCAACGACATCGCATGGAATAGTCTAGAACAGGGGTACTCAACTTTTTTTTCTGCTGGTCCGCAAACATATGTTAGCTTTTTCATGCGGACCGTAACATGAGGATTTAAAGTGGGGGAAAGCTTTAAGACCAAGATAACATAGAAAATTTAAAATGGAAAATTGATCAAAATTTAAAACATTTTGCTTTTTTTTTTAAATTTTTATTTTTATATTTTTTATTTTTGTCACTTTTAATTTTTTTTAAATCGGAAGCATTTAAGAATAACTTTTCCAAAATTTTTGCATCAGTAAACGGGTTTTATATGATTACCAATGATTAAACAAGTTTCATAAAGGGTTTCCTTTTTATTGCTGTGGAACAATACCACTGACAAAAAAACTTTTTTTGCTTTTGTAAAGATTATTTTAAGAAACCTGTTTATTCTCTTGGAAAAAGATCTTCTTTGGGAAAAATGTCACTGGGCTTTTCCTTTATTGGTATTTTTTTAAAAGCACTTTCGTGACAAATCAAACAATTACTGAACCATGCTTGTTTTTCCCTACAAAATAGTCCCTCTTCCTAATCGTCTTGAAATAATCTAATTTTCTTTGAATATTTTTTTGCTTGCAAGATATGAAAAATTTAAAAAATTTGCTCCGCTCAAAATTTTTGCTTCTCCCTGTTGTCTATTATCACTAATCAGGGGGAAAAAAATCAATTCCACCCCTACGATATCAAGAAAAAAGGGAAAAATATATATCTGATTTTTTAACAAAGAATTTCCCACCATATTTTCATAAATAAATGAATTTCACAGAGCAATGGGCCGTGAATGGGCCACTTAAAAGTCCCGGTGGGCCGAAGGTTGAGTATCGCTGGTCTAGAATCACCGAAATTCGTGTGTAGTCGTGTTAGTCAATCATAATTAACCACGCAGTTACTAACGATTACAGGGTTACTAATAACAGTTGTTAGTGCTAGGGCTAAATCTTCTAGAAAATCTGTCCCAAGATATACATGCAAATTTTAACTTCCTTCACTAATTGAGTCTTGCCACGATTTTGCATTTATTACTGTTTCCCAAGTCGCGACGTGCTGTTTTCTTTTGCTCTTTTCAGTCATACCAAGATTTGGGAAATCCCAGAGCAGCATGGATCACGCGAACGTAGACTTTTCTCGAAGTAACTTTCTCTCCTGTTTGCTTCTTTTTTCTAATTATACCTCATGAACGGTAAATTTCTTCCAAATGAATATTTATACGACCTGTGTGAACTGTATTTTTTTTTTTCTAGAAATTTCCATTTATACATCTTTCTTTATATACATACAGTGAAAATTGTTTAACACGAAACTGAGAGAACTGAAATACTTGGTCGTGTTAAAAAAATTTTGTGTTAAAAAATATTGAAAAAAAAATTATTTAACAAAATTAAATTTATTAGAGTACATTTTATTTACATAGATATGTATATATACATGCATTTAATAAAAACCAACGAAACAAAAACATTAACAAGAATTTAATGAAATTTAATACAAAATTTTCAAGTTTTTTTTTTTTTTTTTGAAAAACAAAACAGTTATTGAGTTTTTGGAAAACAATCTGATATTTTCTTTGCATTTTTTTAGCATCAAATTGTCAATAAATTGTTCGATGTCGCGTTTATTC
>BMAV01000295.1:6217-23666 GCA_019973955.1 Trichonephila inaurata madagascariensis
GCGAGAAGACTTCAAAATGTTTTATCCCGGGGGCAGACACACACTCGCTTCTAGTGTTAATGGTCACGTGGGGTGGCTGAGTCACCCCAATCCTTTTTTTATAATTATTTTATTGTACACGATACAAATCGTGATTCCAGTGAATAATTTAATTAAGAGAAAGTAAACATACCTACTTTCCCAAAACTTTTCAATTTTTTTCTTTGGTAACAAATAAACAGTTTTGCCAGAATTAACGATTTTGTAATATGTGTGTCACGCGCGACCACTTCCGGGTTAAAAGTCTTAGTCAAGTAATCCTTCAAAGTGCTCTCCGTGATTTTCCAAATATCATAAAACTCTAATAAATACATTACTTACAGCTTCCCTAAATGAGAAACAAACACATAAGAGAGGGGTCATAACTAACTGTACCAATAACTTAGAAGGTCAAACAGATTATCAGCAAAAACAGATGACAGCTATAATGTGTAGTATTTCAAAAATAATCACAGTGATGCATTTTTTATGTTCCTAAATTTTTTCGATTTCGGGTCTGGGATTTGTTTTTTTCTCTGAAAGAGTAGTAAAAATCACTTATCATGAGATTACAGCAAATAATCAAAAGTTTTTTTTATTTGGTGTTTTGGATCAAAGATATCTAATTAGGTATTGAAGAAGTTTTTATTTTTGAGATGGCTTATATATCGCCTATAAATTATATCAGAGTAAAAGTGCATTTTTTACTATGTCTGAAAGTATTTTGTTTTAATTCATTCCAGAGAGTAAATTAATTATTTTTAAATCTTTTATTTTCGATCTGCTCGCCCCCCCCTCGTAAGGGTATCGCACACCACACCCCCAGAGGGGCGAGCCCCACAGTTTGAGAAACACTGTACTACAGTTACCTGAACACCAGAGAACATGCAACATGTACAGAATAACACAATTCAGAAAAACATATTATACGTAGTAGAATAACACGAAACCTTACATCCTCGGTACATTTAGCATGCATTTTGCAAATGACGATATTACTACATGTTTCAACATCAATACTTTGTGACAGTGTTTCTCAAATTGTGGGGCGCACCACCCTAGGGGAGCGTGATACCCCTGCGAGGGGGGCGTGAGCATATCAAAATTCAAGGATAATATATTATTTTTAAAAAAAAAATTATAAAAATTTACTTAAAGGAAGCAAAACAAAATACATTCTGACATAATAAAAATACACGATGCACTTTAATTGTTATCTGTTTCAATTTAAAAATTAGAAAAGAAAAGCAACTGAATACTTTTCTTATTACTTAAAAGTAAATATATATATATATATATATATATATATAATTTACTTACAATATCTATTACTTGAAAGTAACATATCCAAATCTTGACAATACATATCTTGATAATTTGAGTGGATTAAAATTAAGATCATATTGTAGTTTTAGCGTCAAAGTACATTATATTATTGCATTCAATACATTGTTATTCTATGGGAGAGGAGGGCGCGATGAAAATTATGATAAAGAATTGGGCTCAGACATTGAAGGTTGAATTTTTCAATCATATACATAGGCACAGTTTTTGTTACCTGAAATGTAAAACTCACTTTCAAATACAAAATGTTACATTTTCTAAGTCCTTAACAGAAAGATTCTTTGCATGAAGGAATGATAATTTGAATGGATTTGAATTAATTAATCAATTAATTAATTAATGAATGATTTGAATGGATTTGAGTGAATGAATGAATTGAATGCATTTGAATGAATTTGAATAAGTGAATTGAATTGAATGGATTTGAATGAATGAATTGAATTGAAAGGATTTGAATGAATGAATAGGAATGAATGATGATTTGAATGAATGAATAAGAATGAATTATGATTTGAATGAATTGGAAGGAATGAATCGTGATTTGAATGAATGCATGAATTTGAATGAATGAATGATGATTTGAATGGATTTCAATGAATGCATGAATTCGTATGATTTAATGAATGATTCTTTGCCGGCGCCAATCAGTCAGCAAAGGTTTTGTGCATGCTTTGGAGCTTCGTAATTCAATTTTCAGCAGTCTTCCTTTCACAATTCATTGGCGCATATTTATATTCGATGTCAAAATCCATTATTTCAAAATGAATGAGGAATTAAGCCCTTTATTTAAATTGAAATCGTACACAATACCCTGTCCTTATGAAAATTGCTTTTCTCGAACCTTCCAGATAGCTTTCTGTTTGCAATAAAATTTGTGATTAAAACTATGTTTTCAAATTTCTCACGATAATGGGGAGTCCACATGGTACGTCAGTACCTAGAATAACATTCTTCATTTTTTCAAAAATATTATTTTGTGTCTTTCATTATAGCACAACAAGGAACTTTTTACCATATATATATATGGTTCCGATTTTATCCGCCTACACACATCACACACACACACACAAATTGCAATAGACAACTACTTTCAATACACTAAAAAAAAGTGCGCATTCTGTTTTCAACCCTTGATCACTACTGATTTCTAATTGGTTGGAATAATGGAGCCTTTCATTAGTTATAAAAAATAATAACATATTATTACAGTTGCCCAGTAGTGTACACAGGAGTTTTGAAAGCGGAGGGGGGGGGCAGGGTCGAAAGTATACCATTCTCGTATCATGCTGGAATAAAAGTCCAACCTTTTGCGATTTTCGGGAACAGAAAACAGCAAAAAATTAATTATTGAATAAATAATAGCATTAAGTAATCAAATTAGTTATTAATAACAAATACCCCATTAAAATTTACGTGCTATGCACGTAAGATTATAATCAATTGAAAAAATAATCTACGGCTTTGGGGGTGATCCGGTTTCGCCCCCTCCCTTTGTGTGCACCACTGCAGTTATCTTATTATATGTTTGTCTTATATATTTTTTCAAAATATCGATAAAACTGTTTTTATATAAATTCCACAAACAGACTTGAAATCACCATAAAAATACAATAGAAGGAATAACAATAGTTAAGATAGTACGAAATTTTTATATCGAAAAATAAAGTCAAACAAGAAAACTTGGCAAAATATTTAGTGTGTTCAGTACTTTTTGCCACCACCGTAAGACATCAAATAGCTTATGTACATAAAACACACACACATACATGAAAAAATAAAATTATCCTGTGATCATCTATTAAAAAATAAATCTCGATTTTCATTACACATAATCTTATTCAAGAAAATGAGATATAGCTCAAGGCCTTAGAAACTTGATGATTAAAAGAAATAAATGACTTCTATTAATACAAACACAGCAACAATTTTTCTAGTGTTAATGAAGTCAGTTTCTGAGTGCATTCAAATTAATTAGATTCGTCAGAGCATTAATATATCTATTTTTTAACAAGGAAAGTCACCTGAATGATTCTGGAATAATTTATCTTTAGATTTTACTTTTCTCATTGTACCTTACATTTATTTTTATAATAGACTCGTATTATTAATAAAATATTTTTCTGCTATATAAATTAAATTTTAACGAAGAGACGAAACGGGTATTAGATAATTATTTTCTTTCAAAATAATTTATTGCGGCCAACATTCATCGCAAATTAAAATGATTTTATTAGGATTGGAAATTACAAAATATTTTTATTTGTCATGAAATTCAAATGAAATATGTCTGAAGTGTTAAAAATTTTTTTAAGATAAATAATTTCTCCATTCTTTTCAGTAAATATTAGAAACGAACTTTTTCTATTTCCATATTTGTTACATAAAATATAAAATTTTCTACAATTACCTTTAGAAAAATTAAAACTTTTTATTTTTTTGTTAAAAGTTATAGTAAGAATTTTAATTGCAATCAATTCTAGTATTTTATGCGTATTAGAAAATTATGAATATGTCAAATAATGTTGGTTTTCACACTTTACAAGCAGATACTTATAATTTCAAAATACGGTTTTAAATTACAAATTTGAAATTTTTACCTCTACTTATTTCTATCATATAAAAAACTTTATTGGTTTCATTATGTGTTTAAGATAAACTAAGATATATAATAAATAAATAAAACTTTTACATAGTATTAAATGTAAATTACTCATAACTTATCGGGATTTTGAAAACTTCGAAATGTATTATTATTTTCTGAATTTACTAGAAAGTAATTTTTCAGATGTACGAAATATGGCTGCATAATTAATTTACTGCAAGTAAGAAAGAAATTATTTAATTTCAAAATAATTTATGAATTTCAGTTTAATGTTGAGCACCGATATTATTTTCAAAAAGAAAAGCTAAATTTTAACATAAAATATGAATTCTAATTGGATGTTGAGGGAGGATATTTTCATACATATATATATATATATATATGTATGTATATGTATATATATTTTATATGATAAAAACAACGATTCAGACTGATTTATGTGTCTAGTATGTACGATTAATTTTGAGGTTTATTTAGATAAAGGACTGACAGATAGAACAAACGGTGATTTATAGCCCTAATTATAAGTCCTTTCCAGATTGTTTTAAAGAACGTTATGAAAATAGTTTTTTTTATAACAATATTTGAAGAAAATATTTATACTAAATTAATTAGATGTGTATAGTGAAAACATATCTACGTTTGAATGAAACATTTAAATGGAAAATTCAAATTCATACATAAAAAAATTAGCTAATTTAAATAATTCTTATATTTCATAACAATTGCAAAATGCAAAATAATTTGGTGGTAGTAAATGTGTTTCAACATAACTGCATCGTAAAATAATAAATTTGTAACAATGATTGTCTTATTAAAAAACATATTTTTTAGATTTATTAGTGATTGTACACTTGATATCTCACAAAGTCGATTTAAGATTTACTGCTTAAAACCAAGAAAAATCACTTTAATATTATCAAATGTAGAGTATGTTCGAATTTCTAAGGAAAAACTTTGCATTTTCAGTAATTTTTATACTTTCAGCTGACATCTGTTGCTGCTGTCTACTGGAACATGTCTCTAAGATTTAGAGATAATATTCAATATAAATGCAAATTTTTTTTAACTTACTGAATTAAACTAATTCTTTTCACACTTTCAATATTTAAGACCCAATTTTCTATCATTACTGTCTCAGCGTCTTCTCCCCACTTCATATATTCATAATATATAGAATGATGCCCTTTGACGATAAAGCTACAATACGACCTTAATTGTAAACCGTACACATTATCAAGATAATTATTAAATGTAGTATTTGTTATTTTTAAATAAAAGATAATTTTGTAAATTACTTTAAGCATTACGTTACTTTTCCTGTCTATATTTATATGTGTATTATAAATGTAAATGCGTATTCTGTTTTTGGTAGTGTCTTAACGTATTTTGGCTTGCTTCCTTTCAGTAAATGAATACTTTCTTTTTTAAAAAAAGAAATAATAATCTTTTCGAAAGTAAAATAATCTTTTATTTTCGACTTTTCAATTATAGCTTGAGCCTTTTTAGTAGGGTTGTCATGCCCCCTAGGGAGCGCGCCCCACAGTTTGTGAATATCTGAATTAAACATTTTATTGTTATTTCCAGATAAGACACCAAATACGGTTATATTAACTTTAAAAAATAATAAATGTAAACAAACTGGGCAACATACAAAAATATGTCGTTTTTTCTATGAAAATACAGGGTGATTCATAATGAAGAGCACAGTTTCGGTGATCTATAAATCAAAAAGGATTTAAGATATTATGTGTTACTTGGAACAAAATTGTATGGGATTGCTTAGAGTTTTGTTCGAGACAGTCAAACATGTTCTATATGTTAACCCATTCACACGACACACATCGAACCGGTAACTCATTTGCTCCAAAACACGTGTCAAGGTATCTGAATCAAGTCTATCGATAGCGTTTGTGATATACTGTTTCAGCGAGATAAATAAGAATGATAATAACGAATACTTCGTGATACATGTATCTCCCTTCCCTAGAAATAAATTCCAAGGTGTGAAGTCAGTACTTTTAGATGTCCATTGGGAAAGTTTCATTTTGTAGTCAATGGCTCGGCCATCGTATCGGTGAGGGATATGTTCATTTAGGCCCCACCAGTATGGAGGTGCACCATCTTATTAGAGAATAAAGTTGTCAATGCCGTCCTACTACAGTTGCATCAACCGAAGAGTTAACATATCTAAAAAAATCGCCATCTTTGACAGTTTGCTAAATTCAAGAACACAAAAAGCTTTTTACAACTGCAGGTGCCTCCATTTCTACGAAGTAGTCCTAAAATGCCCATGCTACTTCCGTTAGGGGCGAGACACAAACTGTAACAGTGTATCTAACTTGCAGTTCGCTGTGATGATGCGTGTCTAGATGATGTTACTGTTTTATTTACAGCATCTGGAAAGTGTATACTTATTTACAAATTGCCCATGTATTGTCAGAGCACGAGGTTATTATGAGCAGTTTTCTGTCTGAATTATAATTGTTAACTATATGCTACTTGTAAACATTAGACAATGTAACCAGAAGTATCTTTGTTATACTAAAATCACGCAATTTCTTTACATTTTTTTGTGAATTTGAATTAGAATATAAATTTATTATCGTACTTATGTCCAAAAATAATATATCTTATGCAACAGAGAAGCATATAGAAAATCTTCACTTTCTCAAAAGTGAATTAAAGGGAAATTAAATACCCTTTCAACACATGCCTGTAAATTGTCATTTAAGATAAAGCACAGAATGCCAAAAGAAATTTTCAGCAATAATATGGCAAGAAAATGCCTTTTTCAAAAAGACTGACTGATTATAAATTTTGTGGAAAATTATGTGAGTATATAGTTTACTGTTTCAATAGAAATAAACACAGCTATGTATGATCTTAAAAATCGTTTTGATTTGCAAAAAATGAAACTTTCTTAAAACTAAAGAAAAAAAATTGAAACTTTCTTATACTCTAATGAGTTGAGTGTAGAATTTCAAAACCGGATCAAGTTACTAATTGAATATTTCAGAAATTTCGAGTCTGTTTCGTAAAAATACTAACTATGTCATTTTGGGGGAAAGAGGGGTAAAAAGGGTTTGGTTTTCCTAAATTATATAAAAATATTTGAGTTTTTTTTTTTTTTTTTTTTAATTGAAGAAAGATAAAATAATTCCAGCGCTCCAAAGGATCACAAGGGGCTTACAAAAGTTAGTGAAATAAACAAAACAAAAAAAGGATAAATAAAATAAAAAGTAAATAACAGAAAAACGTTACGAAATAATGAAATAACAAAAACAATGTTACAAAGACAAAAAGTAGGGGAGACCGGGGCAAGATGACTATGTTAACTGTTTTTGTTGTTTATTGATTTATTTTTAAAGATAAAAACATTTTTACATGAAGTGTTAGAGTAGTCCTTTGTAGTATTAAATACATTACCATATTTAATTTTTCAAATAAAAGAAAACAAAGCATAATTTTATTTTTTCAGAACCTTAACAAATTGTCATCTTGCTCCAGTACTGGGGCAAGGTGATAACACTGAGAAAGATTGAACAGATTTTATCTTTTGAATATGTCACATGGTTTAACAAGTGATAACTGCGTTCTTACATCTTACAAAGTATCAAACTAAGCATTAGAAATTGTAAAGTAATGTTGAAATGTTTAGTTGTGCAGCTAACAATAGTCATAAATTAAAATTCAAGTTTCATAATTGGAACATTCCTCATGCCACCACTCTTGGTATTTACAGCACTGGATCCAATCTTCTGTTGGAGGGTCACAGTATTCATCTTCACAAGCAGGACATCTTATAACACCATCCTTTGAAGTTGATGCAACTGGACTGTTTGGCCTGGATTTTATAGACTTAGGCCTACAGGAACTTAGTTTGAGATTTTTTACTCTCTTTTTAGTTTTAAGGGGCTTCTCTTTTCTGTTTTTTAAAGTTTCCTATTCTTCTTTCTGATTTTCCCCTTGTGCTAACATTTTTGATGGTAGTTCTTCTTTAGTTCTAAAATTTTGACCAAAAAAGGATAATATATTCAACACTTTACTCACAACCAACATTGTAGTCACAAAGTTAGAAAAGGCACGGGTTAAATCTGTTGAAGTATACTTTAAAATTATCATGACCATTAAGGAACTCTATGCGATTGTATAATTTGCACACAATTGATCACAGACTGTTTGAGTTTTTCCTAAATTTTTAGCTCAATAAATGTTTTCAAAATCAATTTTTGCATCAAAATTTGAATTTGAGAGTCAAAGTTTTGGTTCATTTGATTGGAAAAGGAAGTGAGGAAGCAGGAGCGTAGCTACCGTCGTATCAGCCGTATCAATGATACGGGGCCTCCAAGTTACAGGGGCCCCAGCATGTGTAACTATAGTACCAATAACAGGGTTTTCATTAACAAAAAAGGGCCCCGAAGGAGTTTTGATACGGGGCCCAGTATGAACTAGCTACGTCAGTGTGAGGAAGTAAAGTCACCTTGAATATTATTTAAGGCTTAAAGCATGAATAATTTGGATAAACCTTGTTTTTTCCATTATTGCAAGAAAAAAACTCAATCAGTATAATTTAGTACTCCAATACCATTTTTGAAAGCTATTAATTGCTTTATTTCAGACATCCTACTACCTTAAAATTTGATCCTACCTAAAAATCCTACTACCTTATGATCGTTTCAAAATAATTCTGAATTCAAAATTTTGTCTCACGCACTTCAACAAATTTCAATATACGCTAACTTCTATGTAATACAGTGAATTATCGTGGGTTCAGAGTTATTTGGAAAATAATTAATTATTGACTTATTACCAATTAAGTATACATTTAAGGTCTTTTATTGTGACAAAATAGGGCATCGGTTCGCCTTAAACATTTTGCTTTATTTAAACATTTTAAAAGCTATGTGTTTTAGCCTTTTTAATAATTTTTCTATTCTGATCTGAGATGAAATTTTGCGCACACAATTCAAAAATTTTAAAATTTGAATTAAAAAAAAATTTAAATTTTAGAATTTTACTTTTTGAGTACTTATAAATATTTTGGCATGTATATTTCCAAAACATGTTCTTAAAACTGTTTTCAAGAACTTAAGAAATAGATTTTTAAACTAACTTATTTTGCTCAGGAGGAAAAGAATTGAAAAAGTTGATGTGTATGCAGAAGTTGTGAACGAGAAAACTCCAATATTTCCAACATATAATTTTTTTTAATTTTTCCTTTTTCTTGCAAAATAAATCTAATTTTGCTACATGAGTTGCATATAACACAAATGATAAATATAGAAAAGGTTTGTAAATTTTACAGTCATCTTTATGATATATTCAAAAAAACTTTATAAGGCTTTAAATATAAATTTAACAGCATATTATAATTTAAAATTGATTGAAAGTAACAGCCAAAATTGCATCCAATTTAATATAAATTTGAGTAGATAGTTCCAAAATTATTAAGAGATGAGAAAAAATTACACAGTTTATTTATTACAGAAATATTTATTCATTTCAACTATTGCATTGTGGTTAACTTCAATACAATGCTGTGAATATTCATCAGTTCAACAGTAAAATTATTTCAATGCGATTAATAATTTCCTAAAACTAATAAAATACATTTTAATATCTAAGCTAATTACAAGTAATTGAATATTTTATGCTGCTCATTAATAATTAACAGAAATGTGTAGGTGTGTTAATAGTGTTCGGAATAGCCCGAAATTTTATGAATACACTCGCTTCTCACTAAATCAAACCTTCGATAATACGCGAACCTCTTGCTGATTCGAAATATATGCTCAGCCTCTAGAAAAACTCTTGATATTTCGAACCCAAACAATGCTATATTCAATATTTCCCAATAAAATCTGCTGCTGGCCAGACTACAACACGTGATTATTCAAAGTTATCTAACATAGCTCTCTACAATTCGAAACCTCATTATCATGTAGCGAACAGTAATGTATCTGTTGAATGGAGTTTACATGCTTTGTGTTGTATTTATGGTCCCTGCGTGTCTTCCCTGTTACGTAGCCTCTTTGATGGCCATCTGTCTGCTACCCCTTCTTTATGTTTCCCGGTTCCTCAGGCGAAAAGACACTTTTATTGCTTTCCTTCTTCAAGTGGACACTAGAGAAGCCGCACTTGTTATCAGCCGTCCATAGCCGTGGATTTGCTGCACATGTGTTCAGAAAGGTTGGTCCATTATTGTGAAGAGATGCGTAGGATTGTGTATTTTGCGTTGGAATGATATAACGATTCATGACTCATTTGTGTGTCTTACGGCATGGGACACAAAGTGGGAATGACCTGGACTGGACACTGCCTTGAAGATCCAATGATTTGGGGAACAGTGTCTGAGGGAACCAATTACAGATTTAAAAAAAAAAATTACAGATAATAGATTTTTTCGTCAAAAAAGATTAATTTTGTACAGTATTTATTCTTTTAATAGTTTTTAATACATAAATATGACAGGATTTTTAACTTCTGCATAGTATTTATACTGTATAATATGTACTTTTTAAAAATACTATAAATTAATTTTATACATATGTACAATTGTTGTTTTATTACATAATTACTAATTTAAATGTGTTAGAAAAAATTTTCTTTTTGTGTATTTTGGGAGTTTTTTCCTACTCTCTTGATAATTCGAACTCTAGATGGTGAAAAAAAAAAGTTTTTCATTGGTCTTTCCAAATTCAAATTATCGAGAGTCGACAATTCAAAAAGATATTGTGCAATGAAATTGACACATATTTTCAAAAATATATGTTTACAAATTTAACTGGATGTATAAAATGTAACTGAATTTTAAAAATATATTGTTTTTACCTTAAAGCATTTGTTATTTTAAAAATATATTAGAGGGAATAACGAAAATAACTCTTAAAAAAACCACACACAAAGCAGTTTTGTCTTAAAATAAGTAATTTACATCATTCATATGTGAAATAATTTCGAAAAAAAATAATGAAAATAAAAATAAAAGGGATGCAAGAAATAAAATCGAAAATCTACATAAGCAAAACTTTGTTTTAACGTTTGTCTAAATCGACTCTCACTACCACTATGCCACGTAAAAACTTATTTAAAAACGTTGGTAAGAAAATATAAAATGAGGTGCCAAATAAATTCCGATAACGGGGCAAATATCTTAAGTAAAACTATTGAGAGATATCAATCTTACTGAAAGTTCTAATTACCCCAGTAGAAAATTTAAACTTCCTCATTGATTACTTTTTTACTTCAAAAATATGAACTCTTCTTTCTTTTTTTTTTGTTCTTTTTTCTTCTGAGAATGAGCATTTTATTTTTTATTTGAAGTTTCAATCGATATGCCTAACAAAAATTATTTAAGAAAATTTCATGAAGTGTGTGTGATTATACAATTCAATATTAAAAAACTTCTATAAAACTTTTAAACTTGTAAAATTTCTTAAAACTTCTTAAAACAAAATGTTTTAAAAAGTTTTTTAAAAAATAACGTAAAATAATTAACCTTAATTCCGGCTTATAACGCGTACTTTTATCACAAAAAATAAAATCGAAATTTACGGGTGCGCGTTATACGCCCGATATGAAAATGAAAACTTTACAAATAAAAAAAAAGAGATGAGTATAAAACAAGTTTAACTTCTACATATACCTAAATATGCTTATTTGGAAGAAATTACATTCTCTATGAAAACTCAAATGGTTGTAATTCTAGAAGTATATTATTCTTTTCAACGTTTTTGAAAAACACCTTGAACTAATAACTGCAAAACAATAAGCATTACACACGTACATTTTAGGATGCTTCGAAAAAAGGGTGTGAGCGTTATAAAGAGAATATACCTAAAACTAAAAAAATACAGCTGAAAGTATGGGTGCACGTTGTAGGCCGAATTTTACGGCAAAAAAACATTTTGAAAAGTGTTTTGCTTGTTTTTATTGAAATAGTTTGAAGCTTATTTCAAAAATCACTTTTTGATAATTTGAAATGTTTTTACATGTAATTACAATATTAACGATACTAAATGTCCTTTTTTTTAAACTGAAAGAAGTTCTTCCCTTTTAAATATTTATAAATTACCGTTATAGAGAGTTTCAATTTCCATTTATTTATTAGATTTCTTTCCCAAATATTAAGTAATCCAGTAAATATTTCACAGAATGTAAAAAAATACACTTTATTATTAAATATTCTACATATATGATTAATAATCCTCTAGCAGTAATATATACAACACTACTCCAAATTCAGTCCAATAATATAACAAAAGAAATGAAAGTGCATAAAGGTTTATGGAAGAACTATGTAAGCAATCTATCGCTATCACTTTTTCTGTCCTATAACCCATCCCTACACCAAAGTCAACTTTATCCATTCTATAAATGAGACAAGAAGGGATATGTGTCCTGAGAAAACCTCTATTACGACGCATGTTGTTCACAGTTATCTCTATGATATTTAATGTGCGATTTCTTTACCTCTTTCACTGCTGCCTCCTACCAATCATGAATATCCTTTTACATAAATCGCATGGTGTTTCAAGATATTCGACTAAACATACTGGCTAAATGACCTGTCACCTCAACTAGTATTTGTGGTTTCCGCCTTTTGCTCAGTATAGAGCAGCTATTCTGAAACTGTGGGGCACAACCCCCTAAGGGGGCGTGAATACACTACGTGTCGAAAATAAAAGGTTATTTAAAAAAAGCATTAAATTACTGAATGAAAGCAAAACAAAATACATGAGGGCATTATAAAAAATAAAATGTGCATTTACACTGATATAAGATACTTATAAATGTAGACATGAAAAGTTAATTTACTTAAAATATCTTATACTTATAACTAATATATACAATATTTAATACTTAGCTTCATAATTTCTACGGTTTACAATTAAGGATGCAATGACGTAACGTACACCCCCCATTGTGGGGGACTGGGATACTAGGGGGCCTAAAGCCTGGCTGATTTCAAGTACGTATTTGGGTTGGGGCCCTAATATTCTTCGTTACGCCACTGTAAGTATGTATTTTAGCTTTATCGTCAAAGGACATCATTATTGCATTCAATATAATGTTAATATGTAGAGGGTGGAGCGCAATGAAAATAATGATTGAAATTTTGGTCACAAATATTGAAAGTGTGAGAAGCACTTGTCCAACACCATCGCTAAAAGACAGAAAATTCCAATCACTTAAATCCCTCCAATCGGTTGATTCATGATGTAAATAACTTCACGTGAACAAAAATCAACATTGGGTAAAAGGTTTTGACGAACATCCACTGGTCACATTCATTAAAATTTCAAAAATAAAATAGTAACTTCTCGATAGAAGCCGATACTTACAATTTGAAAGTAGGACTATGGTTACATTCGTTAAATTAATTCTACCATGCATCGCCTATCAGGGCTTTCAATTGAACAGATCAATAAAATTGAATTAATGCCGAAAGAAGGCATTAAATTAAAAAATAAAATTCTATTTGTGACAATATTGGTTAAAATAATCGTGCCTCGCATCCAATGAGAATTTGGATTTCAATCTGAACAATGAAATTTAAGATTGTCTAAGAGAAGGCGGTACTTAAAAAAATAAAGGATGAACAATGTATTTGCATTGGCTAAATTTATCACAGCTTCCATCCAATCAGCGCTTTCATTAGAACCGGGGCAATTAAATTTAACAAATAAAGAAGGTGGTATTTTAAAAACAAAACCAATCGGCGATGATATTGAATAAATTTAACAAATAAAGAAGGTGGTGCTTTAGAAATAAAACCAATCGGCGATGATATTGAATAAAATAATGTGATTTACATCCAATCAACACACTTCGTTGCACAGTTTCAGGAATAACATCATTACATCTCTTAAGGAAGGCGGAACTTTTAATGTAAGTGCCTGACTATGATTACAGTGGTTAAATTAGATATGGCTTACATCCAATTAGCACTGTCATCAGTGAGTGAGTGAATATTAACGTCACACCGTTCAGCTACACGAGGGCTTTTGGTGACGGACCACGTAATTTTGAACCAAGGTCAAGTGTCGTGGACGACACCTGAGCTGGCACCCTCTCACCTAACTACCACACCACACCAACGGGAGAACTCTCTGTCATCAGAATCTGAGCAATAAAGTTTAATCAAGTAAAGAAGGTGGTACTTAAAAAATAAAATTCAACACATATTATGGAATAAAATAATTGTGACCTCTGTCTCCCTCCTACGCTTTGTTCAGCATTTAAAATAATAAAATTATTAAACTATTGAAAGAAAGTGGTACTATAAAAGAAAAGGATTAACTAGGAGAATACATTGGTTAAATTTATTGATACTTACACCCAATTAGCGTTGCCATTAGAATCAGAGCAATACTACTTTGATTAATGTTCTAAAGAAGGCGGTACATTAAAATTGTATGGAAATCTGGGATTCCATTGGTTAAATTAAATTGGTTGATTTTATCCTTCAGCGTTGTCATTAGTATCCAGGTAAGTAAAATGTAAAAAAAAAATATATTTTAAGGAATGTGTTATATTTTAAAGATAAAGTCGATATTGATCAAATATATAGATTCAAATAATTGTCGACTTGTATTCAATCAATATATTTTGTATAATCCGATGAAGGTTGAACAAAACTGCTACACGCATTTTGTTATGATTGCTGTAATTGCACATATTGTTTGTGTTGGTTACGTATCCCAATCTGTAAGCATGAACGTCATGTAATTCTTACTTAGCCCATTTTTATAGAAATCAGACTTTTGTAGGTACACAACAAATGTCGTAGAGTGTTTTACATTAGCATTTACAGTTTTTACACCATTTTTACGTAAAATCCGTACTGAACACGCATTGAAAACTTTCTATAACTTTGATTTGTTCATTTATAGTTTTTTTCTTACATTGATTTAAATACACACACTATATATATATATATATATATATATATATATATATATATATATATATTCAAATGGGCTGCTGATTGGTATTTTTATGTTGCAGAATTTGTACATTCCTTGGGAATCTGGAATCTAGTTTTAGTGTGGCACCTTATAGGTGGTATACCATTCGCAGCAAGGGATTTTAACGCACAGTTTCCTTCCCAGAGAGAGGTACCAGAGCTTTGACGATGCGAAACTGAACCAGGAATTTAATTTTGTCAAGAGCACCCAAGCCAAACATTCACCAAAGGGATATAAAACATACCACACAATCAAACGACATGGACGATGTCGATGTTTTTTATTTATTTTTTTTTTTCATCTTGAAAATCCTCCGACATGGGCCCACAAGGTCAGCACCAAACCAACTACGCCATCCAACCGGCATATCCAAAATATTACAGGTGCCATAACAAAAAATAAAATACACATTTACACTGATATAATATACCTATAAATGTATCAATACTGCACAATGTATTTTACAATTAATTTATCAATATTAAATTAAGAATACGTTTAATAAATACTAGTGGCTCACAAGAGCTGATTATATAAAAATACTCATCTTAACAATTTGTAAGGTTTATATTTGTCATATTGTTACTTGAATGTCAAAGTACATTATTATTTCATTCAATGCATTGTTATTGCATGAGGGGGGGGCGCTGAGAATTATGATTGAAAATTGGGTAGCAAATATTGAAAGTTTGAGAAGCATTGATATAGAGCAGCAATACTCAACCTGCGGCCCTTCTATCCCTTTTAAGTGGCCCGGTCATGGCCCATTACTCTGAAAAAAAATTTTAATTTTGACAATGTATTAAAAATTTGGTGGAAAATTCATTGACAAGGAATCAAATATATCAATTATGCTTTTTTGCTATCGATGTCAACGGCTGCGAATTGGTATTTTTTTTTCTATTTGTAACTGTTATTGTTAATGATGACAGACAACAGTGGATTAGTGGCAATTTTATGGATGGAACTAATTTCGTGAACAATGTTTCATAACCTGAAAACGAAAAGTATTTGAATGATTTCTGGTTGACTGTTTTGTAGGGAAAAACAAACATGGATCACTACTTGATTGATTTGTCATGAAAGCTCTCTGTATTTAAAAAATACCAACAAAGAAAAATTATTTAATGATATTTTTCCTCTTTCAAGAGGTGATAAATAAGCTTTATTGAATATTCTTTGTTACAACAACAAAGCATTTCGTCAGTGGTAATGTCACAGTAGTAACGAAGACATTCTAAGAAATTTGTTATATTATTGGTAATCATATGAAACCGTTTACTGATGCAAAAATTGTGAAGGAGTGTTTCTTACATATGTATGCGGGCCAGCAGAAAAAAAAGGTCGAGTGTACTTGCTTTAACACCAGTATAACGATTTTTTTGATTTAAAGCTGATAAAAAACGGTTTTCGTGTCGGTCGTCAACTTTCAAGCCCAAAATCTTCCAAGTGTTCTATGAGATATCTTTGTTTCTTGATTCAAACTGAAATTCTTTGTAATTTGTACAGTTGTCAATAGTGAGCTTTCCCTATATTCCTTCTCATCCTATTTTGTCATTTTTTGGGTATATATCAACTAGATGAGGAATATTTCGTACTACCTTTAGTTAAATATGCTTCATAACTCCTTATTACGAATCTGTTCGATATTTTGTGTTGTTTTATGAAATTTCAGATACCTTCATGCAATTTTATCGCATAAAACTCCCCTTTCTTAATCTCATTAATAGCTATGTTTAATGGCATCATAAAACCAAAATAAATTGCTTTACAAAATTAAAACTATTTTAGTTTCAAATAATAGAATCAGTTACTTTGACAAGTACTTTTTATGACATATTAATGAATATTTTCTGTAGTTGAATTTTAAGGAAGAATAAAATTATAAGCTAAAGGTAGGTGACAGGTCATTTGGCCACTATGTGTACGTTATAAACAGCGCTTTTTGTAAAGGCATATTACTAAATTAAATTTTTGTTCTATTTTAGTAATACTTGAATTATAATATATATACATATAAATCTGTGAAGACGTGGCCATTGGAAGGTATTACTATAAAGAAATGACAGGGCGAGGCCATTGATATTGCTTTATTTAAGGTAATCATATTTTAGATATTTGATGTTCTATATTATGGTATTGACGAGGCAGTCTTGTAATTAGTTAATCCGGTTTATTAAACATTTAACATATTGCGATCCAAGATAACAAGAAGCAGACAAGAAGACACCTAACACAAACCAAGCTCCATCTGGCTACACGTATTGAAGGTAACAAAGAACAAAATGAATTGATTTCCAGAGATCTCACTTTTTATACCAAGCTGGAAATCACATCATCTGGGTGGTTGGATGGATGGATGAATGTGTAATTCCAAAGCCTTCTGTTAGGTGGGTAGCTAATAAAAATAATTAAACAGTTGTTCTGAAGGACTGGACCATAGATAATTCAAAAGCTATTAAAAGTTAAATTACTGGGAATTATTACACACACACACACATATATATATATA
>BMAV01000295.1:37259-51387 GCA_019973955.1 Trichonephila inaurata madagascariensis
TTATGACACAAAATCCTGCAATTTCTTTTTGACGAGTATACTCGTTAAGACACAAAATTCTGCAACTTCTTTGGGACAAGTACACTCGTTAAGACACAAAATCCTGCAATTTCTTTTTGATGAGTATACTCGTCAATCACAGTTAACTGGTTAAAATCAAAAATTATTATTACTTTTTTTTACTATAATAGTTCCAGAGCTTTTAACTTTTTATTACTTTTAAATTCTATCTATAATTTTTAGTTAGCTTTCAATTTTTAATGAAATATATATATCAAACTCTTGGAAATTGTTGTCGAGGAAATACAGCATACATTTTATTAAAATAAAACTTTTGATCGTTCAAGGTTGTACATCACAACATTATATTCGAATCTAATTATAATATGTATTTTTATTCTACAGAGATTGAGACAAAACTTTCTCTTACAAAGCTCTCTATTTATTAATCAGACATTAGTTTTAAAAATTTCTTTGAAACATTTCACAGTTATTGTTCTCCAAACGTATAGTAAAATTAATCTTTTCTTGTGGATTATTCACACACATTTCTTAGAATAATATTTTACGCTGCTGTATTTCGGAATTTCATGGCAGATTTCAGACTGATTTCTGTTTCTATTTTGCACTCATGAAAAGCTTCAACTGTTCTTTTTTTTTTTTTTTTTTTGAGGTTTATAGTCTAATTGGTTCAATTTATTTCCTTACATTCTACTAGTTTCTTCAATCTATTCTATATGTTTAAAAGCAATATGTTTCATTGTCTATAAGTTTTTCACTATTTTTCAATATGTCATGTATTTTATTTTTCAGTATTAAAAAAAATACAAAAACAGCTAGTTTCATTAATGAAATTTCATTTAGCATTTCAATTTATAATTTAAAGACGTTATAAATCAAATACCTGATAAAAGAAAGCATTAATATTTTTTTTCTATTATAGCACTATTTTCTTCACATTAAATAACAAAGAAAATTTTCACTTTTTGCATTAATTGGTAAAGTTATGAACATGTGCATAAATAATTATTTTGTTTTGAATTTTTAAACCTATACTGTTTTAGCATATAAAACATTATAAAACTAGTAAAATAAATTTAAAAATGAGACTTTTCGATAGCTCTAACGTCAATTTACTAATTTTATCTAGAAATATGAATATGTATTCCATGAAATTAATTTTTTGCATTAAAAGATGGAAATTTATTGAAATTATATAAGTACATGATTACAGTCCGTTTTATACTGCCTACTTTCAGATAAGGATCAAAAATAAAACGCGATATATTTCTATACGGTATTTCATTAATTGTTGATGAATAACTGCAGAATTACTTCTTTTTTATTCTTTTTTTAAAACAAGGTTAAAACTAATTATATTATTATTAAAGTTATTTCGTCAATAAAGTTTTTTGAGTAACTCAATTTAAATATTTAATTGCTTGCTGAAACCAATAATAATTATTGTAATAAATAATGATCTTAAGCCACATATATTTTTTTCGTTGTAGAATAATACACTTTGTTCTTTCAACCGACATATGCTTAGTTAAAATTTTAGCCTCACTTAAAATAAATTTTATTTTGAATCTATATCTTTTCATCTAAATTACATTGTCATTTCTCAACCATTATCTTTGTAATTATACAATATTTAACCCCTTAACTGCCACCAACGTACTTATAAATATTTGCTCAATGGGTCAATTAAATGCCCCAGACGTATATATACGTCTTTCCGAAATACGATCCTATCATTTGAACTGCTATGATTAAAGTTATTCCGAATGCTTTGGAATGCAATAAAAATGACCTTGATTGTGTTTTCGAAGGATTTACATATTTCAGAGAAAAAATTACTTGTCTTCCCCCTCCCTCAATACACCGCAAACGTGCACCTTTGAGAAAAAACGATGGCACTGGGGAGTGAATCATGTAACTTTTAATCGACAGTTATGGGGTTAATTGTATTTTTGTGTTATGTATTTAACAAAGTTTTTTTAATTAGAGTTTCAAACTTAAATAACGCTTTAGTAGCTTATTAAATTGTCTCTAATTCTTTTTTTTATTGTAAAATAAGGTGTGAATATAATGGAAATTTTAATTCTTTGCCTTACTTAATCCTTAAGGTACATTTGTGTACATTAAATCATATTAATCTTCGCAAAATAAGGCACTTTCTTATATGCGAATTTAATCTAAAATATATTGTAAAGCATAAGAATTTGTTTATCTTTAATTTTTTTGAGTTTGCTATTTTTTGAATTTTTGAAATAAATGCACACATATGACATATTTCGAGCAGAAACGTTTAAACTTTTGAAAAAATGCAAGAAAGATTTTATTTGGTTAGCTTTATGATCTGAAAACTCAAGTATTTTTTTTTTCTATTTCTGATATAACCAAAGAATATTCTGCTCTTAGAAAGCAATAGTTATTAATTTTATACCCAAAGAAATCGCCACTTGCACGCTATGTCACTCTAGTATTTTCGTAAAAAAATTAAGTGATGTTACATTTCTGGCAAAATACGTGGGAATTATTTTTTCTTGTTGTAATTATTAATTTTTTTCTGGAAGGTAATAAACATTAAATCTAGTTTACAGGCAAATTTGTATGACTTTACGAAGAAGGGTTTCAAAAAACATGGGCATTTTAAATAAATTGCTTGAAAAGCAGCAATGACTTCATATACTTGCTCAAAAAGCAACAATAACCAAATATTATCACAAAAGCAAAGTTTAAGTTATTTCTCAATATTTTTTTAGTTTTTGATTGAGTTACAAGAAATTAATCTGTTATTAAGTTATGTTACATGAAGTATTGAATTTCAATATGAGAAATTTTTCTATTAATATTTAGAAACTTTAATATAAAATTTAAATATATTTTTCAGTTTTAATTTGAGATTAACTACTAAGATATTTGAAATTATTATCACTTCATGTTTATCTGCATTAATATATATTTCTCATCGAATTTAAATTATTTTAAAACGCTAGTTTTCTACCTTAACATAAGCTGTGTTTTACCGCTTGAATTGTTATAATACGCTTAAAATGTACATACATGGATTCCTTTTTAACAGAGCACTTAGTTATAAATCATATCAGATTTTAAAAGAATGATGTAATTAATTTGAGTTGGCTAAGAAAATGTATGAATTTTATTTACACATTTAAGATTCGTCATAGAATAACTTTGTAAAATTTAATGGGGATGGAAATTATACTGAGTAATTGCTATATATTAATTTTTTTTTCATAAAAATGCCACCCAAAACTCCATAGTTTCCACCCAAAACTTCTAAAAGGGATTTCTAGAGGATTTCAAAACATTTTTAAGCTAATTTCTAAGTCATGTAGAATTAAAATTAAGTTAATTGAAGCATAGAAATTTATTCTAAATAAGCAAAAAGTTATCAACGTTCAGTCAATTATAATATAATTACATTTCAGATTCTCATTTTATCAAATACTTAAGATTTAAAAAAGAAAATGGTTTTACCTGACTAAATTCCTTCGAAGACGATTATTCTTAAAATTTTCATTAAAGTTCAATTTATTTTATAAGATTTACTTAATCTGTTTTCATATTAGCATCGTCTTAGAAAAATCTGATTTTCTCAAGAAACAGATTTTTCAGATGTACCGGTGATATTTTTCTAATAATATTTTATTATAATTATCCATATTACTACGCCTAACAAATAAAACCGTGGTTGGTGAGTGAGTAAGTGAATATTAACGTTGCACTGTTCAGCTACACGAGAGCTTATGGCGACGGACCTCGTAAGTTTGAACCATAGTCAAGTGGCATTGTGGTCGGCGAAATTAATGACTTAGGTTTAATTATTATTTTTTTATTATTAACTATATTTGTAATGTATTAAATTAATATCTACCTATAGATCTAATTATTCTTGAGACATTAACATATCACATTACTCAAAAAGTCAATGTAAAAATGTCACTATTTTTATTTGATATAAGCAATAATTAGATGAAGAAAATATCACTCAAAGTCTTATGACAACACATTTAATCAAAATATTTTATAGAAAAAAATGTTTCTGTTAAATTTCATATATATTTATTCACAATTACTAATTTCTAGAAATTAGGCAGTGTTTAACATTATTTAAAACTTAAATGACTAACTGTGTTAAAGATCAATATATATATATATATATATATATATAAAAAACCAAGCATTAGTAAACAGATAATAATTGTATATTTTATTTATTCTAAGGAAAATTTAAACTTTTCAGCTAAGAAAGATATCATTGTTTCTATTAAAAAAATTACCAAAACTCATCGAAAAGAAGTTTCTTTTTGTTTGGATATTTGTTTTAGAACGCAGAAAGTTATATTTGTGTGAAGTGTGAACCAAGTTCATAAATAATAAACAGATTGTACCTGAGGTGGACACACCTTTTGATGCTCTTAAATATATTCCTTTCTTTTTCAAACTTTGGAAAGAGAAGAATGGTGGGCGTAAACTTCTTTGTAAATTATTCTGATAAGTGAAAACACATCTCTCGATGCTTCTTTTTGTTATTAAAATCTCTATTTTATATTATGTATCTTTCATTTACTCATATATATTTATTACCTTATCACCACAAATGAAAATTAATCTTTTAAAAAATGTGTAGCTTACAGAACAGTGTATTAGGAATTCCTTTCAAGCAGTTACTCAAATTATAATAAATTAAATTTGTATTAATAAGCAAAAGAGACATTTCTAAGAAAACTTTTTTCGATTGACAAAGATTCTTATTTTTAACATACTTTTATAAGCTTCACCTGTATGTAACGGAATCTTTGAACTCGATTTTTACCTACTTTAAAAGGACCGATGACAATGCAATAATTTCACAATTTTGTATTATTGTTCTAGTAAGGATTATCAGGATTAACGCTTTCCAGATTTGCCGACTAAAAGATTATGTTACAACCCTAAAAGTGTTTTTACGGGAAAAAAGGGGAGGGTGTGTCAGTAATTCCTCAAAATAATATAAACAATTGTCTAGTTTCTCTGAAAATGTAAATAACTTAAAAAGACTCGTGCGTGATAAAAAAAAAAGTTATATTTTAGCTGCTAAACTCAGACATAAAGTCTATTTTTCTAAAATCTCTAGTCGGATCTGTGGAATGAAAGATCTTTCATTACTTCATTTTACCAAAAGAGTTGAAAATTGATTCAGAGGTCAGCAGATTAAATAATTTCTCACACACTCTTCAATTCAACAAGTGTACTTTTATGTCTAATGCAGATGCAAGTTTCAGAGAGAATATTGAGTCAGTTTTAGTAAAACATATAATTGACTTTACACTTTGTTCAACGTGAAATATTTCAATCTTAGCTCTTCCAGATTTACTTCAGTTAGCTGATGCATTTTGCAATTCATTCCGTATTGACGTACTGATAGGATGTCAATGGGTATTCCAGATTCTAATAAAGTATGCATTTGAGATAAATTAATCAATGAATAAACGATATTTTGAAAAAAAACTAAAAATACCTGCTTTTATTACAGATCTAGTCAAACGTGAGATTTATCCTTAGTGCATTGTATTGTTTATTTACTAAATACAGTTTTGGTACATCTTGTCTTTCACAATGTTGCTTTGTGGATGAGTAGAAGAATATGAAGGATGTCCCAAACAGTGTTCTTGCAATGATTGATCACTAAATAAAAACAAATTTAGTAAAATAGTACATAAGTAGATAAGGGTTGCATAGTTAAAAATGCTTTATATTTTCTTTATGGTATTTAAAGTATTTTTTCCGATCTTTGATACATGTAAGAGAAAATAACTTACTTAATACACTCACTTCCAAAAGTTAAGCACGGAGAGGAAAATGCTAACTTCCGGAAGCCAATCAGAATTGAAGAGGATGCAATTCGCTGCAGAGGTAGATGGAAGTATGCAAATATGTTAGGTAACAACCAATCATGCTTTCATGTCAAGAAATATGCAAAAGGGACTGTCTTATAAGAAGCCAGCTTTATGAAGGGTTACAGAAGTTGATTGTAAGTGCTGACAGAAGGTGTTTAAAACTTTCTTACAATTTGTTTTCAAGACATACGTGTTTCTATGACTTCCAGAAAACAAATGGAAGATTCTGAGCAATGGCCTGCTGTGGGGCGCATTGAAGCAGGACAGTCGATCACAAATGTTGCTCTTTTCTTCGGCGTTCATCATTCTGTAATTTCACGTTTATGGAACCAATTCCAAACTACACAGACAGTTGTACGAAGGCCCGTAGTCGGTCACCCAAGGGTTACTACCCCCGCGGAAGATCGATATATTGCTATGTAGGCAAGCGGATTTTCAGAGCGACCTTAACACGTGTGACATCTATGGTTACAGCGTCCATTGGTAAGGCTATGTCTGCAGCTACTGTGCGCCAAAGATTACATATGAATGTACTGTATGCCCGGGTGCCTCGAGTTTGTGTTCCTCTATCCATCCAATCAATAGGGGCACGATTAAAGTGGTGCCGGGAACATGACAATTGGACTGTGTTTGATTGAGGCTATTTTGCTCATATTTGCTCTGGAGCCAGATGACAAGCGTATAAGGATATGGCGTAAACACGGAACACGCAATCAGCCCCAAAACATCACCGAGCAACACACATTCCGAGGTGTAAGTATTATGGTGAGGGCAGGGATTTCATTAGGATACTGCACTGATCTGCACATCTTTAAACGGGATTCTGTGACGGCTGTCTGGTATCGAGATGAAGTCCTAGAACACTTTACGAGAATGTAACCTGCAGCAGTTGGCCCTACTTTTGTTTTAATGGACGATAACGCACATCCGTATAGAGCTGACATCGTCAAAGCCTACGAGTATGACATGACCAGCATAATTGTCCGACCTTAATCCCATTGAAAATCTTTGGGATGCTCCCAGCCGTGCTGCATCTTCACGTTTCCCACCTCCAGTCACTCTTATTGAGCTGGAAACTGCTCTACAAGAAGAATGGCGATTGCTTAATTATGTGGTGGTTGACCACCTAACTGAAAGCATGGTCAGAAAATGTAAACTTTGCATACAGATGAGGTTGGATCACATACCCTATTAATGTCCTTTTTTTCATTTTATGCTGTTTATTTTCACTTTATACATAATTCTGTTTAAGTTTCCGGTATGACATTATCTGTTAACTTAACAAAAGTTTAATATTGTTTTCATTTCTGTATATAATTATTGATTTTGTTTTATGTATAAATATATATGCTACTTTACTGCCAAATTTTGTGTCAAGCAAAGCAGTATTTGTTGATTTTTTTGCATTTTACATCTTCGTATTTCACTTTTGGAAGTAAGTGTATTTAACGGATATTTATTTATTTTTTACTATGAAACATTTCTAGTTTTATTTCTCCAGAATTCAGTACAAAGACATAATAACATTAACTAATGCTGAAATTATAGTTGCATAGGAACCTGTAATATAGCAGATCACAGACGATTGTCACTTTATCAAATCTGAGAGGTTTCATCTCATTTCACATAAGTACCAATTGATTCTTACCCTTTATATTGTCGTGTATGCATATCGCGTAGTTATTTCTCGTGTTTAATGTAATATAAAAATACATTTTTATCATTACGCTTTTAAAATCATTTAATGACCGACGAACTGGCTTCCATCCATGCTGCTCTCGAATATTTTATCAATAATGAAACTAACAAACATAATTTTCCCTCAACCAGCATGAGGAATATATACCGCGGGAAATGCACTTTTAAAATTACTTATCAGGCTTTATTTATATACTTAAAAAGATATATTTTTTTAATATTACATATAATGAAAGAGCATATTCTTGCTTATCCACGAAGTATGTATTACATGAATTTCAAATTCAAAATGTCGAAAAAATATCAGCATTTTTAAGTTTGATGACGTATGTTAGAGAGAATTTGCACAATTATATTTGTAATAAAATATGAATTTTGTCTAAAAGTAACGCAGACCTCAAAGTAACAAAATCAAGAGTTCATTTAAAAATGTTTTTAAGAAATTAGATATAAATTCAAGAAAATATTGTACTATAATTTACATACTGTTATCTAGTATAAAATTTTAATATAGTTTATATTACATTTAATGATCTTATGCAATCAGTTATGCAAAAAAATTGGAAAAAGAGATATGTTCTTCTCTAGCCATAATGCATGATCAACATTAATTTTTCCTTCCAGAAGATTAAGCTGTCTGTTATATGAAATCGCATTAAGACCATGTCAGGTTTAATTGCTGTCAAAAACTTATAAGATTATTGGTGACGTTCTGCTTCGTAAGAGCAGTCACAAAGGCTGTATATCAGTTTTAAATCAGGCAAATGAGATGATTACTACATTTCTTAATTTTTTTTTGTCGCCTGACCGGTACAATGATTAGTGACGCTGCCTAGGGTGCCGTAGATCCTGGGTTTGAATTCCAGAGAAGAAATGGTTGTTTGTAAATGTATAGTGCTTTTGCGGCATGGGGGGTACTCTAAGTAGCCGTCGTGCTGCATGTCTTCTAGTGAGGTTGGTGGAAGGGGAAAAGATGCGGGAGGTGTTCCTGGGTGTTCTCCCTCTAAATTAGGGAGGAACCGAGATAAATCGGGCTGTCACCTGTATGGTGCTCGAGACTACAGCCTACGACAAGTGTACATATAGAAGTCCAACTGATCTCAGGCCCTGGCAACTCTATGGCACTAACAGCACTATGTTTTTTTAACACCTTTATGAAGAATGTATTGATCTACAAGCAAAATTCCATGAGACTATGAGTTATTGTCCATCGATATAACATAATCACTGACAGCAGCAGCATAAAGTTTTTCATTTGCTGATCGAGGATTTATTTTCGATTTTTTTCCAACTACGTACAGTGTATCCATTACAATCATGCTATTCTCTGACAATAAAGACATATCAGCCACACCATAACTCCAAAATTTCCATTTACTTATTATAATTTCCATTACTTCCAATAAGTGTATCTCTCAATAATACTGGATTTAAGATAACTGGCCTTTATTCTCTCCCTTTCCTCCCCGTATTAGAACACGATGAGACTCATTTTCTAAAATGATTCCATAAACTGAACATATTGCCATTAGTAACCTGTCCAAATAAAATTTTTCTAACTCAACTTAATCAGTCCTTAATCCTCTAACTGATTTGCCCGCACATCGTACGGGCTACCGAAACCTGTCTACGACCGGTTTCCCCGCACGCTGTACGAGAAATGATATTTTCTTCTTTCTATCTTTGATTTGCACACATTATTAATTGATATAAAAAAATTATTAGTGCTAGTATTTATGAGACATGTAGTTTCATACATTTCATCCGGGATTTCTTTGTGGTGAAGGCAGGAATTTTAATTTTTAGAAATATTCGATAAGGAACAGGGATTTGCAATGCAATAAGCACGTTTTTGCTTGAGAAGAAATGCAAATGGAAAGATAATTCAAAAAAGCCGATATTATCTTCGCTCTCATTACAATGTAAGACTTAGCATTACACCATGCTTCAAATTGTGTGTGGATATACACAATTGTGCCCCCCACCCCACACAAAGTCCTCAATCGTTTGAAAAAGAGGTTCGAACGTGAAATTTTTTGTAAGTACTAAAGAAATTCTCTTAAGACACATGGAACACTCTTCGTAGTATGCAGGTGTTCTTATAAATAGCAAACATTTAGGAATTTTGTGTCCCATAATTGTAAAATAAAAAATAATGTTAAAACTTTAAAATTGAAATTTAAAATAAAATATATATACTTCCAATTTCGCATTCTGTTAAGTATATTATGCTTTGTTATTTGCAATATAAAAAGGTACTTTTTTTTGGAACAATTCATATAAATAGAAGCTGGCTGCATTACTTAAACAAAGCTGGGCATGGAAGAATAACATACTGTTCTTTCACATATTATCAATGTCATTATATTGTTTAAAATACTTAGCTAGCTAAGCGTTTTCAATACTTTTGAATTGTATTTAAAATATATTTTTGTCTTTTAAAATATGTATTTCAGATTAATTTGTTTAAAAAAAGTTTAATTTAATTTTAAATAAATTACATTAACACAGATTAAAACTTTTTAATACTAAAACTATTTTAATACATAATTAATTAGAAAAAATTATCCACATGAAAAGTTGCAAAATAATGCAAATTAAATGTGTAAAATAGTTCCTTAAACTTTAAATAGGATTTTATTTTAAGTAATGCTTTGCTAACTTATTTCTTTTTCTTTTTTTTAAAAGAAATGGTTGCGGCCATATATTTTTGTAAGACTAATTTTGCCTCCGCAGGAAAACAAATATTCAAAATAGATATTATTATTCTTATATACTGAAGTAACAAATCTTTCTTATTTGATTTATACAATGGTTTTTGCAAACGTTAGATAATATAAAGCGGAGTAAAACTGGTTTAATAAATTTATTTTTTTCCATGATGTGATTGAATACCAGTCTAAATCTTCTTGATCTCATAAGCCCTGGAACTTTACTTTAAATGAGATTTAATTTCTATTGAACAGATTTTTAAATTATTAAGTAAATTTCTTGTGCAAATATTTGCCAGAATTTACTATTTGATTTTTGATTCCTTTCTATCAGAACTTTTAATTGCATAAATATTTGCAGTCTAATGTTTTATATTTTTAACAAAATTATTTTTTTTTATCCAAAAATTTGATAGGTTTAATTTTTTTAAAAATTTTAAGCATATTTGTAATTCTTTTTTGCAATATCTTAAGAATTAAATAAAGTTCCCCAAACATTGTCAGGAACTTTCATTTATGAATTTAAACCAATCTGCTTAAAAGTATAAAGAAAAGTATGTGTCCTGCTAATTTTAAATAAAAAAAATTAAAATTTTTATGTCCTTAAGGACACACTACCATTAAATCAGTCAAATCCACCAATCAGTCAAAAAAATTAAATATATTTTTAAGCCTAAATTATTCTTTATAAATGATTTTTCCATTATCTCACATAATTTAAAACCTCAAGCTAAATAATCTTAGAATTATGATAAGTTTAATATTGGCTTTAACTTAAATCCGAGCTGAAAATAACAGCTTCAGACTGATTTATCCGAAAAAGCAAAAAATAACTAGTTTTGCTTCATTTCCAATTCTCAGTCTTTTTTTCTCTTAGTGCTAAAGGCTTTGATACTTTCTACTGCTATAAATAAATATAAAAAAGTTGATATGCATTTTTTTAACCTAAGCAATACTCATAGTTTTCTTTAAAAAAATACTTTATTTCAGAATGTACATATTTTTCAAGGAATTTTCGATATGTATGTATTAATCCTTGGGTTGTTGAGGTTTAGGGGTTCGAGCAAAAAGCAGCCATAGCAACTTTTAAACGCAATTTTATTTACTATCTTCACTTAATCGAGCAACACACAACTAAAGGTAGCGAATGCACTTAATAAATAACCCGAAAAACCAACCACATAGGCTTAAGGTATTCGACTACGTTCGGAACCATGATTTTTCAAAAGTGTATAAATGGATAATATTTATGATATTCAGTGTCACTTAGATTAGAAAATGTATATAAAATTGTTTTAAGAATAGTATTTCAATAAAAATGATTTAAGTACAATATTTTGACAAAAAATGAACACACAATGACCCATTTTCAAAATATTCTCCTTTTGTGAAAATGCTTCTATTATAATAATATTTTGCCTGTATATAGCTCAGACCTCTCTACAGAGGCTCAACTAGAATTTTTGAAATATATAACTTAGAAGTGGGTTTATCCATGTTTTACGACTACTGAGGGGAGAAATTTAAAGAAAAAAGAGCCGATAATTACATATTTCAATGGGTTGTAACTCTGAAAATAACGTGAATTTTTCAAAAAAAAATTATTCAGACTCTCTGGAGAAGTCTTTACTTTATATGAGCACACACACACACACAAAATATTATTATGTTAGAAACATTTTTATAAAAGGAGAACATTTTGAAAAAAGGTTATTCTAAGTTCATTTTTTGCCAAAATATTGCACTTAAATAATTTTTTTTGCTTTAAAACATTTTTATACATATATTCTAATCTAAATAACGCCAAATATCATGAAAATTATCCATTCATGCGCTTTTTTAAAAACCACGGTTCCGAACGTAGTTGGGATACCTTAATGCTTCTAACATATAATTAAAATTACTTAGCTGAGTCCTGGAGCGCTCTTGAATACTATGCTTGAATTCTCTGTAAATATCTGGTTTAACTTTACGACATTCGGCCGTACGCTTGATTACAACTTAATTAACTTTTAATCGACAACTATCAACCATAGACCGTCATCGCATACACTAATGTGAACGTGTAAATATAAGCACCCATTTAACTAAATATAGTCTTCTTCACCACGGAAAGCTTTCAAAAAAACTTTAGAATAATTTAGAATAGAACATTTATTTAGAATTTAGAATAATAACAAAAGAATATTTTTACCCAAGATGATTAGTTGTGAAGATTGGCAGACTGACCCGTTACAAGTATTATTAAAAAAAGTCATACCAATATCAATCATGTTATCTCTCCCAAACCACATACCAGATTTTTATACATACTTTGACGTGCTTGCAAATCTAATTTGATGCATGTATATCAATTATTGTAGGAAGCTTTGTGTGGTATTTTGAGCACACAACTGTTTTAAATAAGACATATACATAGTATGGAATCTAACAAAATTGTGAAAATTATTAAATCAATTTTCTTATAAATCGTACCATACTCCCTTAAGGTATGAAATGTGCAATTGTGTACCATGAACCCTCAAAGAAACCAAATAAGGTTTTTTCCTATCACTTTTTTACCCTTTTACAATAAGAATGTTACTTTTTCACCACGCTAATGAGATCACGATAACTGCTTAAAGAAAAGAAAAAAAACCTTGAAAGTAATGGATAACTCTGAAAAGGATTGGAGCGTGAATAGATAACAAAAATGAAGATTAAATGCAAGAAAATCGCTCAAGATTTGGAGTAGCTCTTCCGCATTAATGATCATCAAGAAGTTTGAAATCTTTTTAAGTTCTTAAGTTCTCTTCACCCAATCGATGAATATTCAATTTCCATAAAATATTTTTTCCTCGATACCTATGAATATATTTTTTAATTAATGTTACCCTTTGAGGACACAATCGGTTAGCTACCTCTGTCAATAAATTGAACGAATGGAACATGGTTGCCATTATATAAAAATGAATATATGATATTTTTTCCAAATCATGTTCAGGGAAAATTACATGATGTTTAACGAATTTGATTCTTGTTATAGCCTGGATATAAAATTTTAAAATGTGCTGCTTTTAAAAGTATCCAATAAAGAGGATTTGAAGTTAGTCTTAAGGTAAATTACCCATGGTTTAATTTGAATGCGTCTCTTTTGACTTTCTAGTATAATGGTATTTTCGTATATAATTTGGATATTTTTAATGAAAGCTGCTTTACATTCATTTCAAGATTCTTAACTTAGCTGTAACTAGAATTTTTAAAATTCTCTTTTAAGATTTTTTATTGTGTTGCAGAAATTTATTTGTTTGGCTTCTCGTCCATTTATTTGAGAGTTTTATTTAATATACTATTTTACAATTTGAATTTTTGCTTAAATATCATTTGGATTCTTTTTAACTACCGAGTTGCAAAGGGGAAAGGTTGGTACTATCAAACTAGTTTAACCCCGCTGATTCGATTCTATGTCCGAAATTGCAGTTTGACTTACTGGGTTCATTTTTCAATTTTTTTATTGTTTTACTTTTCTTCCTTTTATACACACATATATATATATATATATAATATATATATATGTGTGTGTGTGTGTGTGTGTTCGTGTGTTTGTGTATGATTGTGTGTGTGTGTGCATGTGTATGTATTATGCAATTTTTTTGTGATTAGTGTATGTATTATGTTTCAAGTCTCAATTATTTATTCTTATATGATTTGTGATGTTATATTTTTCACACAGTTATATTTACTTATATATCTCATATTGAGAAGATAAGATTTAATGGCAGTAATTTTTATACCTGAATACATTGTTCATTCCTGTATGATAGTGGAAAT
>BMAV01000295.1:56387-76849 GCA_019973955.1 Trichonephila inaurata madagascariensis
AATTTTAAGTCAGTAGATCTAATAGCTGATAAAAAGGATTTTTTTATTTATAACTCCCCGTAACATTCTTGAGGTTCGATTTTTGAAAATACCTCCAATCGCTGACCTCTGCATAGCAAAAGTAACAGATTGTTAAAAGTTCTGTGTAATGAAAGCTTAAAATAGTGTAAATAATTTATATCTGAAAGTGTAATACATTAATATTACTTTCTGTTGTATTTATTTATGTTAAAATTGTAATATTTGCAAGCAACACCGTTTCTTAAAATATAATGGCGACTCAATGACAAATATAGCGAAATGTTGACGATACAGTCAAGTTGGTAAATGTCGATCTACTCGAGCTGGAGCTTTATTAGAGCTTTGTAAGACCCACAGTGTAGGGGAGCGATGCACGTTAATGCTTAATCTACCGCATTATGATTTACAGCAGTTCTTTTCATGCAATATTTTGGGATCACGACATTGAAAATTAAGAGATATACATAAAAAAAATACTCCTCTACTATTACTACAAAGTACTACAATACTATTTTTCCCACTTACTTGACAAATACCGTTATATTTTGGACACTTTACCTAATATCTTTATAAATTATAGCCTATGTGTTATCCTGATGTATAAGGCATATTACTGTAAAGTTTCATTAAAATACATTGAGTAGTTTTGCGTGAAAGACGACCATCCAAACAAACTTTGCATTTATAATATCTATCTATCTATCTATCTATCTATATATATATATATAAATTTATAGAAAAAGATATATATATATATATATATAACGGTTATTATTGATAATAACCAATTAAGTTTGTTCAATGCAATAATTTTCCATGCCTTTGGCAAGACATTTCCAATACGTTTGTGAGATGGCCCTCCTCAAACGTAGTTGTCAGTTGCTTGTTTACTTTGAATATAGACTCCCACACTTTGTGTGCGTTGCTCATTTGTTGTGCGAATACCTTGTACTTGACGGTTTTGATTGACACTTTGTTTGACGGTTTTGTTAGCGATGTAGCATGCAACAACCTAATTTCTTTTTTTCTAAATAATTCTTGAAGCATAAGGAATATTCAGAATATTTAATAGTTTCTTTCTGGCTGAAAAAAAAAATTCTTTTTTAATAATTACCATTCCAAAATCAAGAAGGTTTGTAGTAGTTGGGTTATTCACCTTTTATATGGAGAAGTAAATATTTTTGTGAAGGTACATTTTTTACACATAAGACAGAAATTTGACTGCAAACCAAGTCTTCAATTTTCAGACTCGTAAATGTCTTGATTGAACCTAAGAAGACAAGAAAGAGTGGTAAATATTGACATCAACATTTCAATGTCGAAAAAATCCGATTACCAGAAGGAGTTCATGTGCCAACATTAAACAAAGCATCTGTTAATACTTTTCTGAGTCGTTTCTTTTGGGAAATGCGGGAATTTAGAGTAGACATTCGCATTTTCTGACGAAATATTCATCCAAGTCTCAATACAGAAATATAAATAATATTTTAAAAACAATTTTTGGGAAACAAGAAAACTGAAATGAACTGTTTTCATTAAAATATACAATGCAGGAGTTATCAGCAAAACCAAAAGATGATGCGAAATAAATAAATATAAATCTTGAAATTGTCAGGATACAAAACATTCCTTAAACAAAATAAGCGAAGATTCTTTGTAGCTTTTAAATGAAATATTTAAATGTACTTTACTTCAAAAGGAGTTTTTTAAAAATGGAAGGAAAGCAAAAGTAAATTTCAGGTATGGTCTGGATTTACCAACTGGAAGTGTTATCTACTTTTACTAAATCAGTTGTAACTTTTGTTCTAGTAAATAAAAAAAAAGAGTGATACTTTTCTAAATCTAATATAATTGCATATAAAATAAATTTTAAGAAAATGCCAATTTTTTTGATCAAAGCTACGATTGTAAGGCAGTCAGTACCTGTACTCTACAAATGTCCACAACGTTCGATTTATTATCCCAGCATATAGATATTAAAACTAAGTTAAGAGTTAAAATTTCAATAAATTATGGCTAATTAATCAGATTGACCAAACTTCCTTAAAAATATTAATGATAACCATTTAGTGTGATTAATGTATATTAATTATAAAATTTACCAAAAAAGATGGTTATTATTAATAATAACTTGTGATTATTAATCATATCCAGATTTATTGCTTTAACCCTAACATGTGTATATAACACAAAGTTTTGCTTACATGTTATACCATATGTAATTTTAATTATTTACATGACTTATTAATAAAACAAATTAACTTTAAATTTGCATCTATTTTTAAAAAATCAATCATAACCAAATGAGTAGTAAAATGTATTTGCATTCTTTTCAATATACAAGAAAGAAAAACGCAATCTAATTTTGGCATAATCATGTTCAATAAATTATTGACCATTTTTTTTTTTATCTGATGATTATCAGTTTCGGATATTAATGTTTTTCTATTTGAGAACAGACTTCTGAAAATGTTTTTCTGCTGGAGGAAAACAGCTGAGAAGAAGAAAGTCATCTATAAAATAGACAGTTACATTGTTACATTCCACCTTAATACAAAAATCGTTAACTCAAATATCGAAAGAAGAATGGTAATGTCATTTGGAAACATGTATGCCGTTTGTCTTAAACTAATATTTCTATGGAAGCGTGTTATGTATATTTATAAAACTTATTATGATGATCCTCATATCGTCAATATTTTTAATGCTAAAATTGTCCTGTAAGAGGTCTCAGGAGTGTTAAATTTCTCTAGAGGGCTAAAAATATAAACAATTTTCAAACAGGTATAATTATTTTAAATTTAAATTAAATAGTTCGAATCCTTTACACATTATTTATAAGGAAATAGGGCTTCAGAGAAGTATAAAATGTTTAAAATATAATCATAATTTAAAAAGTTATAAGCATATGAATATAAGAAATATTTATTAATTTTTTCTTTGCGCATGCTTTTTTATAAAATAGTAGTTTTAATTACTAGCTATTTGATTTATAAAGTTAAATATATCCTCATTACACTGTAGTAATACTATATTAGTAGAATAATAAATTATATTTTATTAAAAATAAAAAAAAATACATTTTTAAAATGTTTTTAAAAAAAATTCAGTATTTTTTAAAATATTTTGAAATAGAAAAGATATATTACTTTTAAAAGATGTAAGGTTTAAAAAGCATGATGCGTTTTATATTTTTTTTGTATACATCAGAGGCTACTCTCTATTTTAGAAAATAGCATGCGCAACACAAAAATTAATATTTATTACAGAATTTTCATATGCTTATAATTTTTAAAATTATGATTATATTTCAAACATTCTGTACATTTTTGAAGCCACAATCATTTGTAAAAAATGTTTTAAAATATTCGAATTATTTAATTTAAATTTAAGAGAATTATACCTGTTTGAAAATTGTTTAAATTTTCACCCCTTGAGAAAAAAGTAACACCCCAGGGACTCCTTAATCCCTTCCAGCCTCATTTTATTTCAAGATCATAGATAACATGTTATAGTTCAAAAAACTAAAAAACTCGCTTTTATGGTTAAACGAACTAAAATGTAAAAAATAATTCTTAATGTAAGAATAAAATGATTAACGAGAAAATTAATGTCATTGTGGTAAAAGCATGGGATATCATTTGTTATAATTTCTATTCCGAAATGCTGAGTTAATGTAAAAATGTAGTACGTAAACACCCCTCGCTTTTACCACAATGACATTAATTTTCTCGTTAATAATTTTATTCTTATATTAAGAATTAGTGTTTTCACATTTTAATTTATTTAACCATAAAAGCGTGTTTTTTAGATTTTTTTTAACTATAATTTATATTTTTCGTTTTTTAGTTCAATCTACAATAAAAGCATTTTTTTTTAATGTTTTAAACTATCATTTATTCATTGATGAATTAATCGTAAATGCGTCATTTTTTTTGAATCTCGAATACCCATTGGCATCCTACTAATTCGTCGATAGGGCATTATTTGAAAAATGTAGTATCAGCCAACTGATGGAAATCTGGAAGAGCCAAGTTTGAAATATTTTTCGCGAAAGAAGGTGTAAAGTCAAAGATATTTTTCACTAAAAAGAGCTCAATATTCCCTCTGAAACTTGATTCAGCATTACACATAAAGGTACACGTTTCGAATGGAAGAGCTTAGCAGAAATTAATTAATCTGGTGACCTCTGAATCAATTTTCCGCTGTTTTGGTCAGAGGAAAAAATGGATGATATTTCATTCCACAAATTCGGCAAGAGAATTTAGAAAAACAGACTTTATGTCTGAGTTTAGCAAAGGGAATATAATTTTTTGTACATGCTCAAATCTATCTTTTTATTTCCATTTTCAGAAAAACCGGTCAATTGATTACATGGTAAGAAATTGCTAAAGCATCCTTCAATTCTTCATCTAATTAACACTATTTTCTGTTCGTTATACCTGTCTTAATCATGAACACTTTAACTTCAAGGTTTTACCTCAATCTTTTAGTCGCCAAATATGGAATTAGCTACCAAATCTGGAAATGGTATCTGTCCACAAGATATATCTAGTCACCAGATTTGGAAATCGTTATTCCTGATGATTCTGACCAGGAACAAAATTATAGAATTAATTGTATTTTTTCATCCCTTGACAAGTGTGCAAAATTTCGAATTTATCTGACTTTTTAAAATGGGTAGATATCGAGTTCAAAGATTCCTTTCCATACAAGTGAAACTTACAAAATCATGTAAAAAATGACAATTTGTTTATGCTTATTTACAAACATACATATATTTTTCAAACATAATAGCACAATTCACATACAAAATTTCCTTATTTGGTGGGTCGAAAGATTATGAACAGAATAAAAAATGATTAAAATTTTAGAAAAATTGAATTATTTATTTCAGAGTTACGTATAGTTACAAAGTAACGAGATCATTAAGGTATTGACCGAACTCCAGCCTGGATGCAAGCTGCCACACAATGTACCATAGAGTGATAAATCACCCTGTTGGTCTCCTGCTGTATTTCTTGCCAAATTTGCTCCAATTGTTGAGCCCTGAGAGATGCAGTCGCCTTCCCATCATATCTCAGACATGCTCGATTGGAGAGAGATCTGACAATCTGGCTGGCCAAGGAAGATTTTGACAAGCTGTAAGGCAGTTCATAGCATCACGTGCCATATGTGGTCTGACACTATCTTGCTTAAAACTAAGACTAGGATACTGCAAAACTAACGGAAGCAAAACAGTTCTCGGAATGTCATTAACATACCGCTGTAGTGTAAGTTGCCTCTAATGACAACTAATGGGGTCCGGCTGTCAAACGAAATGACATCTCAGACCATAACTTCTGGTTAAGAGCCTGTGTGGCGCACAATAGTGAAAGCAGGATCGGCACGCTGCCCTGGGCTGGGCGTCTCCAGACACATCTTCGATGATCTTCAGAACACAGTTGGAAGCGGAATTCGTCGCTATACACTATGCGTTCCCAGTCAACATGATTTCAACCTGATCAAGCCAAGAACCACTGTAATCTGTCACGACAGTGGGCAGGCGAGAGTAGCAGGTAGCTTAGCGTTTGGTACGAGCGTAAATTTCGCTCCATCAGCAGTCAGTGAATGGTTATGTTGAACATTCGTGTGCATGTCACAAGTCTAATGTTTGATAATGATGAATCAGGCGCTTGATAGCTGATCTGACAGTCAATTTGTCCTCCCGATCTGCTGTGGCCCTAGGTCGACCACTACCATCATGACGCTGGAATCTGCCATTGTCCACCCATTCTTGCCAGCATCTACTAACGGTCGCATCGCTTCGACGCATATGACGAGCTATTCCCCAATTTGCCCAACCTGCCTCATTGAGCAGGAAATAATAAACTGTCGTATTGGATTAATTTTCTTTTCTGTTGCGGGATGTTTCGAGCTACACTCGGGATAAGCCAAAATGGTAAGATTTGCCGCTCGATTTCAGCTCGGGAAAAGCCAGGAATGGATTAAAATTAAAAGTAATCATGCCATACTATTTGTATCGCATCGGAAAAAACACGTAACTTTATTAATACATATCATGAAAAGTACAAAAAGTATAATTTGCCGTAAGTTGATATAAAGATATTTCTTGCGTTAACTCGGTTTTTGTTTTAAATTTCATTATCATAAGACTTGAAGAAGCTATTTTAGACCCATTATGTTTGTTGAAATTTTAATCAATTAACAACTTCACTTTCAACAATAAAGAATTTAGACTGAAATAATTATCTGAAACTGAAATGCATGTATAACTGTGTGAACTTAAACATTTCTTGTACATTTTTTGATGTGTGATTATTTCTGAAAATTTATGTGTTATCATTTAAGAAAGGTCATTTAAAATTTCAGTATTAATATATTTTAAGTATTTTTTAGATTTGTTTTCATTATTAAGCCAAGTGGCTGAGTGTTAACATATCCCGCTTCCACGACATAGGTACAGGATGGTCCAAACCACGGAAAGGGTAAGGTCGACTCTGGTTTTCATCCCTTCAGTGTGTCGATAAATGAGTACTAAGCTAGCTTTGTAACTAAACACTTGAGGTTTCGCGTCAGACTGACCGCCTGACTGGAACATTTGCTGAAGTACCTCAGTGCCCAAGTTCATGAAAACTGAGATTGGCATAGTAGACCTTGATCCTCATGAGTTGTTGCGCCACTGAGTTGTTTTTTATAATGCTACTACAGCCTTTTCCAAAAGATGGGTCTCCTCCCTTAGGGGGACGTGGTACTGCTACCTGACATGACAATATAAAAATGCCGAAAATAAAAGATTATTTTTCTTTTAAAATATTAATCTACTGAAAGAAATCAAAACAAAATTCATCTTGACATAATAAAATATAAAATACACATTATAACGATATAATATACAGTCCGACACGATGAAAGGAACTCATCTGGACAGAAAATTTTCTTCACTAATTTAGGGTTACTTGTAAATCAGAATTAAAAAGAATACAAATTTTTTTCACACTTAGAAATTTTGGATATTCTATAAAATGTAACTACACAAAAAATATCCATATTCAGAAATTACACAAATTTTATTCATCTGCTGAAAATATTGTTAGCAAATTATTTCCCACTAATCAATTGGGAATTCTAAAATACTGTCTAATGCATGTTAGACAATATTTTTGATTTCTAACTCGAAAGAAGTTTTCCACAAAGGTAAAAGTGAAATTCAAATTTTCCGCAAAGCCGTGCATATAATAAATCTCACTTCTATTTGGAAAGAGAGAAAACGGTGAAAACTTCTAAAGGATCCCCCGCAATTGGGGATAAAAAAAAAATTTCCTGTCCCATTCAAAACCCACGCAATTGAATACATACATGACTCTTCCTCGTCTAAATTCTATGCTTAAAAGAAAAATCGTTTTCTGTTCTGGACTGAAAGAACTCCGGATTTTTTTTTCAATTCCAAATTTTAAAACAAAATTCAGTCGTTGAAGTAATTAGTTAATTCGGGGTTTATTATTTGTTAAATACGGATTTAACCTTTTTTCAAAATGTTCTCCTTTCATCAAAAATGCTTCTATAATAATAATATTTTGCTTATATAAAGTAGAGACTTCTCCAGAGAGTCGGAGATATTTTTTTTTTAAAAAATTCACATTATTTTTAGAGTTACAACCCATTGAAATAATTATCGGCGTTTTTTTCTTAAAATTTCTTCCCTCTGTTGTCGTAAAACATGGATAAACCCACTTCTAAGTTATATATTTCAAAAATTCTAGTTCCACCTCTGTACAAAGGTCTAAGCTATATGAAGGCAAAATATTATTACAATAGAAGCATTTTTCGCAAAAGGAGAATATTTTGAAAATTAGTCATTCTATGTTCATTTTTTGTCAAAATATTGTACTTAAATAATTTTTTATTTTAATAATATTATTAAAACATTTTTATATACATTTTTTAATCGAAGTGGCACTAAATATCATAAATATTATCCATTTATACGCTTTTGCAAAATCACAATTCTGAACGTAGTCGGATTCCTTAACAGGCAATTAATACGGAAAATAAAAAACAAACAGTACATATTATTTTTTTTTAAATTGAGTATTATTTCTTTCAATATAAATTATTTTTCTTAAATTTTCCTCATTCTTTATTAGGTAAATAAAAGTACGATTCAAATTGAAACTAAGTTAGTTCACTTAAGGTATCCGACTACGTTCCGAACCGTGATTTTGCAAAAGCGTGGAAATGGGTAATATTTATGATATTTAGCGTCACTTAGATTTGACAATGTATATAAAATTGGGTTAAGAATAGTATTACAATAAACAATTATTTAAGTACAATATTTTGACAAAAAAATAACTTAGAATAACCTTTTTTCCAAATGTTGTCCTTTTGTAAAAAATGCTTCTATTGTATTAATATTTTGCCTGTATATGTTTTAGACTTCTGTACAGAAGCTCAACTATGATTTTTGAAGTGCATAACTTGGAAGTCGATTTATCCATGTTTTACGAAAACAGAAGGCAGAAATTTTAAGAAAATACACCGATAATTATTTCAAATGGTTGTAACTCTGAAAATAATGTGAATTTTACAAAAATCATAGTTGAGCCTCTGTACAGAGGTCTGAGCTATATACAGGCAAAATATTAATACAATAGAAGCATTTTGTACAAAAGGAGAACATTTGGAAAAAAGGTTATTCTAAGTTCATTTTTTGCCAAAATATTGTATTTAAATTTTTTTTTTTGTCATAATGTCCTTAAAACAATTTTATACATGTATTCTAATCTAAGCGACACTAAATATCATGAAAATTATACATTTATGCACTTTTTTAAAATCATGGTTCCGAACGTAGTCAGATACCATAAGACAACACATTGAGTGCATGGATATGCCACAATATTAAAGGCCAATTAGCACACAACTAAAGGGTAGGGTTATATTTTGTTTTAAGCTACAGTCAATTATCTTTTTTAAAAATATTTTTCTTTTATTTATGAAAATAAATATTTTGCTTATATCTCTCTTTTAAAAATGTATCTTAAGCCCTTGGAAATAATTTATTTTCCTTTATATTTAAAATATTATACAGAACTTTATTTAGATATTATGTGTAAAAAAATGGATACGGAGAAAGATAAACCAACATGTTGGTTCATAATTATGTACAAAAGCGTTGTCTCAAAAAGAAAAAAAAAAAAAGAAAAAACATAGAAATCCACGAAAAAAGTTATATTTATAAGAAAATTTATATCTTTCAAGATTAAAAGTAATAAATTTTTGTCAAAGGATATAAAACTTGGAAAGGATTGCTTCAAAGGATTTTTACAAATATTTACATTGAAATTCTATACGTATCCTATACGTAATTACATAATTGTTCTATTTAAAATTATTCAGTAAATTGAAGATTTAAGAACCTATATATTATTAATTTCAATTTTAAATAAGTGAGTTGATTAATGGATTTAATATGGATTTCTGTTTTTATTGGAAATAGTGGCTTATTTTGATATTTATTTGTCATGAGTTGAGTTCTTTCTCTGTGAAATTGATTACATAAGAAATTATTTGTGTGTCTTTGATATGGAACTTAATTGTTACGAAAAGCATATGATAAATTCTACTTGGTTTAAGACATGAAAGTTTTATGCAAATTATTATTTCTATAAGTATTATTTGACTGCGATATTAAATTTTGATTATAAAAATTTAACGGTACTTATAACTTTATCGATAACAATTACAAATTTCAAATTAATATTTCTGAAGATTTCCATGAAGGAAACCCTCAATTAAACTACAATATGTCAAACAATTATTTTAAATTATTAATATTTATTTCTTATTAATTTATGCAAATTTTTCAGCAAAAATACAAGTTTTCCGAAGCAAAAAATCAAGTATTTCGTTTACATAAATAATTCGATTTTCCTTTCAAATATTTGTTTTGATCTCAATATGATTAACTATAACACATCTTTCAAACAGGTATAGTGTTCCAAATGGGGTTATACATATACATATTACCTCATTTGCTACGAAAAATATTACAAGTAAATGTAGAGAACAATGTAATTATATTTTTATAAATCACACACATACACTCGTTTTTCGTATACAATTATACACTTAACATATAACTTAAACATCCACTGAAAATAAGTCTATTTTTATAAACTAATTTGTTTCGCATTCAGAAAACCAGTGATAAGTTTTATATAATTTATTTATGACAATTACCTACTAATTCCCTATTTTTAAGTAAATATGTAATACTCTATTAGTAGCAAACCTATTGTAAAAGATTTTTATAAGTCATTATTCGTTCTGTCCATTGCGTCTGGAATTTAACTGTATATGTCTCATCAAAACAAAGCATGTGAAATCTTTAAATGGAATGTATTAAAGACTTTAAGGATTAAAAGCTTTTCCTTGTTCCTCCTTTAAAGACATTATTGATTCTTCCTTTATATTCCAGCAAGTAGATACTAAAGGGAGATTTTTATGTATATTCGCTTAATATTCTGTCCATTTCATATACTTTTTGTAATACTAATTGCGTATGGAAATGTTTATTTATCAAAATCTATCAAAGTATTTTAGATAATTAATTGTGTATTAAAAATGAAATGCATCCACTTCTCAAATAATCCTTATTTCATTTTTATTGTAGTTTGTAAATAAAACTTTTAACCTCAGAGTTTTATTTATTTATTTTTTTCGAATTAAATAATTTAACTTTAAAGCAAAATTTAGACTAAAATAAAGATTCCATTAAAATATATGTACATTATCTGCATTACACATTTGGAAGCAAATAAATAAATTTAAATATTATTGAAAGTGTCAACTCAAGAATTATAATGAGTTGAAGACCTGCACTACCACAGATATTTACTTCAAGAAATTAACCCGGAAGCATTCGCGCACTCGATACTAACGTTAGTGGTTTCTTGGATTGATGGAGTCACCCCAATCCGCTTTTTATAAATATTTTTACTGTTTTGCACTGTAAAAATCTTAATTTCAGGTAATAATTTAACTAAGAGAAAGTATATTTATCTACTTATAAGAATTTTTCAATTTTCTGCATTAATTTGAGGAAAAAACCAATAAAACTGAACTAAAATGTTTCAAATGTGTGTGACTTGAATAAATAACACACACATCACAAACACTTTTTGGTGATATTACAAAAAAGTACATTTGTAGGAAAAACCGTCATATTTTGTTCAAGTTATTGTAGTTTTATCGTCCTTTGATAACTGACAAATAGCATTTTAAACCTTTTCTTGCTTGTGTCTTTCTGATAGGGTTCAATGTATCTCTTGTGGTACACTTCTGGCTCTATATATTTATCCATGTAGTTTTTAAATATCATTTGAAAACTTTCCTTTCATCTTAAACATTTTATGTTCATCGCTTTTCTCAAATTTACTTTCGCTGTCATGATTAATATCTATTATTTTATAAGGTTCTTCCCTTGCTTGATCAGTTTCAACTCCATCCAATAGAGGGCACACAAATGCCCAATTCTTTCTTTATATTCTGTTCATTTACATTTATAAGCTAATGAGTCATACAACATGGCAATCAGAGCCACTAAGTCGTGCATAGGGAAAAAAAATTAGCTTATTCATCGAAAGTAATTTGGAAAAAAATTGATTACGCGGGGATCTCAGTCACCCCAAGTACTTTAAGTTTGTTCATAAAAAAAACGTTTGTCACTTCCAAAAAAAAAAGGATTTGATGAGACAAATATATTTTAGTTCCTATATAGTCAGGCATGGTAATAAGAATACTGACAAAGTCATTGGTAATAAAAAAAATATTTTCCCAGAATCAAAGATTTCGTCAACATTTGATGACACTGTGGCCCTCGCGACCTCTCCCGGGTTAAGTAATTAAAGTAAGTCATATTAAGTATTTTAATTGAAATTATCTTGTAGCTTTTGTCACACCTGGGAAAAACAAACAATCAACTTATATTTAAAAAAAAAAAATTAGAACATTGCAGTTCTAAAGTGTCCGACTACGTTCGGAACAGTGGTTTTGCAAAAGCGTATAAATGGATAATATTTATGATATTTAGTGTCACATAGATTAGAAAACTGATATAAAATTGTTTTAAGAATATTATTACAATAAAAAGTTATTTAAGAGTAAAACATTTTGACAAAAAAGAGCATAGAATGACTCATTTTCAAAACATTATCTTTTTATGAAAAATGCTTCTATTATAATATTATTTTACCTGCATATAGCTTAGACCTCTGTACAGAGGCGGAACTAGAATTTTTGCAATATATAACTTAGAAGTGTATTTATCCTTATTTTAATACAACAGAGATGAGAGATTTTAAGAAAAAAACACCAATAGTTATTTCAATGGGTGATAGCTCTGAAAATAATGTGAATTTTTCAAAACTCCTAGTTCAGATTCTCTGTCGAAGTCTTTACTTTATATAAGCAATATATTATTCTTTTAGATGCTTTTTTTTATTCTTGGAGAACGTTTTGAAAAAAAGTTATTCTAAGTTAATTTTTTGCCAAAATATTCCATTTAAACAATTATTTTTTTCACACAACGTCCTTAAAACAATTCTATACATTTATATCTAATCTAAGTGACACTAAATATCATGAAAATTATCCATTTATGCGCTTCTTTAAAATCACGGTTCCTACCTTAATCGGATACCTTAATGTTCTTTCTCGTAATGAGCTTTGTTCTGCAACATTTCAGACCAGAACGTTTTCATAAAAATTAACATTAAGTAAGTTTTTTACTGTTAAATCTCCAATATAAATATAAGAAATAACAATTAAATTTCTTTATTTATCTATGAGTAATAATTTAGATTTAAAACACCGTGGCAGAAATTATGTTAATGACTAGGGAGATACATATTGACTGGCATAATACCTTTCATTTATATTTTACTAATATTTCTTAAAGAAGCCTTTAATACCGTTATCGTTTACATGCAAGATAAACCTTGAATATTTAATAGCATTTATTTATATCTACTATCTTGGGGCTTAAAACAGAATAATTCATGAAGTCCACACCCTACTTTGTTCTATTTTCTCCGTTCGGGAAAGTAAAGATTCTTGCTCTTAAGATTCTAAAAGCTACATATTTGAATACTATTTTTACTGTTATTATTTATAAATTAACTAATACAGCAGTTACTATACATAATTTTTAATACAGCATTACTAATTTGCGTTTAAATACTGTGTATAAGGATTATGGCTTTTAAAAAGTATATTTTGAAAACCATGCTGTGTAACAAATCCAAATCAGAATCAAAAATATTTTTGTAAGGATTAATAAAATAACTTTTTCTGAAATAAAACAGTTTGTGTATAACTTATGAGTTACTAAAAATAAATCCTTATATTGAAATCTGTTAATTTATCGATTAATGTTTGCCTGTACAATACACAATACAAAACACAATGTGACATTTTTTATAAAAATATTCAAAGTACGATGTGAGTCAGCAATAGTTTTAAAAAATTTTTAAATACGTAATAGATAAATGTCATCTGAGTAGATTTTAAAAGTCAAAGAAACTTATTTATAAATCAAGTTTCATTCAAATATCAACTGCTATATTGATAGAAAAACTTTTCAAATCAATTAATATTGATCAATTTAGTATCAATTAAATATTTAGTAATTTGTACAATATTTTTTAATAGAAATGTTGCTCACGTTAAGAAATTTGGCAAAATAAATGTTAAAATTTTTGAGAAAATCATTTTATTAATGTTCAAAATGGCGTGTGTCCTGATAATAAGATACGATCTTACAACAGTTTGCATTGTAAAAGCCACATTAAAGAGTAATGTGTGAACACATATCTTATTTTTAATGCACATTTAATCAATTTCATTTAATGTCATCTTTTACTCAAACACCTCCATAAAGTTTTCCAAGATTTATATTGTTAAATAAAACCAGCATTGAGATGGTTTAGATTTTTTCACTCGATTTGTCTAAATGCAGCAAAAATGCAAGGGCAAATTGTTTGACCTGCAATTAATTACTATTTTTGTTAAATTTTGTTCGCATTAATTTTTTTTTTTTAACTCAAGAGCTTATATTTACTGAGGCTTAATCCATACTTACCTTATGCTACTTTGTGTTTACATCGTTCACTCATTGACTGATGTTATCGTACTCTGATCGACATTTTCTTACCGTTCGTAGATTAACTTTCTTTTCTTAGTACAAAGTTCTAACACTCTTCATTATGTTTCTATACTCGATGGAAAACTTAATATCTTCTCCCACCTCAAGTTTTTTTTCTTCTGGAAAGAGAAATTACACTTTGTTTTTGCACCAATCTTTGGAAAGATTCATGTATTATTTCCTTTAAATTTCTTATCCAATCAAAAATGCTAATTAAGCCTTGCACGGCAGGACGAATATTGGAGATTCTTATCAGTAGCAGCCACTTAAATACGTTTGCTATCAGATGCGCAGGTGTATTGTATTTGAACAACAATTAGTTACTGGTCATTGTTTGATCCCGTTTATTATTTCGGAAGGTAGGCTGAAATTTACAGCATATGGAAAAATCGGGTTGGGGATTAGTTTTCGATTTGGTTTTTCTAAGAAAATTGTGATAACTGGATTTAAATAACTCTATATTTTTATTTTGTAGCTTAGATAACCATTTCTTCAAAAAAGATTTATCACTGATTTTGTTTTCATTTTTTTGAAAAAAATACATTTAAAAGATTTATTTTAAACAAACCTTGGCAGTTGATTTTTATTAAAGTAAGAGCATAAATCTATAATTTTTAGATTTAATTACCACCAATTTAAAGTTCAAAATGTACAATTTCATATCTCACTCTAAATAATCAATTGCCCTATCTTTACCAATCATTATTTCTTTTAATTTCATTTAGTAAAATATATTTGTAAAAAAAATTAATGGGGGAGAAAGAAATTTAATGTTTCAAGCAACTCGCTAAATTTTTATAAATACACAATGTATCACATTTTATTAACATCAAATGAAATACTTAAAAATATTAATCCTTCAAGAGGGATCCTGAAATCTTTTTAAGGAAACCAAAACATCATACACATTCAAAAAATCCATTTTTAATTTTGCTATTAAAAAACAGAGCATATTTTTTCTGATTCTAAAGATGTGTATCACACTTTTCTGCTCACTGATAAAATAACGCTTAATATGTTCGCTTAAAATACGAAAAAAGTAATTGATAAAAATGTAAACAAACGATCACGTCTCATTTAACACATTTTAAAAGATAGTTCCTCTTCTGTTTAATAGATTGTACATCATTAATTTGATTTTCATAGAAAGGAACAATAATATATTTTTTTTTATTTCTTATGTCTTTTTTTTATGTGTATTTAATTTTTTTGTTTATTTGTTTGTTTTTTTTAAAAAAACTCATTTTACATGAGAAAAAAGGAAATAATTCGAGGTTATCAAAACTTCAGTTATACGTTTTTTAAAAGAAGTTATAAAATAATTTTATCAAAAAGCTATTTGAGTATATTTTGTTCATTGCTTTATATAAGTATGTAAAAAATTTGCACACACACACACACTAGATGGTTCCATATTTTGTTTAGTTTTATACAGGATACCTGTGCATATAATGAACCTATTTTTTTAGTATAAGTACTAAATAGGATTTTAAAAAATATCTTTACACATGAGAATGGGAGGGGGAATTTCCAAATTCCAAAATTTTATAATTTTTTTAAAGGAACTATCTTAATATTTTTCTAAAAAATAGATTCTCTGTGTTTTGTGTAACGTTTTATTTACCAGCAAAAAAATATTTTACACATTTAACAGGTATTTTAAAAAAAATGGTACCTAAATATAAGTATGTTTTATGAGATTTCAAAAATTACATCCAACTTAAATTCAACAAAAAAAAAAAAAAAAAAAACTGAACTACTAATATTTTCCTTTCTATATATTGTTCTACTTTAAATAGTGTTGCGAAAATGTACTAAGATATGATGCCATTTAAGCTAAGGAAAAACTAAGATATTGCATTATATTTAAGTTCAATTATTACTCAATAAGACCAAAACCCACTTTTATACTAAATATATATATTTACTTATATATACACATATATATACACATATACATACATAATTGTGTAATGAAAAGGATTATTATGTTAATATTTTTATATTTTACATCTGTGAGAAGGAGAATGAAACGAATCGGAGTTTATATTAGAAGTAGCTGTATGGCCCGGCATTGCACGGGCTTTCTCTACTTTTATAAATTCCCCCTTCCCTTCACAAAATCAGCACTACGAATGTTCTTTTTCAAAATTAATTTGGGTTTTGTTTTTCCTCCCACATATTATGGCGTTGCACGGGCTTTTTCCGAGTGTATAACTTAAAATTCCCTTTTTTGAATTATTTTCACTTCTCTTCACTGTCAGACAGGTTTCTTCCCCTTCCATTTTCCCACGGCTTTGGACGAATATTTTTGAATGTATAACATATTGTCATGGGAATTCCCCTTCCCCTCTCGCTGTCAGCCCTTCCTGGTGTGTGTGTGTTATTTCTATATTAACGTCATTACAAAATTTTCATGGTAGTTTCCCACAATTAATTATTACTGCCTTTTTAAAATTTTGGCTACCGCTGAAGACCAGCTGTTAAGAGTAGCGATGCACGTTGAATCTGTTGAGAGTTCAAACGTACTAGCGTTGGTGTTGTGTGGTATTTGGGAGAGATGGGTGCCAGCTCAGGTATCATCCTCGTCACTTGATCATGGTTCAAAATTTCAAAGTCCGTCGCCAAAAGCTCTCGAGTAGATGGACAATGCGACTTTAATATTTACTCACTCACTTTGTAATTTTTTAGCCCCCGGAAACGAAAATGCTTCTATTTTAAAAATAGTTATATGTTGAAAAGGATTGAAGGAGATGATAAATAGACATTAGTGTAAAACTTGACAACTTTTATTTACTTGAAGAATCTTAGCATGCTAATATATTATTATTATAGGACTAAGAAATCTGATATCGGACCCTAAATTATAATAAAGTTTCACTTATATTTGATACGATGATTTGGAAAACAGTCACGTGGGATTTAATCATGACTCTGTAGAACAGCACTGAGATCGCGAGTACTGGTATAAGTGTATTTGCGAGTACCACTATCGCAAATATCTGTTAAGTAACTTTTACAGTTGCATTCTTTATTTTCTCTTTCAATTTTACTCTTAAAATTCTCCACGTTGTAACTTCAATTCTATTTAAATAGTAAACTTAATTTGCATATAATTCAATATTCCTTCACACAAAAAGGGTTTCTTAAATCAATCGATAAATATAACATTTTTCCTTAGAGAAGGGGTCAGTAAATTTTTAGCTGAAGCGTGCCAAATTAATCTACCAACTTGAATCAGCGTGCCACACCATAGGACATTCCTGAAAGAATTCGATTCCCGTGTTAACCTCTTCAGGACGGGGTGCTGTTCTATGAGACGCTCGCTAGGAATGGGGTGAATGTGGAAGGACCTGCAATGTAGTACGGTACGTTTGCGTCGCTAAGCCTAACTTAAGAAAAAAAATGTATAAATAATAAAATTTCAGTCCTAATGTCGTAATTTTTGGTACCCCTTTAGATTACTACAAAAGTTGTCTGTTACATTAAAACTAGAGTGTAATGACGTGTTACCTTTAATTTATATGAAATTATATATAAAAAAAATCACTTACCTTGAGAAATAAATTTTGTAAGCACTATTCAATTTTTTCCAAAATTTTTACTGACGAAACTCATTTATAAACTTTCAAGTTAATAAAAGAATTACGACAAAAATTATTTACAAAAAGAAATAGCAAAAATAAATTAAAGACTGAGTGTGGAAAATCTCGAAGCATGGAAAAATGCTAGGTCCTACATTGTATGATTTGCAAGCATAAAATTTTGTTGCGTTTTTTTTTTTTTATTTATTTTTTTAAAAACTGTTTGGGACTATACACTTTGGCTTTTTTCTCCTTTTTTTCATATTAAGGCTTAGGAAAATACCTTCAAAACAATCAAATGATTATCTGAAGTCAAGGTTTTTGAAATATGAAAAGTACGAGAAATGTATCCGAAAGCAGCAAAACCTGTAATAGAAAGCCTAAAATCCTAAAACGCTCCACATTGTTAAGAAAAAGAAAATAAAAAGCATTGGGAGATTTATTAGAAACGCGAATTTTTTATATCAAGTGGAAATCTTACGAGCTGATTGTGTTTACATTTCGATTATCCCCTCTCCCCGACTCAGCTGACGTGCAAAATATCAAATCCTGACAGAATATAAACTAACTGAAGGTCAGGTTACTCTTGCTACGTTCGATTTCAATAAAATGGACATAGTGGTCATAGCCATCTAGTGTTCATTAAAAAATGTTCCAGCTGAAAAGTCACATATGCATCAACCGGCCATAAGGTGCGTAAATGATGAATGCATTTATGACTTGCCCGTCACGAAGGCATAGTTACAGAATACATGTCAATAATATAGATTTACAGTTTTATTTTATATTGATTTTGCATTATTTAAAAAATATTTCTTAAAATAACTATTTCTTCAAAAAAAAAAAAAAAATAGAAAACTTAAAATTTTTTATATATGTCATGCATTTTTTAAAAAAATTATTAAAATAATAAAAGAAAATATAAAATATAATTATAAGTATTTGCCTTAATTATAGTTAAATAAAAAGATAAATAAAACAAAAATTAATGCTAACTAAGAGCTTACAATGCTGTACTTTTATATAGCAACATCAGGAGTATTATTTGTGACTTCCAATTTAAAATGATTCGGAGCATTCAGTTGTTAAAGTACCCGAATAAGTTCAGAACCGTGATTTTGCAAAAGCGTATAAATGGATAATATTTATGATATTTAGTGTCACTTAGATTATAAAATGTATATGAAATTGTTTTAAGAATAGTATCACAATAAAAAATTATTTAAGTACACTATTTTGACAACAAATGAACATAGAATGACCCATTTTCAAAATATTCTCCTTTGTGAAAAAGGCTTCTATTATAATAATAATTTGCCTGTATATAGCTTAAACCTCTGTACAGAGGCTCAGCTAGAAATTTTGAAATATATAGCTTAGAAGTGGGTTTATCCATGTTTTACGACAACAGAGAGGAGAAATTTTAAGAAAAAAAAAACGCCTATATAATTATTTCAATGGGTTGTACCTCTAAAAATAATGTGAATTTTTCAAAAATCATAGTTGAGCTTTTGTACAGAGGTCTCAGCTATAGTCAGGCAAAATATTATTATTATAGAAGCATTTTTCACAATAGGAGAACATTTTGAACAAAGGTTATTCTAAATTAATTTTTGGCAGAAAAATTGTATTTAAATAAATTTTTTGCCAAAATGTCCTTATAACCCAATTGTATACATGTATTCTAATCTAAGTGACTCTAAATATCATGAAAATTATATATTTATGCCCTTTTTTAAAATCACGGTTCCGAATGTAGTCGGATACCTTAAACAATTTATATGCGTTCTCGATATATGTAATTTTAATATGAGGAGATATTTTTTTTTACTTAATTACCTTTTTAAAGAAAAAAATTGTTATAGAAAACTAATTCGGAATGTATTTTTGTTAAATGTAATTTTAAAATATTTTTATTCGTTTAATGTTTCTTTTGTTCAAATTTCTGTATATCTTAGAAATTGTATGATTATAACAATCGATTGGAAACTTCTGAAAAATTAACTGAAATATTATTTAGTAATTGTGCGTAAAAGTTTTCATTTCGTTTTAGAATTGATTTAGTTTTATTAAGATAGAATAAAAGGATACAATCTTCTGTAGGTATTAAAAATTTTGCATTTAAATGAAAAATAAATGAAATCCTCAAGAAATATGTAACAATAAATTTTAAAAAGAATTCCTATCGTAAATGTTAACTGGCTTAAACGCTTTTAACACTATTAAAAAGGATGCAATTATATTGATATTTTCTTTTTCTTAGTAATTATTAACATCAACATGGAATTTGTTTTATAAATTAAAAAAAAAATGAAATATTTAACTCCAACATATAATTCATTTGTTAAATGTTGCATGTGAAACGTGAAATTTCAGTAATTCTTTGGAATTTCTTAATCGTATTCTTATAAGTATATTTATAATCACATATGGTAAAATAGAAAATAATTGAAGAAACTCATTTCAAGCAGTACTTGTATTCAATAAAAATAAATTTTGTTCCTAAAAATAAATAAAACGCATAAAATGGCGAAGGTTACATTTTTCTGTACCTCAAGTGTTTTAATCAAATCCATTTGGTGATACTTCAAACAAAGGAAAAGTGAAAGATTTTACTCCCTGACCAAAAAAAAAAAAAAAAAAAAAAA
>BMAV01000295.1:95401-117563 GCA_019973955.1 Trichonephila inaurata madagascariensis
AACACCACATAAGCATTCCTACGTGGAAAACAAATCTCTTAAATTTTAATCGACAGTTAAGGGATTAATTATAAGCCGTACAAATTATAAAGATAAGAGTTAATTTTTTGTATATAATTTTTTATATGACAATCCTATGGGGTCACTGTTAATTATTAAACTTGTTCTTAATTTATGATTGTTAAATTAGTTATAAAATACATTGTGTAGTTCTGATACATTTAGAAGTATTATATATCAGTGTAAATGTGTATTTTATATTTTATTATTTCAGAATATATTTTGTTGTTTATTTTCAAAAAATTAATAATTTTTTAAATAATCTTTTGTTTTTGACTTTTCAATATGCTCACGCCACCCTCGTAGAGTCGTCACGCCCCTCCCCAAGGGGGGCGCGCCCCACAGTTTGGGAAACACTGCCATACACACAATCACAATAGATTAGATAGAAATAGATGGATTGGCAAGATTCAGTCTGGCTGGAATTAAAGATTTTGCAGCATCTGTACATCTTTGTTTCAACGTCACGAAGATTTTTTAAAATCTTTGAGACGAATTGGAATTTCTGGCTAAGATATGATGAATAAAAGACAGAGAGCGATAGAGAGACACAGATTCCATTTTTGTCCATACAACGAATCGGAGTTGTTCAATATCGAAATATTTACTTATGTCTGATAATTTGTTAGGTTTGTAAAAATGGCTTTTGAGTAGATTTAGCATCAAGATATTCAAAATATATTTTTTTTAGATTTTTAAATTTTTTTGTTAACACTGAGTAATGAAGAAAAATATTTTTGAAAGTTGGGTAGCGTTGGGTTAGAGATTGCGAAAAACTACCATAGGTATTTCAATACCCATATGGGGAATATATCTATGTACTGTGGCAATTTTACTTAATTATATTCTTTTCAGTTGCAGGATTTTCAGAGATACTAAATTCTGAAGAACATCATAGTATTAAGTATCAATTATCTCTTTCTTTTCATTTCAGCAGAAATGTCAAGATTTTATTATATTTTTCTTAATTCTCTTAATAATACATTGTACCAACCATTAGTACTTGCAAAATAATAAAAATTATTTCAAATGTACTCTGAAAATACAGCTTTACTCAATATAAATTACATAAAATATGAATGCTGATAGTTATGTAACTCCAAATTTTGAGAGATCTTTATTTTCTATTAGTATAAATCAAGATTCAAATTAATCAGAAATAGAGAAAAAAATTTTTAAAGCTTTATATTTGAATCTGGTTTTGAAAAGATGCAATTTGTCTTTAGTGTTTGGAAGAATTGCTTCTGTTTAAAAATATTTGATAGAACATGCGTTTCTGAAACTGTGGGGCACGCCCCAATAGGGGGATGGGATAACTCTATGAGGGGAGCGCGAGCATATTAAAAAGTCGAAAACAAAAGAATGTTTTAGAAAATTATCCATTTACTGAAAATAAACAAACAAAATATATTCTGACATAATAAAAAAAAATAATACACATTTACACTGATATAATACACTTATAAATGTAGCAATACTGCACAATGTATTTTATAATTAATTTTACGATACTAAGTTATGAACAAGTTTAATAATTACGAGTGACCCTATAGGCTTGTCATGTATAAAATTATATACAAAATTTAACACTCATCTTGTTAATATGCACGATTTGTAATTAATCCCTTAACTGTGCCGATTAAAAGTTACGTTATGCGCTCTCCAATGCCACCATTTTCCATGAAGGAGCATATATGTGGGGGATTGGAGGGGGGAATGAATAAATAAGAAAATCCTTTGCGCAAACACTGTCATGGACGTTTTATTGCATTAAAGACTTTGGAATAATTTTATGGATAGCAGCGCACAGAAAAGATCGTTCTTTGAAGGACGTATATATGCGTCCATGACAATTAATGCTTTGGTTGAGAGAGACTTTAATATACGCCGGTAGCTCCTCTGAGATTAAAGTCGTATTGTAGTTTTAGGGTCTAAGTATAGTACTGTTTAATTCACAATATATTATTATTATTGTACAGAGAGAGCGTTGAAAAATTTGAGTGAATATTGGGTCAGAAATATTGAAAGTTTGCGAAACAATGGATTGAACTGAATCAGAATTGTCCTGGTATATATGCAGACTCTGATAAACTGACAATAATTATAAATGTGAATAACAGAATGAAACTAAATTTAAAAATTGATCAATCCACCTTTTCAAAATTCTGATTATTAAGAAGAGAAATTAAATAAACACTTTAAGCCGATGTGAAAAAAACTGGTATCATCAATGGGAAAAAGTACGCATGCTTTGAGAACAAATTGCGTAAATATGCGTCATTCAATTGTCAATAAGTTGAAACTTAAAATTAATTAGAAAACTTTTAAAGGAGGTTTAAGGGAAAATAAGACAAAAGAGAGAGAGAGAGTTTGGAGAACAGCATAAAAAGACAAAGATATTTAATAATGATGATATATTTATGTGTGTCAGTGCCAAATATCTTAAGCTCACGTACGAGTACTATCAAAGATTCTGAACCATGAGTCTTCTGAATACTATTGATTCTGAACCACGGTTAGGTGACGAGGATGACACACCTGAGCTATTACTTTCTACAAAAACTACCATACCTAATCATTGCCAGGACTAGGAGTCACGATAGATCTAATGTGTCTCAGGTCCTCTAAACGATGAGATTTCAGTTGCACAAGGACTTGAAATCATGACACACTGGACACGCATTCGGGACCATAACCAAAAGCCTACAGTGGTCTCACATTTTGACAAATAATATATATATAGATGCATTCATTCAGATTAAAGTAAGCCAACATCTTGAAACCTTATATGATCAAACTTATAGATGTGTGAGAAGACAACGGATTGATTAAAAATTCAGTGTAAAAGATTGCTATACCAAGATCAGCTACTTACTGATTGAATACGTTTACACCTATTTTTTCTAGGCCCCTCAAACAGCTGAACACAATCCCTAATATGATGTGATAAAGATTCAATTAGAATTTTTTTTTGTTTGGCCTGTGGAGTTGCTTATCCATGAACAGAACCCGCGACGCTAGGGTCCATAATCGTGTAACATAACAACTAGACAAACGTAATCACTGTTGTCCGCAGGCAGAACAGGCTTATGAAGATATCACCACAGTACTCTTCTACCACCAGTGAGTCGCCTGATAATCGAAAAATTTTTGTGTTAAGTCGAGTGTGTGTAGCGTGTGAGTGGTTGCTGTTCTTTATTGGTGTTGCGTCAAATGAGTCTGACGAATTTGATTGTTGCAGGTAGATGGCGCCACGACAGATGAGTAGCTTGTGTTTTTCTTAATGCGTTCAAGGTCACCAATGAGGAGGTGAAAAAATCCGAGAACAATCTCTACTCTAATGTCCGCCACGCTAGTGTCCGTAGCCGTGTAACATAACCACTAAACAAAGTAATGACTCTTATCCGGAGGTTGTAACTGCCTTTTGAAAATACCACCAAAGGCAGATTCAAATGACCTGTTAATTCAGAGGTATTCTGAAACAGCTTCAGCTACCTTCCAAGAACGTTTCTTACTCATTTGGTTCTTTTAGATGGGTAATAAGCAGGAGTACATCATATTCTCGAAAAAATTGTTTGGAATGTAAGAGCAACATTTAGTAGATTCTAGTTTTAATGTTAATGTTTTTTAAAGAGTTAGTGTAAAACGTGCGTTTATATATGTTTCCTAAAAAGTCATCTAAATTATTATCTTTACAGACAACGTTATAATATTATTTATATACTTATATAGTTATACTTTATTCCTGATTCTTGAAATTATGTTGATGGCTGTTTCAAGGGGAAAAAGTTACAATTATGCCTAAGACAAGAATAAAATAAATATAAAGAATTAAAATTGTAGCCTAGAATACAACAGAAGAAATATTCTCAACATGATTACTGATTTTTGTGCATTTATTAAAATTGTTGTAGCTATTAAAAATAAATATTAACACACACACACTAAACTCGTGAATATTTCGTATCCCCCCAAAATATGAATTTTCATCTTTGGAAAACGAACAATTTTCCTTATTTTCTTTCTTCAAAGTCATTTTATAATTGAGTGATCCTAAAAATTAAAGAAATTCTTCGGATAATTAATATATCTTCAGATACAATTTTAATTGACTTATACATAGGAGATAATCTCCAAAAAGTATTTTCTGCGTTTCTTCAATTATTTTGCATTAAATTTAAAATTCACTGCTGTGTGTGTTTTCCTTATGCTTTATTATAATTTGTCATAGATTCCATTCAACTATGGTGTTTTATTGGTATCAAAGGAACATAGTTGTTGAGTTGGAACAGTCAGAATGCGAGAGAGATGTAAAATTAATTTAACGGGACAACGTGTCTCTAGGAATTGCCTCAATATTTCGACTGCCCTTCCAGAGAATTTGAATATTGCGTTATCTGAATGAGAATTGTTATTAAATTATCTTTATTAGTGGATTAATGGACTGCGTAATGTGTTCTAAGGGCAAAGAATTCATTATCCTGTGAAACACAGTTTATACTCATTTTAAAAAACAATTTTTTTTTTTCAGGATATATTTTTGTTCTTTCAAAAAGCTTAGAATTATCTTTAAGCACAAACAGTCAGTTTTAATTAAAGTTTGCGTTGTTTGGAAAATTAGATGACTAATTAATCAGAAGACTAATGATGGTTAACTGATTAACTCAAGAACACACCTCTTAATTAAATTGGAGCAAAGCAACATACTATTTTTAGCTTTTTAGCTTTGACAGAGGTAATCATTTTACGGAAGATTTAAACAGACTGATAATCTAATTGTGTTTACGAGGTAGGTCATAATTAATGAAATCAGCATCAAATATATTTGAGCTGTAAAACACAATTTCGGGTCCTTAAAAAATATTAACATCAACAATGCTTATGGAAAAAATACATGTCATTATCCTCATATGGAACTAAAAAAGAAGTGGGGACGAGCTTTGTTGAAAAGTAGACAAATGATAGTTGAAGGAAAAATGGTTGGCATAAATATAATAAAAACATATCAATGAATTTAAAAATATATATATAAATAGTGAAGAATTAAATACATATGGCAGTTTAAAACGAGAGAAAGTCATAACCACATCTAATAAAAGAATTTGTTTCGACCAATGTATTTTTCTTCTGTTCTTAGGCGGTATTCAAAGTTGGTAATTTTTATGAGTGCGTTTATTTACATTTTTTATTATGGCAGCTATATTTATTTTACCTGTCTGTTTTTTAAGGTATCCGAATACGCTCGGAACCGTGATTTTGCAAAAGCGTGTAAATGGATAATATTTATGATATTTAGCTTCACTTAGATTAGAAAATGTATATAAAATTGGCTTAAGAATTATTAAGAATTATTAAGTATTGCAATAAAAAAATATTTAAGTACAATATTTTGAAATTAGAATAATTGAATATTTTTATAGGGAAAAATATATTTTATTTTTTCTAGATTATTTTATTACATAACTTTTTCTTTCGAAATGCTTCTAATTTATCTACACACACACACACACATATATATAATACACACACACACACACACACACACATATATATATATATATATATATATATATGTGTGTGTGTTTTGTGTGTTTAAAAAACAGTATTTATTTATACAACGTTATGAAATACCCAGTGAAGTGGGTGGGTAACTGCTACTTTAATATATTTTTGAGTTATTTTTGAACGAAGTGCAGAACATAAGAATATAATCATTGGTCATAATTGTAAAACATTTTAACAATAGAAGACTCAAATAGCCTTTTTTCTCAGAAATATTTTCAAAAATTATATTAAATATCAAGTTTTTAGAATTCTTCTAATTAAATTTCTCGTAACTCAGTATATTCCTCGGAATTATTTTGAAAAAGAAAAACATATTCTTTATCAAATATCTATTACATTATTTTGGATCTATTCAAATGATTTAGCGAGTCAGATGTCAAATAAAATTCTCGGAAAAATAGATCAAAAATAGAAAGAAAATGGAATTTTAAATTTGGAGATGTGTGCATTTCTATATGGGTGAAATCGATAAGTAAACATTTCTGAGACATCTTTCTGTCACACAACTTCAATAGAATAGCTGATCTATAAAACTTTTTTTTAAGAAAATCAAGTTTGGTTCTTTTATAAAGTTAATTCGGAAGAGCAACTTTTCATGTGTTAACAAGTAAGAAAGTTAACAATTTTACTCATTTTCTTTTTTTTTTAAATTATAGAAATAATTTAAAAAATAAAGATACATATTAATAATGTAGGGGGGAAAAGTATAATTATTCTTTTACGGGCACTAGAAGGCTCCTGTATATATATATAATCCAAAGATAAAATTACAAAGCAGCTTAATAAATATAACTATGGTATAGATAATAAAATCTTTTTTAATAATATTAAAAGTCAGATTAAAAATTTACAAAATAAATTTATTATAGTTTATGTTGATAAAGTGCCAGGAAATTTTGCAATCATATGTAAATACTATTATAATTTATTGATCAACAATTATTTCGATAATAATACAGCTTTTATTAAGTCTTCTGTTTCTGATAGAGAAATAAATAAACGTATCTTGGCTTTTCATAAAAAGTTAAAAATTCAAATTAATAATAATTTTAAATTTCCACATATATTTCTAACTCCCAAATTTCATAAAGACCCAGTTAAATTTAGGACAGTTACAAATGGTTTTAATACATATATCAGCAAAACAGGCAAAATTCTCCATGAAATATTGCATGAAACAATAAATAACCTTATATCCTCAGCCATTCTTAAAAATAGCAAATCACTTGTTGAGAAAATGAAAGATAAAAAAATTTATTCAGTCTATAGTTTAGATTTTGAAGATCTCTTTAACTCTATTAATATTGATGATTTGATTAATATTCTTGTAAATTTACATAAAGACAATTTATTTAATAATGTTAATTATGATAGATTTGGTTCACTACTTAGGTTTGTACTTAAAGAGAACTATATATATCATAAAGGTAACTATTATCAGCAGATTAAAGGATTGCCACAAGGTGGCCCTGCGAGCAACTGTCTTGCCAATTTATACTTACATTATTTTGAAAGTAATTACATTAATAATTCTAAATTTTATATTTATCGTTATATAGATGATATAATCATCTTTGGCAAACAAGCCAATTTTATACCTAACATTAATTTTTATCCACAATATCTTAATTTAATACAGACAAATAAAAACAACAATGAAGCAAATTTTCTTGACCTACATGTCAAATTGTATGAAAATGTAATAGTTTCTAATATTTATGATAAAAGAGAAGAATTTAATTTCAATATTATAAAAGTTCCTCATTGGGAGAGTAATGTACATGTTTCTATATTCAGAAATATTGTTATTAATTATATACAACGTAATAAATTTCTTGTGTCAAAAAAATCAGACATTATAAATAACTATACACATTTTACTAAATATTGCTTAAATCAGAAATACCCAATTTATTTTATTAATAGTTATATAAATAAAGCTATTCAAAATAGTTAGAATTAAAATTATGAGATTGATAATAGCTTATTACTATAAACAAATAATTTGATATAGTTATCTCCATAGTCTATTATTAGATTAGAAATTACTTACTATTATTTTATTCATATTTACTCTGGTGTTATTATAATGCTATAATATGCAACTATTTTTAATTTTTATTTCCATTTGTAATCTATTGTTAAGTGCTACATTTCAGCCACTCTTTTGATTTAAATCTGTATTAGGGTATAGAATCTGGCAACAAATTGAATGTTTCCACTCAGATTTAGCGCGGGCTTTGCATTTGTTAGTGCAATTTTTAGGTAAGTTACCTCTATCTTGTAATGGATTTAGATATTTCTATCCATTATTTCCTATTGGTTTTTGCTCAGTGTTATTTACAAATAAAGGGGGAAGGTTGGCTGGCCAAAAAACATGTTCAACCCCACTTTTATATAAATTAATTTTTATATACTAACTGTCCTAAGTCAGTATTGTTCATGGCACTGCAGCATCCATTTTATATTTATTATCTCGATTACTCTTTTGTCCTTCATTGTATGATTTTCCTGCTGTCTATGTGTTTGTCGAGTTTATTGTTTGGATGTGATCTCTTGTTAGAAGAGAATTGACCTATATATATATATATACAGAGAGAGAGAGTGATAAATATATATATATATATATATATATATATATAGATATACACTCTATCAGCGTAAATTTAAAAAAAAGCATACCCAATATCATTGAACAATAAACAAAAACAAATAAAATATGTACTAAAACTTTTAATTATTAAATATTTTTTAAAACGGTTCGTGTTATTTTGACGCTTAAATGTGACTGCAAATAAATTTAAGAAATTTTATAGCAAGTGGATAAAGCTATAAAAACAATCTGAACGAAGATCCCTTAAATCTGTTTGCGCTATGTAGAATGATAGCTGGCATACATCTATCAGGTGTAATTTGAAAAAAAAAAAAAGACATTAGTTCAATATGTAAAGATAAAAATTACAAATGTTTATCATACAAGTAAAAAAATTATTGATAAAAAATCGTATCAACCTTTCAGCAGGATCAAGCAGTAAATACACGTGAATTTTATTTAATTTTATATGTTTAAGACACAAAGCTGTACGTATGGACTATTTATTCTTTTCATTTACTCTAACCGCTTTCCAAACGTTACAAGAATTGTGAAATGCTATCAAGACTTTAAACATTCACTGTCTGTATTTCAAAAGTAAATACGATTTTTCAAGTAAATTTTTAACTTTGTAAAAAAAAAAAAATCAGAATGAAAACACATATTTGGTAATAACTTTCCATCAAATTCCTATCAAAAATTTACAATTTTTTTGGTGAGAACAGCAAAAAAATTTGCAATTTGAATCATTACTTTTTTTGTTCTTAGACCTGAAAAGTAAATCTTGTGATTTTCGTTAAGTCCAGTAGATTTGGCACGGGTTCTATCCGCTGCGTATATTCAGCTAATCATCTTCGAGAAATTATTCTTAGACTGTGGTTTGAGTTTAAAACCACTTTCCGTAGTTAAGACTTGGTATTATGTTAATGTAAATACTATTTAAACCCTGACAATGGCTGTTTTAAAGTTAATCATGAGTAGTGAGTCGTTCGAAGTGAAGTTATCATTATATTTATAACTGACGCTTTCAGCAGTGGAAATACTAGAAAAGTTGTTTTGAAGGAAACCATAACGAGTTAGGAAAAACCTGACAATTAATCTACAAGAGAATCTAGAGATAACTGGTTTTGAGTAATCTTATAAGTTGGACTAAAAGATTAGTTAAGATTGCTGCCAAGGTTATTGAATTAATCATAAATTGATTAGTATTGAAAAAGAAAGCATTTTTATTATAATGTCTGCTTCTTCCACGACTCCTATTATACCTGCAACATCTGGTTTGCGACAGATTATCTGCAATCATCTGGGAATTCATGCCTATTTTATGCCCTCATTCCTATGTGTTCAAAATCATCTAATTTAACGGCACATGCTTTTTTTATTATTTTTAACCAACTTTGATGAAATAGTTTCTTACATCTAATGAAACTTTTTGCCTAAGTTGATCTAAAATTATTAAGTTCAATTGTTGTTTAAAGTTTCTGCAAAGCAATTTTTAATTTCACACTTAAAATCAGTTCAAGCAATTTCTGTGATTTTTTTTAGGATTTACAAAAAAACGTATCTGAATTTTCCAGATGTAGTTTAAATGGTTACAGAATCAATATCTTGACATAATTATAATCGTCTGCTTCTTCATCTACGCTAACTAAATTCTAAGGTATATGATTTGGTAGTAGACCAAATGAGCTATATTCATTACTGTCACATGATAAATGCAATAAAATGTCATACATTTAGTTCAAAATTGATATTAGACTTAATGTTATATTTGTAAGATAAGGATACAATTCTGGTTTTGATAACTGGGTAAAGAGGCTCAAGTAATAAGAATAATCAAAAACCTTATATCAGTATAAAAAACAAAAATTCTTCTAATATTAAATATTATTTTAAATTGTTGTTGACAAAGGTGCATTTTTTAAAATAAATTTTCTATGGCAAGCAAAAGTTGGCAACAGAGAATCGCATGGACCGATTGACGGGAGACTTGTAAATGCATTGTTTGTAGGATTGTGACGTCAAATGAATTTATGAACGGATAGGGTGGAGACACGTCATGAAATTGTGACTAGGGATTGAAATACCGGTATACCGGGATACCGAATATCAATACAAATATGAAAAATTTCATAATACCGGTACTCACAAGCTTAAATACCGTTTTATCGGTATTTACTATAAAAATATAAACTAACTGAAAATAAAACACAGCATATATTAATATTAGATTCTAAAACACATTGAAACATTTTATTCCTAATAATGGAACGATTTTTGAAACTGAAAAATCCGATAAAAAAAAATGATCGTATTAAACCTGCAAATTAATTTTTCTGATAGTGAATTCGACTTAATATCCAGAACTGTATCAACTTTACTTTCAATAAAACCGTCTGCTGAGGCATTATGTCGGAAAGATTATAATTTATAAAAAACTAATGGAACAATAAATTTCATGCTGCAATTATTGAAAGAACAGCACACATCACTATCTGAAGAATTATATATTACATTGAAAAACGCACAGAAGAAAGACGTAGCAAAATAGAAAATGTCTTACGGTATTTACATAACTATAATGAAAATGAAAAAAAGAAAAGAGACTAAACAATTCAAATTTAATCAAGTTTATAGTAAATGAAATTTTTTTTTACCAACAAACCTATGGACATTCAGAAGAATTCGGAATAGTTATGGAAGATGATGATGACTCTAATGTCGATAAGGAAAAGGAATTGTCTCTTCAACAAAAATTAGAATTAGCCATAGCTAAAAAATTTCAAGAAACTAAAATATAATACAGAAATCAGCTATATCTAAAACCATCTGACGAGAAATTAATTCATTTGAAGATGAGGGATTTAGAGGTAAATTCTTGAAAAAAGTATATCGCGTGTTGATAAAAGAGCCACCTAGCAATGATGACGAAAGAGAGTTTTCGACAGCTGGCAATTTTTGCACAAAATTACATTCCAGGCTTAATAACAGTACAATTGATGCATTATGTTTTATAAGATCACATTTCAAAAATTTTTAATAGTACCACAAACTGAATAGTGATGTTTACACTTTTTTGTGATTTAAATAAATAGGATGTTCTTTTACTTTTTCGTTATTCTTCGTACACTTCTATAATTTATAATTTACAAATTATTTTTTGTGATATTTTCACTCTCTAATAAAACTGTAAAATATAAAACCAAGAAACACCTAAGTTTTCCTTCTTTTTCTAAAATTTCTACTACTGGGATTAAAACCGGTATTCCAGTAATAAGATATAAAGAAAATGAATACCGGTATTGAGCTTTTGGTCCGATATTGCAATCCCTAATTGTGACATGCATCACATAAATTTAACCCAACAAGTAAGAAGCCCGAATTTTTTTTAACCTTTTAATTTCAAAGATAACATTTTTTTTTTCTTTCAGTTATATAAACTTAAATGTATCAGTCTTTTCTATTCTAATTTTGAATTCCAATATCTGTAAACATTTCTTTAAGGTATCCGACTACGTTCGGAACAGTGATTTTAAAATGCGCAAAAATGGACAATTTTCATGATATTTAGTATCACTTAGATTAGAATACATGTATAAGATTATTTTAAGGATATTTTGACAAGAAAAAATTAATTAAATTTACAATATTTCGGTAAAAAATTAACTTAGAATAACCTTTTTTTCAAAATGTTCTCTTTTGTGAAAAATGCTTCTATTATGATAATATTTTGCTTGTATATAACTCAGACCTCTGTACAGGGGCACAACTATGATTTTTGAAAAATTCACAGTATTTTCAGTTACAACCATTTGAAATAGTTATCTGCGTTTTTTTCTTAAAATTTCTCCCCTCTGTTGTCGTAAAATATGATTAAACCCACTTCTAAGTTATATATTTCAAAAATTCTAGTTGAGCCTCTGTACAGAGGTCTGAGCTATTTACAGGCAAAATATTATTATAATAGAAGCATTTTTCACAAAAAGAGAATATTTTGAAAATGGGTCACTCTATGTTCATTTTTTGCCAAAATATTGTACTTAAAGAATTTTGTATTGTAATAATATTCTTAAAACAATTTTATATACGTCTTCTAATTCTAAGTAACACTAAACATGATAAATATTATCCATTTATACGCTCTTGCAAAATCACGGTTCCGAACGTAAACGGATACTTTAAAGCTATTCCGTAGTAGGTCAGTTCCAGGTTTTAGTAAACTCTTAGTTATATATATTTTAAATTTAAAAATATATTAACATATTTATTTATAACATTAAATAAAAACACATAATATAGAAACATTGATTTATTTTAAATAATATTTAAATAAGCGCATAAATTTGTTCTTATTTCTAAAGCAATTATTTCTTTATAATATACCGCTTATATGAAATAACAATAATATCTAACAACTAATTTATACACACAATCAAACTTTTATCACCCAACTACATCGATAACTAAACTATTAAAAATATTCGACAACTATGAATTTGTATAATTTGAATTCTTATATTTTAGCTTGTATTCAAAATAAATCTGTTTCCCTAATCGTTGAATATGAATTTTAAATTAACTACAACTTATAACAAAACACAGATAAAAATTTCAGTCAAATTAATAGCAATAACAATTTTTAATTGTAAATAATATAAATATTCAGTGATTAAAACTAATTTGTGAAAAAGGTTTTTATGGCTCAAAATTTACCAATGTATTGAAATAAATGTGCTGATAGCATAATATGTGACATGATTAATAATAAATGTTTAAAAAATAATACCCAATTACTCAGAATGAACATCATAAAATTAATAAAAAGGCAATGATAAAAATTAAAAATATTTCTTCGTAGAAATTTAATCAATTTCTCTTATTTTCTTTGTTCTTCTGTTGATGCTCTTGTTCTTTTTTATTTATTTATTTTTTTTTGAAGTAAACCAGATGAATTTTCTAGGGAATATTCAACTGGCATAAATACCATTTACACAAAGATACCGTTTCACAAAGTTGAGCAATAAGTTTTTTTTTTTTTTAAACTCGACTCGGTAGTGTTACACTAAAAATAACTAAAACCATTGAAAATGTACATAGAAGGAAAATTTTTACTTGGGCAGAATTACTTTAGTCATTACGTTATACAGTACACCCATACATTTGTAAAAGGGAAAAAATCGAACTTTTTCTATCTCTACTAAATCTCTTGAAAGTACTTTTCTGTTTGTCTTCACCTGAGAGCATAATTTTTCTTTTAAGTTCAATCCCCAAAACATAGAACTCCAGATGTTCTTTAATATAAGCAACTGTGTTTTATCCCATTTAACTCACCTCATGGAAACGTTTCTATCATATAATCCGTATCATGAGAAGGAGAAATTGGAAAAGAAGTGTAAAACTCAAATATTGAACCTTATGAAGAAGTTAAGTGACAGAAAGAAAAAAAAGCTAAGTTTGTGTTCTTAAGTTATTTTCCGATTTGGAATTATCCTTCCAATTCAATAATGCAGGATTAAACTCAGCTTGAAAGGATTTGATAGAATTGGAAAGGCTTGAAGATATATCAATATGAGTTAAATGTACACAACACAAGCACATATATATATATATATATATATATATATTGGTTCCTAAGGCCAGGAGTTTGTTATTGTACTACTGTGCCTAATACTTCTTATCTTGAATAGTTATACTTAGGTTCTGTAGCTATTTGTGTGTATGTATATATATATATATATATATATATATATATATATGTGTGTGTGTGTGTGTGTGCGGATGGGTGGGTGTGTATTTCTTTTCTTTTTTATTTTTCAGGTGAAAGACAGTGAATCCACAAAGAATTCAAAAAAGGAAGTAGTAATATATTCAATTATATATACGAAATAAAGATCAGACTTTGTTCCAGGATTCTTGTAGTTATTTGTAAATTATCATATTTTTTTTTGTAAGAAACTCAATGTATTCTATTGTCTTCCTCAATATGTATTTTAATCTTTATAGTGTAATTACTATAGACATTTGATAAGTGGGAAAATTATTATTTGTTGTTTTATTTTATTTTGTGTGGATGTAAAGTAAATAAAAAACATTTGAAAATTACATAGCAATATTTTATAAATATGTTATATTTATGGATCTCAAACAGGAATAACCTTTCCTGTTGAGTTATTTGTCATTATTAAGTATTTTTTTCATTAGTACGAATATATTTTATTTTAGTTCTATACTTTTATATTTATACCTAATTAATTATAAATATCTTTCGCTGAGTATAAACGTACACAAAAAAAAATGAAAAAGAGAGAAAACACAGTAATAAATTATTACCCAACACAATAAAAACTGAAAAAAGTAAGAAAAATAAGGATGTAGCCCATGAATATTTTGTTATTGACGCTAATTAATTAGACAATTTTTCTTTTATTTTTTTCTAAACCTTCCCGTTTACGTAATTGTATTTGACATACATTTAAAAAAGCAGATAATATTATAGTTAAATATAACCACCGATTTTAAAATTGAAGAAAATTTTTCCCTTAGTCATGAAATTCATAATACTATCAATAAATATTGTTTTTATTTCAAGGTGTTCTATTTTGTATAAACAAATACCAAACATGGATTTACATACATTTTGAAATATACAAACTATTTTTATTCACTGACATTAAAATATTTAATAATGTTTTGAAAAAATTTTATTTTCTTCTTTTTAATACGTTGATGTTTTTTTCACACAATACAACGTTATTGTTTAAGATAAAAATGTTTAGTTATTCTTGCCTTTTTGTACACAATGGAGTAGATAAATGAAAAAATGTCATTAATATACTGGTAAGATTTTAAAGCTTACATTTTTCTTAATTAAAATAATAAAATGTATTTATATAAGGATTATAAAAATTAATAATCTTTATATATATTATACATGAGATATTTTCGAGGAATAGATTACTTCATACTAGAATTTAAGTTTTATGTTTAAAAATTAAGTTTTATGTTATGTTAAAACAATTGTTTGTTCAATACAAAAAAAAAATATATTAAAAAAGCGATCGGAAAGAATCTTTTTTTTTAAGAAAACAAAACTAAATAATATTTTTAAGCACAGGCTATTTGGATTATAGAAAAAAAGATGGCTAATAATGTAACTTTTTTGTAATATATTCCCAAAAATATGATTTTAAATTAATACTGATATATTGGATCTTTTTCCTAGCGTATCAGAGTCTAATCCGCAATATTTTCTTTTAAAGAAATTTTAATGAAATTCATGCTAATTTATATATTTTCTGAAATATTCCTTTAATTTGATTTTTGACCTTAACTTTCTGCAAGATAAACTACTCTAGAGAGATACATAGCTATATTTTACATACAGAGAATTATTAATAAGAACATACTACTTATTAAGCCTCAATAATCATGTTTCAGTAATTTATCTAGACTCCTCAAAAGTGAACACCAAGAAATAATGCACGCAACGTCATGCAAATTTCAGGAACGATTGTGATGAGATGGATATGCAAATTATTCAATTTGCGTAATCCTCTGATCACGTGGTACTTATATTAGGTTTATAAAGGCCAGCAATTTTCTCTTCTCACATACTGCATCTGAGGCTTTGCGTAGCATTTCCGATATTCGAAGAAGTGTAGAAAATGTCTCTGAGACGTCAGTAAGCCCAATACTATCAGTTAATGACCGGAGAACGTGACTATATTATCGGACTCCATGAACTGGACTGGTCGATGCGCACAATAGCAACACTTGCTAGGCGTAACATTAGTACCATCGTACATTGTGTCACACGATATATTCAGTACGTGCACGCCAAAGAGGAAGTGGTGTTCACAGGTGCACGTTAGAACATGGAGGCCGGCATGTTTCACTAGTTGACGATTCGAGGCCCTTTCGAACATCTGAAATCGTTTGCCTTAAAGAGAAAACTCTCTAGGTCTTAATCTTATCCAACCTCTGTGGGATATCGTTGGACGAGACATGAACCAATGACCACTAGAGCAAACCGTGAATAATCTGTCAAAGCAGTGGATGTGACTCATGTAATCATCAATGGACTAATTGTTAGAACGCCTCACAGGATTTGAGCCTGTATAGCTGCCCGAGGTGGACACATTGATACTGAATAAATTGGTATATCCCTTTAAGACTCGAATTATTTTTATTTTCAAATATTTTATTCTTCTGGTTATTAATACTATATGGACCCAATGACCTTGGGGAAAATCAGAAAAACATTCCTGCTCCCCCCGCCTGGAATGTAGACGGTATCCGCACGATCGGGCGGGTTGGGCGCTATCTTCGAAACAGGTCCCCCATGAAATTTTACAAGTTAAACATTTTTAGCTCTATAAGTTGATAGAAGAAACAATCTTAATTCAACTAAAATTGCTACAAATAAGAAAACTATTGGTGTATAATTAACTCTTTTATTAATTCATTATTTATTTACTGCAAAAATCTTTTGTTTGTTTTTGACAAGTATAAATAACCATTGCATTTTTCACAACATGTTTTCGAACTGCTTTGGGAGGCCTTGAAATATCCACAGCACATCAAAAATGGCTAGACATGTCAAGGATAAAAGCCATGACATGTATAGAAGGTGGATTATAACGCTTCGATCTTCTTGCAAGTGGAACTACAGCACTGTTATCTTCATCATCAGTTAAAATACTTTTGTTATTAGGTGGAGAGGCTGATAACGCTTCAACTAACTTTAACTTAAATTTTAAGCGATTCATTTGGATTTTTAGAAGAATTTCATTTGATATTGCATCTTATTTTCCCAGAAACCAATAATTTGCTACAGCTAACTTAATGTAATGAAAGTGTTCATGAGACTCTTATGGTAACAATGATCCAAAATTGTTTTTCCATTTCAAATATTCCCGTGTGTTTTTTCATCGCTCTCATATGAACTTTATTTTCCTTCCAGTATACGCGATTCATATGTTTTGTTCTCAGCATTGTTATCATCCGAGGGCTCACTATATATATATAAGTTTTGATATAAGTTCAATCTGATTTATTCATCAACTGGAAAATTTCTTTTGTAAGAATTCTTCTCATTTTTGACACCTGAAAAGGTTTTTGGTTAAAAGTTAACACAGTATTCCAAGAAAAATAGTAAAATGTATCACAAAATTTTATTATTTAAAAAAGTATATATACTTGAACCACACCATACTATCTCCCACTGGAAAACCCAGTTTTTTTTTTTTTTGGGGGGGGGGTGAGGGGAGAAGAGATATGGATGCAGATATTTGTGGAGAGGATAAAAATACTATACTCCTCAACAAATGTATGGAAAAGAAAATTAAATTACAAAAAGAGAGAGAAAAAAAATGATCTCATCCATGACGACCCCTAAGAAAATTTGAAATTAATTATATAACTATATATTTCATCTCTTTATGTAGGCTTTCATCAAAATTATTGAAAAAGAAAAGAAAATTTGCATGGTACTTAACCTTTACAGCTGCAGAGGGACTCAAGTAATGCACAACCCGCACGATCATGCTGGTAACGAGGTCTCGAGCCCTAGAAGCCACATTAATAGAGTATAATTAATATTTTTTCTATTTTACAATTATTTAAACATTAATACAAAAATTTGTATCGAAGCAATTAGAAATATATCGATTATTACTTTTTTACGACCGATAAAAAGAAGACGTGTTTTCGTTGTATTTGAAAACAAAGCTAGATTTGCCAGCTGAAAGTAAAACATGGAACACAACCATCGTCTGTTGATAAAAAGTAAGACTTTACACTTTCTGCAAACCGGCTCAATCGTTAGATTCATGATTTTCTTACTTACGATTATTCCAGAAGCAAAAAGTATAAGAATATTTAACCCGCACGATCATTCGGGTTGGGTCTTAAAGGATTACAATGATTTCATTTGTCTGTTTTTTTTAATCATTTTCATATGCCCCTTACCATTATAACCACTTGCATTATTTCTTAGTGTTGTAATTTCCCGTTGGACGAGTGAAGGTAGGAAGTAATCGAATTCCGTACAAAAAGGTAATTGAAAGATTTTTTTCTTTGGTGAATTAAAGTATTTACGATAAGATTGAATTTAACTTTTATGTTATCAGAAGCACGGAGGAGTAAAATGACAGGGTAAGTTTCTAAATGAAACACGTTGATTTTTTATTACATTCAAGTGGAAAGAAATGTATGGAAAAATCTGTCGTTTTTTCGCTCTTATTTTTTATACTCGTGCCCCATTATACTTAAATTACTCTCAGTCCTTTTATGTCTTTTTACTCTATGCCATTGGTCAACATCTTAAGTATGTCCTGTTACTACATTCCAATCATTTCAGATTCACTGACTCGACGTTGGCCGCATCAGTGTCTGTATTTGTGGAATGTCAGTTTCCTTCAATTCCGAGTTGAATGGTTGGTAATGCCGCTCCTTTGCAAAGGCAATTTAAAACTTAAATTAGTGTTTCTCAAGTGTGGGGCGCGCTCCCTGGGGGGGGGGGGGAGCATATCAAAAATAAAAGATAAAAAAAATTACTGTAATGAAGTAAGAAAATACTTTCTGACATAATAAAAAATACACATTTACACTGATAGAATTTATAAGTATTACTTCATCAAACATAAAAGCTTCATTTCGATACATTCATTAGCTATCTCATCCTACAAATAAATAAGAAACATCACATTTTGTTTGATTTGCTGTAATCTCACGCTGAGAGATTTTTTTTACTGAGTTTTCTTTTTAAATCTAAAATACTATTTCAGAGAAAAGACAAAACCCAGACATTAAGAAACATTCTAGGAAGATAAAAAATTCATTTGTTTGACCTTCGAGCTTTTTGGCATGGTTAGTTCGTTCCTTTTTTATGTCTTCATTTTTCATTTAGGGAAGTTGTAAATAATGCGCCTATACGAAAGAGTTATATGACATTTCGAAAAGCATAGAAATCATTTTGAAGGATTACTTGGCCAATATTTATTTTTATGAGTATTCTGAAACATATAAAGCATGATGTGAAAAACGTTTTATATAATTCATTTTTAGAACTTAACATTCATAGTTTTACATTGATTAAACATTTAACCCGGGAGCGTTCGCACGGGATACAAACTACAAAGATTTGAACAAAATATGACAGTTTTGCTTGCAGATATCATTCGTGTAACGTTCGTGAAAAGTTTCTGTGATTTGTGTCCTTTATTAAGGTCGCGTATCTTAGAAACATTTTAATTCGGTTCTATTGGAATTTTTTTCAAATTATCAATGAAGGAAGGTAGACAGTATGTAAATATACTTTCTCTTGGTTAAATTATTCACTGGAATTGTGATTTTTATTGTGTACAATAAAAATAATTGTAATAAAAGGAGAAAGGATGGCCTTAAATTCCTATCCCGGCGTTGTCGGTGTCCTTCACAGTGCTTCAAATGTCAACCCAGTCAGGTTCAGTATACATGTTTCATATCACGCACATAGCAATCGCCTTTAAAATCGGGATGTTTTGTTCCTCAAAATGAACTGCTTGGGTGAGTTCAGTACGAATTCGCAGACACATATCAATTGTTGGATCTAAGAAAGGTTCTAAGAAAGATTAACTTAAATATTTGAGACATTATGTAAATTAGATTATACACAATTTTCACTTCACCATACATCTCACACATTTACATGAATCGTATAAAATTAATTACTCGAGGACATTAAAAAATAAGCAACAATAAGTAAATCAATAATAATTCCATTGGTAGTCCATTCACTCTTAAAAACGTTATATGTTTAAATAAGTTTCTTAATTAATTCACATATTTCAATATTTAATAAAATCTCAAATCTAAACACAATGTAAATGAAGTATATTGGATTTTGTTACGTTTATTTAGTTTTAATGAACTGTAATTTTTATAAATTTAATGTTTTTGTCTATATATTTGATGATTTATCTTATTATACCAAGGATGTAAGATTAGACAATTATGTATAACGAACTCAAAATTACACACATGATTGGGAAATCTTTCGAAATATTTTAAAACATTAGCATTAATTCATGCTGAAATGCATTTATTCATAGTGTAGTGACTTCACTAGGTGCGTACCCCACCCTTTTATTCACGACAAGTTTAATGGCTCAGAGCAGCTAGCTAAGAGACCTGTGCACGTGGCCGTGGGTTCATTGTTTATAGTTTGACCTCAAAACCGTGTCGACACTTTGACTGGGAGTCACAATGGATAAAGGAGTGCCCACCAGGAGGCAAGAGACGAATCGAGAGAATGGTCTAAGGAACAAAGGTGGTATGATAGGAAAAAGATCCAGATGCCGATCGAGAAATGTGGCGCCATTAGATTCCAAACAGGCTAGGAGTGTATTTGTGTGTTCCGCATGGATAGGACACTAATGAGGCCCAGGTCCGTGGGTAGACTTTGGTGGCCAGACAATGAGAAGGGACGAGGGACGAGTTGTGGACCCGCTCCTGGTGTTTAAAAGGGTTTTTTTAGGAGACCAGGAGAGACTTGGAGAAACCTCGAGAGACTTGAAGAGAAGGGAGAAGATTTGGAAAAGCCGAGATCAGCCGAGATCAGATTTGGAGTCTAAAGAAGATTTTTCAGACGAAAGGAGAGATCTTGAACGCCGGTTGCGTTGCAGAACTGGAAAGAATGTCTTAGAGAGACGAAAAAGTGCCCTTCGGACAAAGGATAGAAGTGATTGATCTCCCGTGATAAAGACTGAATGCACCGGCTTGGCGTAGAAACTGTTCTTTAGTGCTTCCATGATATTTAATTTGTTGAGCAAATAAATAATTCTTTTAATTTAACATTAAGCTGTGACAATTTTTGCACGTTACCTATCCACTACGCCTCAATGGATAAAAACAACTTACTTTGAATGTACAGAAAATATGCTGAGTCAAGTAAATATTAGTATATGTTATCGAATTATCTAAACCTAACTTATTTATGATCTACTTTCTGATACAGTTATGAATATAACGGATATATAAATAAAAACTAAGAGTTGAAACATTTTGTATTTTTACATTTATGTTAGAATCTAGCAGATTTCAGAAATGATCATTCCAAGCTTTTATTTAATTTGCAGTGTAATTTGTTCGGGCGGAGTCTTGCAACTCAAATTTTAAGCTGCTGTCTTCAACCGATTGATCTGAAATTTTGTATGCACATTTAGTTTGAATGACAATGCCTTTTTGACTGTTTATATTGATATTGCAATTAGTTAAAAAGATATTAATTAAAAAACCTTAAAAGGCGTAACTGTTTTACCTCTGTTGGCTTTTTATCCCACCGAACAGTTTTTCGGATTAATTTTAAAGAGGTTCCGATTTTTGTTCCACTTTTTAAAAAAAGCCATCTAATTTTTTCTGTCAAACTCAGACAAAAATGATTACAGAATGGCAAAGATCATTTATTTCGCCACGATACGGTATAATTATTTTTAAAAATAATGATATTTTCTATTTTTTACGATTTTGTTTCTAAAATGAGTCAACATCAATGCGTTTTCATGAAAAGTATTTCTAAATCTTTCCGTATGAATTTTTTTTATGCTGTTAATGAATCGGTATTACACTACACCTCATTTGAAAAATAAACTGCCAAAACCTTTTATTTTTATTTATTTATTTATTTTTTACGATTTTTCAAAGAAAACACAAATTTTTAACTAAGCATTTAAAAATTTCGTCATTTTTAAAGATAATCACAGGAAACTCTTTTTTTTCCCGTTTATACAATAGTATTATCCAAATTCTGCACAAAGATTGAAAAAATTGGCTTAAAATTACGAATTTTAAAAATGCTTTCGAGTTTTTCGTCTTTAATACATTATTAAAGTAAAAGCAAAAAAAAAAGGAGGGGTTAATATTTTGATTAATTATGCTTTGACCAATTTTGTTTTGGTCTTATAG